>OZ026822.1:9840053-10206588 GCA_964023185.1 Macaria liturata
TGTATTACATACAAAACATTGTAATATTACTTCAAGAAACACGTTTTTATTTTCTTCAACCACATATAAAAAAGACTTTTATCTAAAATAAAATATGTGAGGCACAACCTTTGCTTTTTAGGTCATACCCTTGCAAAGATCTCATAATACTCTGAATAAGTTAAATTACTTTAACTCGTTTACTGTTTTGTTTGGTCTGAACATTTATTACACTGCGGTCTCATTTTAATGCGTATCCAATAGCTGCCCAGAGAACTTTATTTCGCGTATAAATGCGTTGATTTACAATGACATTTCGACGTGAAATAATAATCAAATAGGGTTAAACGAGAATTTGTGGAAAGTTTAATTATTTCAGCGATATGAACAGATTAATTCGTGATTTATATGTGAAGTGCGCTTAATAGTGGTGATTGATTCTGTGATTATAAATCTCTTCTTATTTGTAAAATAGGTTAATGACGGTTGCTCATACAGTATTTCTTGGAACTGGAAATGTATTTCACACTGTGATAAGCGGAAGTGCGTGTAGTTTGATGGTATAAATTTCCGTTTTCCATTCTGACGCACACTGGTTTGAACCCAGCCTTACACCAATGACCTTGTTTTTCATAATTAATGAAGGAAAAATGACAAATTTAAGCAATAAACTTTACTATGTTTGTGTCACAAAAATGTAAGGATATAATTCCTCCGTAGAAAAACCTAGTCATCCAGTGAATTGCTGGTATTATGTAGGTATAATAGCTGTATATTAACTTAATTGGGTTTATTTGTTACTTAAAATATTATTGCCCTAAGTGACCTATCCAATTTGTATAATTCAACACAATTACTTGTGTTATTGCCCAGCAACTTGTTCAGCTCGTAAGCTACTCCCACTCTCATCGTTAACTTTGTTTAGTTGGCTTAAGCACAGAGGTCATAAAAACTGTGCACAAGATACAAATAGCACTTAAGTGTATTATCATATAAAATATGGTACAGTAAGCCTTAAAATTCATAAGTATTAATTTTTACTATTTGATGGCTGAATTGAAGGCATCGAAACAAATAGCTCAATTCTTATAATTTGATTGAAACATACGTTTTATACAAAAAAACAATAACTTTGTAATATGTTGATTATTTGGAGCCATTCATTTCGCTAGATTATTTAAGAATTATAACATAATTCACCATATATAAATATTTTTCTTAGTTGTTGAGGCTCACAATAGCAAAGGTTTCTTTATTTCTTTCACAAAAGAACAATTTGTGTACATATACGCTCAAGCGCGCCCCAAACTTTTCACCTTAAAAGTCCTCTGTAAAAGAATAATAAAATTAAATAGAACTAACACAAATGAATTATTTCAATGCTCAGCCATTAATCATAAGGGCAGTTACGCGCAAGTAAACAGAGTAATAAATTTCGTGTCGCATCGTTCATAACGTTTGACAGCACGTATAATTACGATAAAGCGAATAATCTAAATAAATAGAAACGTTTAACCGACTACAGTTCAGCTGGCAGGTGATAAATTAACATAATGATCGATAAATATTTATTATAACCTTGCGATCTTCAAAGCGAGAGTGAATCGGTTCTTGCTGGGTAAGCACGCTCCATCTTAAACCGTAATGTTTGCTTACCATCAGGCGAATTACGGTCAAGTGCAAACCCATTCCTATTAAAAAAAGCTAAAATAAAATGAGGTGTTTTATAACTAAAACTATCGTGAGACATTCTTACGCGAAATTAGACGTGAATGAAAACTGTAATAGTTATTATATAAAATTAGGTAGTCAACCTTATTTAAGGTTTTTATCTAAGTAAAAAGATCAGCACATTACTTCATTTTCAGCAATATGATGCAGCTGATTGTGGTCAGTATATCTTATATTGCTTCATTATATTGCTGACAGTGAGGTATATTTGCTCATATATAAATATACATATATATATATATTTAAGATGCAAATAGAGTACTCATTATTATCAAAGAAACGCTCTGCTATTCCGTTACGCTCCCGACGTTACAAGATTTTAATAATCAATAAATGAATACTATTCATTGCCAAAAAACAGTAATTACAACGTTTTAATTAACACAACAGCAATAAAATGATTTCGTGCAGAGCACACAATGAAACTACTTACGTTTTAACCTTTTTACTCACGAATAACAAACAAAAGCTGGATTTATTTGTTCGATAAAACTAATTTACTCGCCTAATAAGAGACTTGGGCCTCATTGGCCAGATTAAGGTCTAGAAATTATATGCCTGGAGTACTAGAAACTTGATTAATCACGAAGTTATGATTGCGGTTTGTAATAAAAACCCATATAAGTGGTCGAATAATTTAGTTCTAAAAAAATGATATTCTTCTTGTTGTCGAATGAGTGATCCTGCCAACTGGTGTCAAGAGTTTATCAAGCCGCCCTAAGAGCCTCTGACATGGCTTAACGACTGCCGTTCTACGACAAACAGCCGGGACCTACAATTTAACGTGTCATCTGCCCCATGGAAGCGCCCAAAATTGAATGTCACTTTTTGGTCACCCAAAATTGATATAAGAAATTTGGAAATTCATTTATTCTTGCTTTATTTTAATATGTATTTTAACATTAATTTTATTCAATAATAAACAATATAATACACATATTATATACACTAATAAAACTAAATAAGAGTATGTACATTTAACCTAAATTTAAAACATCTACATGTGGTATGGAGCCAAGAACGCTGGCTGCATTCCCACGCTGGATTGCTATAGAAATCCTTTGCGCAAGGAACCAGCCAGCGTTCTTGTCTCTAGTGATGTCATTCAACCTATTATTTAATTTTTTTATAAAAGACTTCGTGCTTTTACCCCACGGACCAAAAGTTTCGAAGCCAAGCGGTACGAAAATATAATCAGTCGATAATGATGTATATTTTCGCCGCTTGGCTTCTTCTGCTGCATCCGCCGCGGCTCCTGCCGCTTGTACTGTTCCACTGAGGCGAGAAGGAGCTAGTGTATCGACGCAAGTTGCGTCCCATACAAGAGCCCTTCCCCGCTCCCAGGGAATCAGTGTGAGGCCGTCGGGTGAATATATAAATAATAATATATCGGAATCAGTGTGAATCATTAATAAATTAATGTTTTAACATTAATTTATTTAAAATTTGAGGCATAACTATATAGATAATGAATCTTAATTTATAAATTGTGATGTTGAAATCTGAAAAATAATATAAAGTAGTTTAATTTCAAGCGCAACTAATCTCTTAATTTAACTAAATATCTTGTAAAGAGTTAAATAACATTAGTTACAATACAAATACAATACAACAAATACAAAATTATTTATTAACTGAAAGTATTACATTAAACCTTAAAAACTAATATTTACATACCTACTTAGATAGAGTTACGGTTTTTTACCTAGGAAGGTTTGTTAGAGTTCTTGTGAGCCCTGCACTAAGTTTACACTTGTATTGCAGGCGCCCACATCGCTTTGCTATAAGTTTTACTGAATTACGGTAATTAACATATTAATTGCATCGTTAAACTGTCATTATTATTTAAGTTGTGCCTTTATCATTGCTTTTATTATACCTATATTTGCGCAAGTTAATTGTTCTGCAGTAGAATACGTATTTAATTAAGAAAATAATGGATCACGTTTAATAAAGACTCAAAGGGTAATTATATTATGAAATATACCTGTAAGGTTTTCAAAAGCAATACACTAGCAGTGCCCTACGGTGTCGCCCGTGTTAATCGGTATACAAAAAAAACTTTTGTTAATACAAGGCTTAATTTATCACGATATCAAATGTCACCTTGACTAAGAGCATTTGAAGCGTGAAGAGCAAAATTATACATTACTAGTGGGATCTCGCGGCTTCGCTCGCATTAAGAAGTAAGACTTGCATCCCCTATTTCACCCCTTTAAAAGTGGCATTTCCAAAAATCCTTTCTTAGCGGATGCCTACATCGTAACAGGTACCTAAGTGCCAGTAGACCTTTCAGCCCGATCCGTCTAGTGGTTTGGGCTGTGCGTTGATAGATCACAATGTCAGTTAGTCAATCAATCACTTTTAAGTTTTATATTCGTATATTTAGATTTAATCAACTTCAGTCCATGAACAAAAGCAATAGTGTATAATTCCTTGGTAACCAAAATCTTCTAATGTGATGTCTATCCCATGATGTTTCAAATTTTTTAGTAACTCAGGTGTAGAACTTGTGTCTAAAGGTTTATAATACATATTATAAACCTTTAGACACAAGTTACCTATTGTTAAACGGTCCACACCTACATAGGTGTGGACCGTTTAACAATAGGTACTCGTAGAGAAGACCACTGGTATTGTACTTATAATATGAAGTTGAATAAACAGTATGGATTATTCAATTATTACAAAAGTTTTCTTTACTATTACACATATCATATTTATTTACGAAAATAACTAACTAATATTCACATAATATTCCACAAGTATTACTTAATTACTTAAACATACAGAAAAACAGATATTTTCAAAAAATTCAGCACACCGTTAATTAATTCTTAGTGAGCAACACTCGAGGTAGACAATGTGGTATTTTATATCGACTACCAAAATTAAACAACTAACACCATGATCACAGGTCAGCCCTTGGATGGGTGATCGTAGCAAAAAAAGAGATATAAGATCCTATGCTAATTCTTTATTCTTTCGCACAGGCGTTTCCGTGGGTCTTGTTTTCATCTATTCGTCGTAGTATTACCGTTGATAAACTATCCCGTGAGTCCTTCCAAAACTCTCGACAACAGAGTTCGCCACTCACATACGAACTCGTTTACTTCTAACTTCTTCTTTGAGTCGTATTTCCTCATGACTAAGGGTCGTGAGTCCCCGCAAAATTACTTCGTTAGGGGAGTTTTCTTGGGCAGATACATACATCGTGTTGGGCGCCCAGATCCTTCCACGGACTTTCAACTTAGATACAATCAAGTAAAGCAAGTTTGTTATAACACTATTTAACTCTCAACATCCAGTCATTCATAAGAAATTCCCACATTTATTTACTTTACTTGACCCTTTTAAAGACCTTTAAATCTCGGACTTAAAAGTTTAATACTTTACTCCTTACAAACAAAATCTCACACTGCATTTATTTATACTGACTGCTAGCCCAGATAGACCACAGACTTGTGACCTAGAACGGTCTATTCACTCAGACCTTAGCAGAGGCACTAAAACTTTCTAAAGAATCTAGAAAATGAATGGTACTTAGTAATTAGACCAGCGTTTTAGCTCTAAAGAGTGTAAAGGTTGGCACACGGTGTTAGGAAATGGACTTACATTTACACGTATAATGAATAAAATTTATACATAATGTAGAAATATTTTTGTAAAAGTTGGTTATTATTTCCAACATGATTTTAGTGGAGCATAAAGAAGATATTTTCCGTGGTTTTACACACTTTAAACCTGAGATAATATATGTAACAATGTGTTCATTTATGTCCTAATCTATCTCGAAATCAAATTTTGTCCAAACCAATTCAACCTTTTGATCTTGAAGTAGTAAAAATCACAAACTGACACACAAACTTTATTTATTATTAGTGGGATGTATTAGCTTTACGGCCCTCAATTTCATTGATTAAAAATTACTTGTGGGTAAAACTGCGAGCACAGTGAGTCGACCCTAAATCGTTTTAACTCAAGCAAATCAAAAAGGAGGAAAAGAAAATGCCTACTCTTTAATCAAGCTCACTGAATCGACCCTTCTTAGAAGAGAACAAGCTCAGAATGAATGAATTAGGTAAATATTTTGAAGTCAATAACTGATAATACAAACAATATTTAAAATTAAATTTATATCCATCACAGTCAAAAGAAATAAACCATTTACCGCATATCACCGTGTCAAATTTTGCCATCAAGAGTTTTCTTAACACCCCAAAGGCCTCTGATATTACGAACAAGTTGATCTTACAATGTAACAAGGAACACCATCCACGGAAACGCACGAAATATTTCTATACTAATATTATAAAGCTGAAGAGTTTGTTTGTTTGTTTGAACGCGCTAATCTCAGGAACTACTGGTGCGAATTGAAAAATTATGTTTGTGTTGGATAGACCATTTATCGAGGAAGGCTTTAGGCTATATAACATCACGCTGCAACTACTAGGAGCGAAAAAACATTGGAAAATGTGGCAAAAAACGGGGAAAATTATTCATCTTTGAGGGCTTCCGTTGCGTGCGCTGCGAAAACGATTAAAAAAAAAATGTGTACGAAAGAATTATTCCTCTTGAAATGAACTAACAAAATGTCCACAACAAAATATGTCTATCTTTTAAGGTTAACTCACTAACCGTTTTATGGTAATAACTATTCCACGCGGACGAAGTCGCGCGCACCACCTAGTTTTATAATATGCAACTTTTTCTTATTGCCCGGTAACCGACATCCCAAGCACCATCTATAAACAAAGACTCAGCTCGACGAAAACCACTGTGGAAAAAACAGAAATGTAGGATAATGATAGGGTTCAGGAATAACACTTATAGAGGCAGTTACTTATACAATATAATCAACAAAAAGTTAAACATAGTTAACGATAATAAGCGTATTTGCAAAGAAAAGCTTAAAGCCTTTCTGTCTACTCTAAACTATACAGAGACAGAAGAATTAATCAATCAAAGCTGTATTAGGTAAGCTTCAATCGCGTCAATTATCTCACAATTTAATATTACACTTAGACATAGGTATATTATATACGCACTTAATCAAATACTCACACACTCAGATCTCACATACATACACATAGACATAGATTCAAACACATGTGGTGGGGCTGTCACCCCAGCTTCACTGCCTGGCTGTATTCAGCCCCACCACGCAACAAGCGCACTTCTCGACATCTTACACACAAATACAAATACTAACATATGCATATTAAAAAACTTACTTGTGCCCATGACTTGTTTGTTGTCGGTCTTAAAGATTAATTAAAATCACATTCTCTTATAACTATTGCAATGTAATTGAAGTCATAATTATAATTTTAATTCTATTAATAATGTATTCATTCTATTATAACCTAATGAAATATTTCAAATTACTAATAATAAATATATATAGGCTAGAACATAAACATAAGTATGTAATTATTATAATCGTCATTCTGTATTGTGTTGTTTAGATAGATATACCTACTCTCCTAATAATATTATTTTCAACGGAAGAACCCTGGCTACTGCAACACAGGGAATCCTACAGCAGTAGTCAGGACACACTATGTAAATATTCTGTGCAGCCTAAATTAAATTGTATTAATTGTATTAATGTAAAAATTTGTATATATTTGTATACCCATCCAAAAAATTGTCGCGGTAGACTTTGCTTTATTTCGATAATCTTTATCAAATACCGCAGTCCGTTTAGTCACGACATTTTCAATTACTCTGTTATTTCAATTTCATCGGTAACTTTCTAGTTACTTCTCTACGTTCTAATTTAGTTAGCTCTTAACTTTTAAAGTCAAAGCTTACCTTTGAGACCCGTTAACACTCTTAATTGGACGTTGATAACTGAATAGAAACTTCCAGTTCATAAAAGAATTCATTTCAATTATCACAGTAACACCTTTCTGCCTGAATAAGTTTGGAAATGTAAAACTCTGGAATATTCCAAAGTTCGCAATGCCAATCGGTTCAATCCGTAAAATCGCCAATTTACGGATTGTCTCACATGAGGCAAATAAAATGTAAAGCTGTCGTATAACAGGTATAGAGTCTCACGGTGAGTTTATTTTTTAATAGCCAGTTTCATTCCACTACAGAAATGGTAGGCTATCGCATTTTTTTTTAATCGTCCTCCTCCACTAAATACTCTCTGCGTTGCAGAGGCCTTTGTTTTACTATGTTTGAGTATATCTTGTTATAATAAAATTAAGATACATTTATATTACTAAAATTGTGGTAGTCTTTTATCTATATTTTTACACATAGTAAAGCTGAAGAGGGTCGAAAGTACGAACAAAGAAGATATTATAAAAAATAAAATTTATTTCAAAAAAATCAAAAACCGACTACATGTGTCACTAAAAAGTTAATAAATAAACTATTGTCATTTTTGCGACTTCGTAATTCAGAATTGGAAATAAAAAATCTATCAAATTATTGAAACTTAGAATCCTATAAGTATTCCTATTGAAATCAGTAATATTTGTTGTCGGTGCCAGTCACAGGTTAAACGAAATCGACGCTTGTCAAAGTCGCAGTTCCAGTCGGCTTTGGATTTGTTCCTAATGCTGATAGGTATTGTTGCGACTGGCACCGACTATGAAGTCGGTTGTGGTCGGTTGTGACATTATTAAGTCGGTTTTTGATTTATTTGAAATAAATTTTAATTTATACTTTTTAGTTTCATTTCGTACACATACCTTCTCTTAGGTATAGGTGGACAGTGTTTAACTGAATTGAAAAAAATAAACTTGGACCAATTGTAAGAGTTTTCATACAATTATGCGCGAGTGGAGCGAGTGATATTTTGTTGTGACTGATTATTTGCTGGATATTTTTCGCGAAATTTTTTACGACTTTTTGTATTCTAGTGAACTATACTAACCCAATTTACAACAAACTCATTGTTGAAAGCAGCATCCATATTGGTTTAGTAGCGAAATGTTTGATGTTTTTTTTTATATTCTTAGGATTCATACTACCTCGATCAATAACAAACTCAATGTTGAAATCACCATCAGAATCAGCCTAGCACTTTTAGTTTTAGGCGATAACACATGTATGCATAAAGCGCCCTCTAGTGAGTAATCAACGAAACACGTAAATAAATTCATTTGCTTAACAAATCTAAGCCTATCAGAGAAAACCGCATCAAAATCGGGCTGATAATTCAGAAGATATAATGTATACAGCAGCGCCCCCTGGTGAGTTGTCATCGTAATACATAGCTAAAAAGATGCGCCCATTAAATCTCAACACATCACAGAAAACTGTATCAAAATCTGACTAGTAGTTTTCGAAATATGGGTAAAGTTGGTTTGCATAAACTATATCAATTTGTTGGTTTATTAGTTTTTTCTCAAAAACTACTGAACCGAATAAAAACCATTTTTATGGGACTATCTCGGAAACTATCCCCGTCGAATAAAAAAAGAATTTTAGAAATCGGTTAATAAACAACGGAGTAATCGCGTAACGTCCCCACAAAAAAAAACTTTCAGAAGACTTGCAAAACCTCCTTTTTCGGAAGTCGGTTAAAAAATCAAGCTTATTTTCAAAAATATCAACAGTAATTGACAGATACTCACATAAATGGTTTCGTTTTCATTTAATTATCTGCATAGTAAAGTTATGTAAGTCTGTTTCGTGTACTCTTCAATTCGATTTTTTTATTAAACGTAATGGACCCTAATATGTAGAGACTGAAATTAGTATTATTTTGCTATAACATTTTTCAAACTTAATTTTCAGAAATTCGTTTAGTGTTATCTTTTTTTTATGTATCGCCGGTAATCCGATAAGTACGATTAAATTAAAAAAGATTTTGGTAATTTTAGAATTATTCTTACTTTTATAATTTGTTCTTTGCCATACTGGGACATCGACTTATGGGACATCGCCTTATAGGTATGTAGGTATCTAATAATGAAGATTGCTGGTCTTAAAACATGTACGCTTGTTTATATTATATGAATTAACAAAAAATCTGTTTTAAAAATAAAACAATTACATTAAATTTTTATTTAACCTTTCATATTTACAAAAACGTATATTGCATTGATCCAGCCCAATTAAAAAGATAAAACGTTAAAATGGCTGCACAAATTGTTGCGAAATTCATTCGTTCATTCTTCACATTATAAATAAAAATATGTTTCCACAAAAAGTGCAGAAATGCGCATCATTCCCAAATTAAAGCCGAGAATTAATAATAAATAAAATAAATAAATAAAGATTCCGTTTCACACAGCGCCATCTAGTCCCATACTAAGCAAACTGGATCAGTGACATATTAAATAAACGCAATCTCTACCTCAGCAACCTTCTTCAAAACTAATCTGACTCACAATCCCGGCTTTATAAGACAGCTGACTAAAGCGATTTCCTTATCGACTTTTATTCGCTTGAAACTAGAATCGAATAAAAAGAATCGATACTGTTGAGTCTCCAGAATGCAATCGACCTATCTCATCGTGACACGCTGCACTTTTGAAAATTCTACCATTGAGTGAGGAATTTAATATCGCATGTGATAGGCGCATGTTAAAATATAGTAGGGATGCGATTGGTATTCCGGAACTTAAGACCGGATATGAATACGAATACACTACATTTGTGGCGTACGTAGGGCTATCATCCCTACGTTTGTAAATTAGCTCAAGCTGTAATTGACTGAACTTTTATGGCCTTTTACGTATTTTTAATATAATTTTTGAGTTTCCGCCTATTTTACATTGAAAAAATAATGGATACCCTGAAAAGGTTATTTAGAGTTAAATTCTCGATGACTCCTTTTATGCATTGGGGTTAATATTAATAAAAATATAAGTGGAACTTTCTAATGAGGTGTTATGTAGGTATCTTCTAATATTTTGTAAATGGGATTGTGTTGTGTTGTGGAAAGCTATGTTAAACTCAGTAAAACTTAAACAAATAAATAAACATCACAATCTTGTACAACTTGCATTTAAAAATACATATACTGATGCATTGCAGGTCAATTTTGTCCGTCCAAATCTTCCGGCAAAACTTTGTAGTTCCCATCTCTAAAGCCACCAGCGTTATTGGAGTACGGTTGATCCTTCGGGATTGTGCCCCCATAAGACTGTCTTTGTGAAGAATATACGAGACTTTAAAGTACCCTGTCGTAATACGATATTGTTATCGTTGTATGGGACCATAGATATAGATTATGTGGATTAGAAATGTACGTTTCAAGCTGCGGAAGAGGTTTGTTACATTTTATTGGTACTATAATACCGAATGTAATATAGCTTCAAACCTTTATTGCAGTGTACTTATTTAGCGGTAGATAACATCCGTGGCATGTGGATTGAATTCATACCGATCAACATTTAAAAAGAGGTCTGAAATTCATTTTCAAAATAATATATATATTTTTTTTAAATTAAATTATACACAGGCATATATAATATCTTTCTTGGCAATGATTTATTTTCACATCTTGGTCACGTAAATAAACTTTAAGCCTTAAGAAATTCAAATAACCTATTATTTTTTTACTCGTAACATAGAAATAATAGCTTTCTTATTCTTTTTGTTTGTCTTTTACCTGGATGGAAACACAAATAGTAGTATAGCTATGAGCATGCTCAAACACTCGTCTTATTTATTTCTTTGACCATTCTATATTATCTAAGCAAGTTTTCCGATGCCTTGTGTAAGCTATTATCTTGCTCCATAAAGGGCTGTACGGAATAATGTTAGTATGATATGCCATGATAGAATCGATGATAATACTTCGATCTTCAATATATGGTACCATAACATTTCGATACGACTCAACTTAGAACGTTTGAGCTTTTTTGTAAGAGATAAGGTAAAACTAATGATATTTTGTATTGGTAGGTAAGACTAAAGTATTATAAGTAGGATTTCTTATTTGAATACAAAAATAAATACTGATATTAAGTCAATATAAAATGTATCTAGGCAATACGTGGCTGATAGCAAACTCCTTCTACAAACTTATAAAGCCTTAGCAGAGTGTGCCATAAGCTACTGTATAACTTCATGGGGCGGCGCTGGCAAAACCAATATGAAGGTAGTTGAGAGAGCCCAAAGAGCACTGCTTAAAGTAACGTTTAACTTACCTTTTATGTACCCAACTGACAAACTATATAAACTGTGCAATGTACTTACCGTACGTAAACTTTTTATGAGTCAATGTTTGCGTAAATATCATAGAGAAATAGTACCATACCTCCCACAGAATAACAAACGTATTAATAGATGCCCAGTCCCTGAATATCATAGTGAAGTTGCCTGGCGACACTACTCCCACCTTGCGCCTATACTGTACAATAAACTGAATGAATTCCAAGATACAAAGAAATTAACTGTACATAAGTTGAAAAATATCATGCATAAATGGCTAGCCACGTTAAATTATGATGCAATAGAGAATA
Source organism: Macaria liturata (assembly GCA_964023185.1). NCBI lineage: Eukaryota > Metazoa > Arthropoda > Insecta > Lepidoptera > Geometridae > Macaria > Macaria liturata. The sequence continues at coordinate 9,852,203 of OZ026822.1, forward strand.
TACTAGAAAAACAAATTAAGTAAAAAAAGACAATTATCAACAACACCTTAAGTCACACTTACAAACACACCAGTATACGCAATCTCAAAAGACACATAAACACGTAGCACACACACACCCATACGCACACGCGAACGCACACATATGCACATACAAACACACACACACACACACACACACAAACATCCAGAACTAATCGCCCTCCACGCATAACATCATTGTAAATATATTAATAGCTGTTCATATTATATTATATAAAATTCAATTTAGGATACAAATAGATTAAGTAATATCATATTATGCATAAGCAATAACTAGACATAAGACTATTTTGTAATCACTTAACATACTACATTATTTTAAGTTGTTAATATAAAACTAAGTTGTAAACTAGAACCCCCGGAAGAACCTGCCTCTCTACGACACAGTTTTTTACTAATGTAAGAGGCAGAGCTATTTGTAAAGTGTAACATATTGTTTTGTTTACAATAAATTTATCTTATCTTATCTTATCTTAATGCATGTTTTTGTTAGATATCCACACCGTATTGTTACAAGCCCTCTATATTTTTCATACAAATAAAAATGAGAAAATTATATAACTAAAACAAAGTAAACTTTATCTTATACTTATACCTAGCAGGCTGTAAAATAATAAAAAAATAGAAAAAAATATATCATAGAAAATGTATCACCACAGACTGAATAAACTCAAAACTAAGCTAGTTTAGCCTCGGTTGATCTACAATCCTAAGCAAGTCGTGTAGATATTCAATTATTTAGCTAAATATTCATGTGTAAAGTTTCCGTACGCACCTAAGTTGACAAGTGGGAATCCCTATGGGCATCAACTACTGTAATTAAACAAACTTCCCTGGGTAGTGCCGAAATTGTTTAATTTATAATGTAGCCTTGAAACTATTTCTCGACTAATTAAATTTCGGACCGACAAATCATTGCTATAGAGGATTGTTTCTTAGAATGGTAGGATTACATTTGCCTCTAAATACTGTACAAATTACACCCTAATATAAACTTATCGAAAAGTAGAACGTATTTCAGAGACAAAAATGCTTATAGTTAAAGTTAAGTATAAAAAATATGTGTATACCTAAATAAATACCATAAAATTTTATGCCGATGAAACCATACTGTTCGACATTTACACAAGCTAAATTCACTCTTTATATATGTATATAATCCATTGTGACATAAAACAAACACTTCGACTATACATAAACAAACAAGTTTTGTCCTTGTTCCTCAGACATAAAAAAGGCCTCCAGCCTCCGATTTCCTGATAAGGTTTGTAATCAGATCTCATTCAGTCAGCTCAGGCCCCTCGCAGCGTCACCCGGAGCGCTATTTCGTTATTAACACCTAATTCCCACATGAGAAAGATAACGAGACTTGACAAAAATATATTTATCAAAGTCGGTGGGCTGTCGCCGCTGAATAATGGTGCATGATGGGTGACAAAAAGCCCGATATGCGGCGAGATAGACGCGCTTTTGAGGTTCCGTATAAATCAGTGATATTAAAGATTTGACTTGATGAAGTGTGGAATTTTAACCAAGAAAGTCAGTGATTTCAGTTTATCTGGTTAAGCACCAAACTTGATTAAAATGTAGTAGATTGCTAATATGAACCAACTTAATTTGTTTTTAAATTGAAAATATTGAGATTGCTATAAAGATTACCTTGTTTGTCCGCACCGAGAAAAAACAATCCAAAAATACTAAGTACTAAGTAAAGGCACGTTTTGGTTTTTATCCGTTCCAAAGGAGCGGAACCCGGATAATATCTGTTGCATATTTAAAAAATTTAAAAACATAATGATCGTGAAGTCAGCACAAAAAAAAACCTGTTTTTATGAATATAAAACCCAATATAACCGACTTTAAAAATAGAGGTGAAATAGGTTCTCAACTTATTTTTTGCATTTGTTTACTTTTTGTTTATTTCTTACCTTTCATTCCTATCACGTTTTGTCTTATCCGCTAAAAGACCCCCAAAAAGCGAATTTCCAAATGTTTTTTTCGCAGCAAAATCAACATCAAGATAAAATCTGTGACAGAAAGGAAATGAATGAATCTGGCCCGATAGCGTGTATTTAAGAAGCTATTTTTATACGAAGGCCTGTTTTTCGAATTTTGTCCATTTATGTTCCTAGTTATTTACAAAATATTTTTGTTTTTGTATGTTGACAGTTCTAACAAATAAATTTGTAAAAACATTTATATGCTTTTAATGACTATCTTACCTGTTAGTGTCAGTTTTATTTTTTTATTATTATGATATCTAATTCGATTTGATAAATATCTACACATAATAAAATTAAAGAGGGTAAAATAAAAATTCTGAACATAGAAGATTAAAGAAAAGAAAAGGTTTAAGTATACCCATACTTTGAATCCATAACATAACACACTTCGGCAGTTTTTAGAATTTTTTACTGTTTATTTAAACGCTCATAACTCAAAAACGGCTAAACGGATCATCATGATTTTTGTTATGTGGGTAGTATAAAGTTTTAGAACTGTCATAGGTTTTATCTCAAAATAATGCAAGCGAGTCCACGAGCGTCCACTAGTAATTAATAATGCCTATATAATCTCAAAGTTAAATAATATCGAACAAGAAACCATTCATATCCGCTAATCAAATCATAACATTATGGCATCATTTAATCAATGACAATATTTGCAGCATCTTTAATTGGCGTATTCTTTCCCAGCGATAGAATTTGCCATGAGACAGAAATAACATTACGCCAAATATTGTTTACGAGCAGTGAACTGCTTTTTATCGCAGTAGAAGTGTTTTGTCGTAATAGGGAGACTGTTATTGACTCTTGCACACACATTGATATTAATCATAGACAACGCATTTTGTTCCTTCACAAATAAATAAAAAATAAAATCCATATCATTTCATCTAGCCTCACACTAAGCCAAGTTTTATGTAATGGATACCAAATATAGCCTGAAGTCCGATTTATTACAAGTGATTGAATCAAATATGTATATAAAGAAAATTAATTTCTTTAAAATTAGTTATATTGAATAATTTACGTTTTCTACATAAAATACATACTTACCAGATCACCTTAATCGAATTTAATACAATTGAATGTGTTCTCAACGTAAAAGTATGTCTTTACTGAAATTAAACCTTTTTAGCAATACTATAGAATTGTAATTTGGTTAAAAGTTTGATAACGAAAATCAGAGTAAAAAATACAATGGACCAAACAAATCATATATTTTGATGTTAACTTACAAGGTGGCAAAACAATTAGCGTATTTTCGTTGAGAGCTTTCATTCAAAATATGATTTCATTATTTCATTTATAAAACATATGCGTTGTCTGTTTAAAATTGCAGTCAGCGGTCCCTCTGTTATTGTCTGGATCTAGTTTACTGCCGAAGAGAATCGAAATATCGCGTAAAATATTGTTTATGTCGGTATAAAAGGGCCTTTATTATCGGAAAGGTAAATGAATAATGGAAATATTGGTAGTTGACATCACACTATTAATATTAGGCATAAAATGTAAGTTTGTCTGTTTTAATATAAACAACTGAAGTTTTGTTGAAAGGAATATAAATATATGAATACATAAATTTCATAATGAATTAACTCGTAAGCTTATTTTCACCTCATCTTAACGCAGTTGATAGCGCGGTTGTAAAGTGATTTAATAAATTTAATATAATAATTTAACTGTGAAATCAGATAGATGTCGACTCCATAATAATTTTAAGTTATTTTTATAAATTAAAAGTAATATCAGTCATTTATAAAAAAATAACTAGGAACATAGCTAAATCCAGATAAAGCTAAAGTAAGACGTCTAATCAGTAAACATGTATGTATATAAGGGATTTAAAAAAAAACTAAATCATTCGGGAGTTTTAATAATATTAACATCATGTACACAATATACACTCACATATACTTCATTATATACTTAAAAAAAAACATCTTACTCAGTGACGTTATGTAGGTAAATAGTTATTATATTTCTACTTACCCAACGTGTTCCGCAAACCGACAGTCCGCCCGAATCCTGCAACAGTAAACAACATTGCTTGTAGGAGACATTCTGCAGAGTCAATAGGAGTTTGAGACTCGCGGTATATCTATAATAGGTTTCATTATATAGATTTATACTATGAAAATTGATGAAAATGATATGAGTTAATCAATAGTAAAAATTAAGAAGCTAATATTGATGAAACTTGGTCTGTTACTTAACCAATAAATGATACTTAGGAATATTATCATTGAACTCTAACGGCTGAATAGATTTCGATTATAAAATTTTGTGTGGATGTAGATTGGATCCAAGATTAATGCCGGTACTAGTAAAAGTAAAATAAAGAACAAATTCAGACTTAATTAGTTCTTCTTAGTTCGTATGAAAGTGGCCAACTCTGGTGTCGAGAGTTTATCAAGCCGCTTTAAGGGTCTCTGACATGGCTTAACGACTGCCGTACTAGACAAACAGCTGGGACCTATAATTTAACGTGTCATCCGACCCACGAAAGCGCCTAAAATGGAATGCCACTTTTCGGTCACCCATCCAAGGACTGACCGCGTGTACCGTTGCTTAACATTGGTAATCCTATGTGATTGCCTCCGCTAGCTGAACTACTGGCGCTTCTGTCTAATATAAATGTCCCACTAATCGCACCCAACCGGCGGCTGCTATTGTGTCCCTGTCAATTTCGCCGCCATAATCGAATGGGTACAATACCCACACCCAGCTCCTTCCGCTTGATTTCACAGTCTAAATGTACAAGGGAGTGAGGTGCTTGTGTGTTAGACTGGTTGAGATTAGATTAGAATTGAGAAAGAATGGTAGGAAAATTTTAGATTTGTGGGATGATGATATCAAGTCATCTTGTAGTTAAACATACCGAAATATTGACAAATCAGTATTGATAACATTATATATTGGCTCTTTCGCGCTACCGCCGCAAATAAGTAAGCTTTTTTTCACGAAAAAACAACGCGAGTGTATCTTTTATGTACCGGTATGTATTGAACTAGTGCATGCTCGCGGCTACGCTCGCATTAAGAAGTAAAACTCGCATCCTCTATGTCCCCCATTTAAAAGTCGCATTCCCAAAAATCTTTTCTTAGCGAATGCCCACGTCATAACATCTACCTGCATGCCATATCTATATTTCAGCCCGATCCGTCCAGTGGTTTGGGCTGTGCGTTGATAGATCACTATGTCAGTCAGTCAGTCACCTTTGAGGTTTATATATTTAGCTTCAAAGGAATCCAGTTTAAAAGAGACTGTAAAATGAGCACATTACATTCCTAACAATATTTTTTTTAATTAATTAAAATAACTGAAATTTTAATGTGTAATATACATATATGTGAAACTTGTAAATTACTATTTGTTATTTTTTTTATTTGAAACAAAATAATAGCTCCATACATATTTTGATAAAAAAATAGCATCCCACCCTAAAGAGCGACAACCCTAACAGTCCCCGTATAACTTCGCCTCGTCAACTAGTGGTGCGTTCGAGCGGCAACTTTACAACGGACCAGTTTGGATGACGGCCAACTAGCGTAGCTCCTCATAGCACTTGTCGTAGCCGCGTAGCACCGTAGCACTTAGCTCGGAGTTTGCACGGGATATTATTGATAGGTAAGGTAAATTGGTTTTAGGTTATTTTTGTTAGTTTAGTTTTTGGAGTGGTTAACTTGTAGAAAAGATAGAATTTAATGATTAAAATGAGATATTCTTATTTGAAAGCAATGAGAATGCATTTTTTTTAATATTTCTAAAGTTTTTATGTTTCTAAAAATATACAAAACAATTATTTCATACATTTAATGTATCCGATTTGTTTTAGCATATTTTAAAGGTCGATATAATTTACTGTACATCGTAATATTTAACAGCTGATTAGTATCCTGCGAGTTACCTGAATTCAAAGATCAAAATGTTGTTGAGATTTATATTACTTAAAGCCACTCTTAAAAGGGTTTGGAGCAAGTTATCAGTAACTTTTTATTGTTTGTTTATATAGAAAAAAATATATGCTAAAGCAATCCTAAAAATGTATTTGAGCAAGTTAGCAATAACCTTTTATTTTTTCCAATACATATAAACCTTTTTTAATATGAAAACTCAAGACTAGAATTATCCACTCACATCCCTTCCCAAATATAAAGTTCCCCACTACATTTTTCGAAAGCAAATGACTTAAAAATGATATCCCATTAGTATTTCATACGAGTTCCTTCCTAGTATTACACCGCCTCATAAATAGAGAAGTTGGCTTCAATCCAAACCACGGCTGCACTTTTACAATCCGAATAATTTGTGTTTCTTCAAATTTTGTGAACCTCTACTATTCGCTTTGTTACAGTATTCAGGGATGATTGGGTTAGTCTTGACAAAATATTTACGGTCTTAGTGATCAAATGTACAGAGTAATCATTATAAAAACTGGATGACACGTGATGGTTTTGTCAGTTTATAAAAATGCTTAGAAACATTTATACAAAGACCACAAATTTTGTGGTTTTTTAATATTATTAAAAAACGAGCCTTATTTTTGGATAAATTTAACTTGAGTCATCACTCGTTCAATTTAAGGTATACTAGTACTTGGATGAGTGACCGAAAAGTGCCATTCCATTTTGGGCGCTTCCGTGGATTGGACGACACGTCAAATTGTAGGTCCCGGCTGTTTGTCATAGTACGTCAGTCGTTAAGCCATGTCAGAGGACCTTAGGGCGGATTGATTAACTCTCTATACGAGAGTTGGCCACTCTCATTCGATAAGAAGATGATCTCAATTTAAAAGACTATTTGTAAAAATGCTGGTGTTATTTCTACATTGTACTACTATGTTTAGCTGACTCTGAAGTTAGTATACAAATACTGTTAGGATACGTCTTCACGTGATGAATGTCAGCATTAGTGATGTGTCCATAAATACATCATCTCACGGTATCGAACCAATAACTGCAATTCCCTACTGGTTAGTATCTACTAATCTCATTAAACTGCGGCACAACTCTGAAACTTGTCTCAATGGCTCAACACCTGTCCTAACTAACTTTCCTATCAGGTGACATGTATCTGTTTGATAGTTTCAATACTGGTAAATCGAACCAATAGTGATAGATAAGTAGTTTTGAGTTGAATATTTTAGAAAAATAGTGCTTGGTTTTCATAAGAATGAAAGATGTTTTTGACTACTGGTTTATTTTAGTCAAAACTTTGGTAAAACTTTGTACCTATATAATCCCAGATATTGTATATGTGTAAAAAAACCCTTACCTTACAGGGATAATTTAAACACCAGCTTCATTATTTCACTTCAAATATAATAATTCATCTTTACTTATTACTCTAAATCACAATCGTCAATCTGACTTAAATTCCTAGCTCACAATCTATTGAAAACACTCTTTCGAGCTCCAACGGCCGACTAACCCCGTCGCAGTCACGTGGTCGTCTGCCAGTCCCCGAGGGGAGCTGGTAGGAACCTCATCGAGATTAATCTCATTTGAGGGGCTGGGCTCCGGGGCACACTGACCCCGGGGAAGTTCGCAGATCACGTCGAGTCGCCCGTCCGGCGGCGTACCAGCAGCGGTCGGCGTTGTTCGACGTGATGAGGGTGATGTGGCGATGTGCCTGTCGCTGCGGCACTTTTCTATAGCGCCGGGACGACAGGCGGTGGTTCCTGGAGGTGGTGCAGGCGCGTCGACCTCCCGCTCGGGAGCAGCAGCACGACGAACGGCGCACGCAACCTCACGGGAGGGAGCGGCTATTGCAGCGCGACGACTCTGCAGCGCGACGACTCAACAGGAACTTTAACCCCGTCGCGGGTCTCTCTCCTGCCTTTATACAACTATAAATACCCCCACCTCTATGTCATCGCCACACTCACCGTTTTGCTAGTCTTTGAGAATCAAATACACAACCATGTTCATGACACTTTCATATTATTGTGAGCGATGACTAAAGGTGCTGGTATTCGCAGCATGGCAGATAATTTATAAAAAAACAATTACAGTATTGAAAAACTAGATCCACTTAAAAATAACCTTACATATGCTCCAGAACAACTAAATTCATTAAATAAATAACATTTATTCCTTAAATTTGTTTCGAGATGTTTGTTGTACTATTTGTGATATGCGTAGGTTTCACAATGATGTAGGTATGTATGCCAGCCATGCATGTTCACAGTTCTTACATACAAGTACTAGGCGCATACAAAACTGCAGAGTGATTTCCTATAATTCAATTCTCAAGGCGCGGAATGTTAAGATCTTAACTGAAGCGGCGCAGCATCGCATCAAACGTAGTAATGTAACGTAGTTTTTATAATACGTATAATTTGCTTAAAATCATTTATTTTGGTTTGAGATTATGATATCCTTCAATTATTTTTATCAATTTCATGTTACATACCTCATTCAAGCAACAAAACAAACTTTAAACTTGACTTTCAATTAATTCGATCAATTCTTACTTTACAAGTACCAGGCGTCCAAAAAACTAAAGAGTAATTTCCTTGTATTCTAACATCTTGTCCAAAGCAGTCAGAAGCGACGAAGTTTCCTATCCACCTTCTTACAAAGTTTCAGTGCAAACATTTGATACTCTTCTATTCTAGTATTCAAGTTAGATTTAATCTTATAATGATCATAAAATACTTTTGAAACACATCCAATTTTAATAATACCAAAGAGTAGTAATTTGATAAATAAAATAAACTGACACGACGCGACGACATTTTTTACATTCGTTCAGCCCAAACATGCCCTGGAATGCGTATATCTGATCCATATTATACAAACTGTTAAATCAATTTTTATAAAAATTTCACTGATGAATACAAATTTTAGTTTTCGAGAAATCGGTGGACAATCATGTTTCTATACAAACACATATGTATACATTTTCATTTTTATTAGTAAACAAAACATGTAAATCTAATTCTGATTACTTTATTATTAGTATTTGTACACAACAATACAGTCACATAATTAGGCACGCGTATTTAAAAGCCCAAACAGACCATCCTACTCAAATTTCTTTCAAATAAGACAATACATAGACATTTGATATCATAATTTTTAAGGGCTTCGGTAAAAAAACATTTAAATTCAACCGGTTCTTACTTTACAAGTACGTTGTGTTAATATAAACATATGATAATTTTTTAAGTACCTGAAAACCAATCCTACAATTATTTTAGTGCAATTAGTTTAGATTAGATTTAATCTCATAATTACAATAAAATAACTTAAACTTTTATCAAGGTGACGATTTCTGGACGATGATCAGAAATACGCAGGTTCGAATCCTGCCGTTCGTGATTATTTTCGCTCATTTTCCAATAAAAGTTTAAGTTAAACAACCATAGCGGAGGTAACTGACTATAAAAAATGCTTGTAAATTTAATTAAATATAAACCCGTTCTTACTTCACAAGTACCAGGCGTCCATCAAGCTACAGAGTAATTTCCCGGTCTCGGCCCAACATCTGTCCGGAGCGACGAAGTTTCCTATCAACCTTGTTACGTAGTTTGAGTGCAATCAGGCGAGCTTGTTCGCCGCTCAATGGAACTTCTTGCTGGAATTTCTTAACTTGCAGATGTCTAGATCTGAGTTACCGACCAACTAAGAAGATTAACGAATCTAGCTTTTGTACGTATTTGATGTGATCGAGTCGCATAGAATGGGTGGGTATTATAATGTCTGTCTCGTATTATAACTCATATTAAAACCAAACCAAAATTAAGTAAGAATAATAATATATATATATACATATATCTTTCCAAAGCAAATAAATACCATTAAACTCTCAAACGTTTCCTTATTATTTACAAAGTATCTGTTTCATCTGGATACCAAAGCAGCGTTACCAAAGAAGTCGTGTCTAATTTCCATTTTAGTGGTTTACCATTTTACCTCAAGACGTTCGGTTTCAGATAAGTTCCGTAATAAACCTACCGGAGGTGAATTCCGCGCGATATTAATTGTTACAATCTCTCTGTTGTGGTAAACAGAGGGTTTAGCACTGACAGTTTTTGAGAATTGCAAGCTGATTCCGGAATCCCGAAAACTGAATATTATTAGCCCAAGCCTAGTACGAGTAGTAATGAAAGACATTGTTGATCAAAAAAAAAATATGATGGCTCTTTGAGTCGTATTTTCTCTTGACTGAGGGTCGCGACTCCCCCGCAGAATTAATTCGTTAGGGGAGTTTTCTTGGGCAGATACATCGTGGTGGGCGCCAAGATCCTTCCACGGAAGACACATGTCCTACCTAACACACCTAACACATATTATAATACATCAATTTGATGTTTTTTGAGAAAGTTAATTACTTATGTAGTAAGTGTTCCAACCACTTTCAAGCTTTAAGTCTTTATTAATAGGTTAGTTTCATATTTTAGATAAGCTTATAAGATAACGATATAAGTGAGTGTGGCGTAGCGGTTCCAGTGTGTGCTTTTCATTCAGACGCACCCGGGTTCAAATCCGGCCCTACACCAATGACTTGTATTTTCAAGTTATATGTGGATTTGCACTCGCTTAACGGTGAAGGAAAACATCGTGAGGAAACCGACATGTTTGAGGACCATAATATCCGAGGACATGTGTCTCCCGTGGAAGGACCTGGGCGCCCACCACGATGTATCTGCCCAAGAAAACTCCCCTAGCGGATTAATTCTGCGGGGGAGTCACGACCCTCAGTCAAGAGAAAATACGACTCAAGAGATAAGATAACGATACGATTACATCTAGTATATGACAAATATACTTTATCATTCATAATTTTGAATCATTATTTTGTAGATAAATATATGATAACGATACAAAATTCTGATTCTGTAATACATATTTATCGTACACTTAGGGTGTGCTAAGCCTGTCAAATACCGAGAGGTGTTTCAATACAAGGCAAATTGCCACTGAATTCAATATTGCGTGGCATTAATTGTAAAGCTGGCTATTGATGTCTAGTCTATCAGTGGGAAACTGACGTATTTGTGTAGTAGTATATATAAGAGTAAGTATAATTAGTATTTGGCTTAATAATCCTGATTAATTTCAGGCTCTATATGATTTTACACGCAATGAAATATCAACTTAAATAGAGTGAAGTAAATATAATGTTTTATTATATTTGATAATATTTGCAAAATATTGTTTTTTGTAATGTAATTAATTTCAACTGTCTCAATCTCAAAGGTGACTGACTGACATAGTGATCTATCAACACACAGCCTAAGCCACTGGACAGATCGGACTGAAATTTGGGGTTCCGTTGAGAAAGTGTTTTTGAAATGCCACTTTTAAAGAGGTGAAATATGGAATGAACTTCCTAATGCGAGCAAAGCCGCGAGCACCCCCTAGATTTAATATAAGATGAATGGTTACACAATACTTCTGTATTTGATAAAACATTACAACTCTCTCAACAATACATATATATACCAAATCTAAATATCTAATTTAATAATCCGGGAAAATTGTACGAAAACCATCAAACCTCTATCAAATCCACGGACCGCAAACCTAAAACTTAATTTACTCGAAATTCACGTAAATTATTCGCAAACGCCGAGCGAAATTAACGCGAAACGCTTTTAAAATCGTTTTCCTGTTAGTCCAAAGCAAAGAATCTTCTCGAAAGCCTTCAAAGGGCCGAGTGTACTAAATGATCAGTAAATAATGCCACGAGTAGGAATCGAGTGATCCTTGGGAAGGACAGTGTATAGTAAACTACGATACTGCACGATGTAGACAGAGATGTAGCTTTATACTTGTATTCTGTGGAGGAAATATACAAGTACATAGATACTTACACTAAAAGCGGCCTTTTCGACCAACATTCTGATTATAAATTGTGTTTTGTTTTTCTTTGCTGGTAAAGATAAAAGTTTACTATCTATTATATAACTAGCTGTGCTCGCGACTTCGTCCGCGTGGAATAGTTATTTTGGGCATCATATTTATTTTTGAAAACAACCTCTTCAGCTTTATAAATTGTAGCTGTTACCCACGACTTGAAACGTTTTCGCAGCGCACGCAACGGAAGCCCTCAAAGATGAATAATTTTCCCCGTTTTTTCCACATTTTCCATTGTTTCTTCGATCCTATTAGTTGCAGCGTGATGTTATATAGCCTAAAGCCTTCCTCGATATATGGTCTATCCAACACAAAAAAAAAAATTCAATTCGGACCAGTAGTTCCTGAGATTAGCGCGTTCAAACAAACAAACACACAAACTCTTCAGCTTTATAATATTAAGTAAAGATAAATAAGATTAAATACCTGCTCTATTTTATACTTGTCATTCAAGGTGCATTCTGTCGATCGTGATTTTATTTTAAAACTACGCTGGAACCCAATTTCACAAGTCAAATGAACCACGGAACTACTTAAATTTAATTCTTTGTAAGTCGCTTATCAACAAAAATAAACTGTATTTATAAATTTTGGTAATCACGTACGATTGCTTTTCTTAGCTAATCTAAGTAACTAAATTTAACGGGCGCTCTGGCTCGATTAAACAAATCAACTCCACAGTGTGTCAGTTGTAAACTATAACTCTCAAATAGAGCATTCTAACTATCCAACTTAATCTAAATAGTTCACAGCGTGCTGAAACCCCGCATCAGACTTCAAAACCATCCATCTCTTTTACACCCCCACAGTCCAAATACGTGCAAACGAGACAAAATACGTGACTGGACAGTCAGAGTACAGAATACGTGAACTTTGCTACTGGTAATATTATTCAGTGGTAAGAAGCTTAGCTGCGAGTGAAATATAAGGAGATTTGCTCAGAAATGGAGGCTTCTCCGTACTTCCTCTTAGGAATGGCTTTTTTGTTGTGGTATTTCATTTTATCTCATTTCGATGTAAGTATGGTGCTGTTGTTGAACTATTTGTTAAAATTACTTTGAGGATAATAAGCCTTGTTGTCATCAGGACTGAGATGGCTTTTATTTTGGGCTGAGATTGAAATAAAGCTTTGTTTACATTTTCAGACGTGGAATTTGCTAGAAGTGATGGGCAGAGTACAACTTGTGGTTAGTTAATTGACTTATTGCCTAAATAAGGTTTTTATTTTTACTTATTTATTATTTACTTCAAACCTAGAGTTAAGTTAAGGTACTTTTTAGGGAAGTTTGTTATACCTTAGGCCGCACCAATGCTTACTACCAGGCGGGCTGAAGTTAGACACAAACTTATCTAGAAAAACTACTTTTTATCGGGTAGGCAGATGGATTTATTCTCAATAAAATTTGCGGTCAATCGAAACCTTTTGAATGAAGAAGCTTAACGTTCTTTTATTCTTTAAGTTTCTGTGTGTACTTGTGTTTAGCTTGACAGCGACGTCACTGTAATTTCCGGTGTCGAAATTTTTTAACGGAGCTTATGTTTTGAAAATGTAAATTGTCTTTGCTTTCTTTGATTTTCATTTTTTTTTAATTGTTCTTAATTCTTCTATTTTGTTTAATTTATGTGTATTTCCATTGGTTTTATTATATCAGTCAGAAATACAAATCAAGTCAGTTAGATAGTTACAATTTCCAAGTCAGTCTAGGTTTTGAAAACTCAACGCAACAAAGTTGTACTCTCCTATGCTTTAAGACTGTTATTATTACTTGATTAGTTTTGACGTTGTTAATTCAGTATTTCTATGGTTTTTATACCTTTTTTATGGTTCTTGAATTTTCTTGACTTGTTCAAACTGACGACTCGAGAAAATGGTTGTAGCCAAATAATTACATGTCTTTTTACTCAGTTTTGTTAGTAGCTGTTATATAAAAAAGCCATGTATAGCTTTATTCATTAAAAGAATACAAAAACAATATTGACATAGTTATTTTATCATGTATATTGTTTTAATGATAACAACCGCATTCGTTCCATTATTTCATCAACAACTAAGTCATGGTCGTATTCAATTTTATCTACACTAATGTTGTAACATTCTACTTATGTTTCCAATACTTGACTTATAATTACTACTGTTATAGTGCAAACAACAAAACACTCAATTTAAGCAATTTCACATGATGGTATAATATCCACATCGATATCGTAATAGCTCATTATAACATCGATAAAACGCGACCAACCTGATTGCAGGGCCAAAATCAGTTTGGTCGCGTTTTAATCAATAAAACGCGACCAACCTGATTGGTGCGCAGCTGCGTTCTCATTGGTTAGATTTTAATGGCGGCAAAATCACTGTGACAATACACGTACGCGTGAATTTAATTTAATAAATTAAGTTAGAATGTTACAACATTAGTGAAGATAAAGTAGTGTATGCAACTGCATATAACAGGGGTATTAAAACACGAGTGTGAGTTTATGAAGCGAGCGCAGCGAGTTTCATAATAGTAACGAGTGTTTTAATACCCTTCATTATATGACAGTTGCATAAACTACTATTATTGAATAATTGTTTTTGGGGTCACAACTAATTACAGCGCCAACTCCGTTGTAACAGTACTTTTATTTTTTTATGAACTAATAAGAAACATTACTAGAATATTTATTAACATCTTTGGTGCTACTATAATGCTGAATTACTATAAAATCCTTCATGAATAACCAACTAAAATCCACTTATGGTAAAAATTCGAGCGTTACATAAGCATTAAGAAATAAATACAAGAAGGACTACTTAGTATATATCTGAGAGATATAAACATATGCGTTTTAAATTTACTAGTCACTCGATATAATAAAAAAATCTGACCTTAATGATGCCGTAGTCAAATACAGCATACGCATACAATATCTGTAGTGGCCATTAGTCATGGTTGAATTAAGCGTGGTCGCAGCAGATTAAGCGAAAAATTCACGCTCTAATTCCCATGGAAAAAAAAATTGTATGTCAGGCTTTTCCCGAACTACAGAATGGCACCTCATTATTTTTACTTCACTTCTGGTTGGACACATAATGTTTGAATAGGTCAGTGTTATTTTTGTACCAATCACAGTAATGGACAGGTTTTCTGCTGTTATTGTAAAAGGAAACTGCGTGTTACTTCTTATTTATGGAAGGTTACAAAAGTGAAGCTGTGAATATTTGTCAAAAATGTGAGCAACTTTTTCTGAATAATCTTAAGTTAATTCGACGTGAGCGTCAAGAAATGGGTTAAAACTGTTCAGTTGAATATTCAGTCTTCGATCAAATTTCGATAACACAGCCTGCCTTACGGAATATAGATCAATACTACGGGTTTTTTATGTTCTAAAAAACTACCGTGCCAATTGTTAAACCCCAAAATTATACACAATGGAATAACAAAAACTAGTTTTCTCAGCAACTGTATCTAATAAAGGAAAAAACAAATTCAATCTGCGAGTCCTAGAACAGTTTAATATTGTACCAAACAAAATAGCCAGCAGATATCACCACGCCCTCCCACTTACATTCTGCTACAAAAATATTTCGGCCACAGTTTCCCGCTTGGCAAATAACTACACGTTTTTGCTCTGGACTAAGCTTGAAAAAAACTGTGTGATTTTGTGGACGCTGACTTTTATTTAGAAAACGAGTAGGGTCTTTCGGTGTTATCTATACTAATATTATAAAGCTGAAGAGTTTGTTTGTTTGTTTGAACGCGCTAATCTCAGGAACTACTGATGCGAATTGAAAACTGTTGTGTTGATTAGACCATTTATCGAGGAAGGCTTTGGGCTATATAACAGCACGCTGCAACTAATAGGAGCGAACAAACAATGGAAAATGTGGAAAAAACGGGGAAAATTATTCATCTTTGAGAGCTTCCGTTGCGTGCGCTGCGAAAACGGTTCAAGTCATGGGTAACAGCTGCAATTTATAAAGCTGAATAAGTTGTTTGCAAAAATACATATGATGCCCAAAAATAACTATTCTACGCGGACGAAGTCGCGAGCAGAGCTAGTTGATATATAAATTACATTTGTTATATGAAAATCTCCACTCTCATCAATATTTTAAAGATAAAAGTAAGTATGTGTATTTATGTTCGTATTCTCTTAGCGTTTAAACGGCTGAATTCAACGTGACAAAAATTCATACGAAAATAGGTATTCTTAACCTGGATTTTTGCAGACAGTACTAACAGATAGTGGATCATTGCTAGATCGAGTTTGTGAGTTTGAAAGTAACAACAACAACTTTCAACTTTTTTATGTTGACACCTGTTGTGTCCTGTGTGTCAAAATAAATGCCTTGAATTTGAATTTGAATTTAATAGAGAATTGCTTATTGTTTTGCTACCTTCATGTTTTTTTTGCATTTGAAATAATACAAATGCACATACAATAAAATCTTCATTCAACTTCTCCCGTTGTACATTAATGGGTCATAATTGACAAATGTAGTAGCCAAAGTCTCCATTTTGCTATTATTAACGAAGTTTCTGCTTTGAAAGTAACCACGGAAAGCCTTCTTGCATTCACCTGTTTTGATTGGTTGGTAGGTAAGTGAGCAATATCCAATATTTTCACCTCTGAATTGCCTCTCAATAACTCTCCCAGACAATTGACTAACTTTGGGTAGCGAAACCTCGTCATTTTACTGGCCACAACTTGTCTTGACTTCGAAGAATTAGGATTCCCATTTTCCATTAGTACTGGACCAACTTTTAGCATGCGACACAGAATACTCGGTATAGATCGTATTATGTTATGTTTGTGTTGTGGTTAAAAAAATCTTTTTTCATTTTTATAATAGAATAACTTATTCCAGAAAATAATAACTAAGGTGAAATAGTAGTCTGTCCCTCCATCTCATAATCTGGAAATTCATTTATAATATGTTAGCTAGTGGTTGTTATAAGAATAACTAAATTCTTCAATCTACTTTAAAAAAAACTGGTAACTGGTAAGTTCTCATTCAAACTTAAACGAATCCTAAAACTTGAATTAAAGAAAACCAAAGGGGAAATGAAGTTTATTTAATTCGCTCGTACTACTTATACCTGACTTTCATCCATAGAAGAAATTGGATTGAACCAATATTGAACTGTATCTATCAGTGTAAATCTATGACAACCAGACCGCCCTAAAAGCAATTTGGCATTTCGTTAGCTCGTCTGGCCGTTTAGCTACTCTGGGGAGCAAACTCACTTACAATAGACTGGACTGGTTGAAGTCTAGATCTGAAACTAGGACTAATGTACGTAACTGACATGTGGATAACTCTTTGACAGGTTTTATTAGTACGTTTATTTGGCAAATGTTTATAGAAGCGCACGTAGCTAGGCTGATTATGAATGATGAATGCCTGTGGCTTTACTTGCAATGTTTTTGGATATAAATTGGCTTACGTCTCTCTCGATATTATTACCACTAGGTATATATACCGTTTCAGTTCTCTTAGTATTCAGTATTCATTTATTCAGCAAAACATTGACTTAAACTAGTTTATAGTTAAGTTTTATAGTTTGAGTTTAGTTGTATATGTTACCGTCAATCTGTATAATTCAGGCATTCTATGCAATGACTAGGCAATGTATAGAATGCCTGGGGCGTCCAGGCAATGTATGAAATATGAATATAATTACATACTTTGCCTGGGCATTCTATACATTGCCTAGGTATTGTACAGAATACCTGCTGTTCCATGGGCATTTCATATACATATATTATGTGTTTCCGGTCAAAGGTAAGATGACATGGCACATATTCTTGAGGATACAAGTATATCCTTAAAGGAGGTTTAAGTACTTTTATCTATAGAAAACATTTTATCCTTTAAAGAGTTTCCTTTGAGCTATTTTCGATGAGTCATTTGAGTTAATGTTTTTTTTGCGTTTGATAAAGAAACAAAGTTGTGTGCGTGTGAGTAGTTAAAATGATACAGCATATCTATTCATTCTTTGTTTATACATAAATTGTAGATAAGATATTGAATCAGGCGTTACTTTGCGGAAATCCATTCTAACTGAAGCTCTGGAGAAATATGTAGTGCTTTTCCGCTGCGACTGCTCCTTAACCGACATCAAACAACAAACTTAATGGTTTTTAGGTGTATTCCTCCATATACCACCGCCACACCTCACCTCCTAACCAACGTGGCCTCCGTGAATCTCAAGATCTACATAACTCAAAAAATATGTTCTAGATCAACTTATTAGTTTATTAAATACATGATGGTTTTTTTCATCTACTTTACCTTCAACCTTCAGCCAAAAGTAGCCTGGAAGAGATCGCTTTTAGCAGTAAGGCCGCGTGTGGCAAGTTTTTTTTTAAATTTTGTATCAAGAACAAGGAATTTATCTGTTTTCCTTATACGACTACGTGGGGTACGCATTGTGTATAAAATTAACCTAAAAGGTTCACATGTAAAACATTTAATTCAGATCATACCAGTTCGTACTTGTGTCTACATCAGTTGTTTATAACAAGCAGTTAAGGCTATATGAAAACATTCGACACCAGAATAAGTCACTCTCATACAATTACACTACTAACACCAAAAAGCCCCAGATGCTAAAATAAACTATGGAAATACCGTCCATTTGCAAGAAAAACATAAAGTACCTTCTTCGTGCTCTAAAAGCCGTTTACTCACTATTTCAGTACAAAGAGTCGTTTTAACTCATCCCTGGCGTGAATTATGTCCTTAAACGATAAATAGGTGCTATCTTGTGCCATAAAACGTTTATAAAATACGTTCACAGCAGTTTTAAATTGTCGTCCTATTGCCGTGTTTTGTGACACTGCTGGTTTAAAATATTACTCGATGACAATGTAATATAAATAAACAGTAACTCAGCGCACTGTCTCGTAAAGTTTAATTTTGAAATATGTATTGTGAAATTTTAGGCCTGGCAATGTTATACTGAATTTTTATGCTGAACGGTATGGATATGAAGGTTTAGCCTTATTAATATGTATAAAATATAACTGGAAATTAATAATATACCTACCTTTTATGTATCGTATTGTTATTTAAAACTGTCATTAAGACTAGTCATGTGATAAAACGACTTTTTAGGCACAGTTTACTGACTGCATAAAATTTGAGTATTTTACATTTGTGATGCTAAATTAATGAATAATGAAGACTAGAACAAGGCAGTGAAGTAGTTAACTTTCTTATTTGATTTACTTTTTAATAATGTATGTAGGCATACATAATATGTATATAAGAAATCGGATGATGTAATAGTGTACAGTCATTACATACATATTTTGTGTAACACACAAACATCCCTATCGACCGACATATCCAATTCCAACTTTATTTGAAGAACACATACAAATAAAATAGCATCATTCCACGTAACATTGTCTTCAAACGTCAAATCAAAGAGAACCTCTGTCATTTTGTATGAATATTCAATACTGCTGCCTTCGTCGACAAGACGTATAAGTTTAGCCCGAAGCTCATATAAAAGCTTGGAAGCTTACCAAAAATCGCGTCGTGGTATGTAATAAAAACGATATATTACGCTAGGAGAGGATATAACCCATTTAGGTATTTGACAACGGTATATCTGTTCAGCCAATAAAAGAAAATTGTGGTGGATCGTGCAAACATGTTTAGAGGTTCGGGAAATACAAACTTGTTCATATGTTTTTATGTGTGAGAGTCTGTTTTTCATTTGAAATATTATATAATAAACATCTCATCTAAAAGCATTTGTAAAGACTATAAAAAATACCATATCTTTGCCATATTTTCTAGTACTTCTTCTTATTCTTATCGAATGAGAGTGGCCTATATAGTTTAGTGAGTGGGTCTGATGTCGAGCGTTTATCAAGCCGCCCTAATAGCTTCCGACTTGGCTTTAGTACTTTCTAGTACTTAAATATTTATGTTAAATATTATTGTAGTGGTTGTTTACACAATTCATATAAGAGCCTAAACAGTACGCAAACAATTCATTTAGAATTATGTTTCAGCAATCATAATACAGAGTTTTCGAACTTACTCGTATGCAGAACATTTGAAGGGCTGCTTTTTGAAGGACTTTTGATGATCGATAACAATGTTAGAAAATTTACTAGAAATAATATCTTTTTAATCATTTACAAGCCTTTGAAATATGTGTATTCTAAAATAATCAATAAAAACTATAGTTTTTACTATAGTTTTGTATAAAAATTGATCGTCATAACTTGAAGTCAGCCATCCGTGGAACAAACGCAAATCTGAACAAATTCACAAAAAAAAGCTATCCAATAAATATTTTGACAAAAATAAAGAGAACAGAATGTTTTGTGTTTTTGCTACAATATAATTTGTTTAGTTTTTTAAACGTATGTGTATGTCAATACCTATAACTATACTATAATGCATCATCACATGTAGCAACTGTTCTAGAACATTCACCGCTAAAATAGGGTATATATTAGTCATGTGAGGACGCATCAGTAACTTACCCGTAGGAGATACGTTCGCCGTAGCCGAAATCAGCTTGGAATGCATTATCATGTCAATAATTTACATTTAGTTTAAAAAAAAAATTTATATGTACAGTAAAAAATACATGTATTATTATATAATTAGGTCGGATTCCTAAATTTTCTTTTAAATCTCTAACATATTACCGCTAAAACTACTTCTCTAAAATGTAGGTTTATTATAATTACACTTCGTACTATTCTATCAAATAAATGCGGGAAAAAATATGTTCGTTGGCCTGCTAGTAACTCGGGAAGCCACGGATCATCGTGATTTTTTTGTATAGGGTAGCATTGGATCTTAAGTTTGGCACAAGCTTCTTTTCATCTGAAATTCATACTAGCATTTTTGGTCTACTGTAACTTGACTTTGTCACTGTTTCCAAAAAGACCATCCATAAAGCTAACTGCATATTTCACTCAATCAAAATTATTCTTAGTATTTATTTATTAGTTCTAACCTATGAACCAAAAACAATCTCGAGAGTCAAACCTATTTAAAATAAAATAAAATGTTCACATACACACAATGATCCTCTCACAGGAATTCGCATGAAACTAGGCTTTTAGTTCAAAACTTATGTTAAACACAAACAGTATTCATTCGTGGAAACATGAAAAACTACTGTTTACTAAAAACTGTCATGTAAAAAGCCTGTATGTTGATGTGTTTCTTTTCAGCCAGTACTAAAATAAATACTCATTATATGATAGAAAAATATTACTGTCCAGTTAATCATTTGATAACCAAGATTCACTATAAATATCGTATTAGCAATGGTTTATATTGAAATGCGTAAGCTTATAAATGACATCAAATAGACTGAATTTTGCTGTGACAACTATGTACATATGTAGATGTTTTTATTAGTGCAGCATATTTTTTATCTTTATTAATGTATAAAGGTTCTTTTTTTTATTGTATACGTATGTATATGTTAGTGTTTAGCACCTTTTACTTTTTGGAAGTCGGTTAAAAAGTAATCTACTGTGTTGCCAGTAGAAACACAGTTACTGGTAGATTGGGCCCGATTCGACTGGAACGCAACAACCTTACTCGAACATAATACGCCGCAAACTTGGATATAGTTTTGGCAACCGCGTGCCAGTTCCAGCCATCGACATAGAACAGCATTAGACAAGTCTAAATACTTAATTTTAAGTTAATTCATTTGTTTATTGCTTTTTTTAAGTTTGTATAAGTATTTCACCATGTGTGAATAAAATATAAGGTACAAAATAACAATTTCGGTGGAGGTGTACACTGGGCCGCACACTAGGCTTGCCTGTGTCGTTTTAAGTAAACTAAGAATTTATTTAACTACATTCTAATGTATTTAATTATAAATGTGTATAAAGCACATATACCATGCAGCAATATTATTCAGTAAACAGACAACTTTAAGTACACTTAAGTGAATAAGTTTATTTTAATAACTTTGGCTATTCAGTTTATACACTTATTTTGTACTAGTGGACGCCATCGGCTTCAGTCACATTATTTTGAGATAAAAATGTAGCCTCTGACACTTCTAAGACTTTATACTATCTACATACCAAAAACATGATGATCCATTTAGCCGTTTTTGCGTTATGAGCGTGTAAAAATAAACAGACAAACAAACAAAAATTCTAAAAACTGCTGAAATGTGTTATTTTATGGATTTAAAGGAAACCCATTTTTTTATGTAATATCTTCTATGATCAGATTTTTGTCCCTGTTCAGCTTTATTACATGTATAGATATACATAGATAGACTTGTTGGTTTTGTTTATTGGCCAAGCCAGTTCAATAATTGTTCTATGTCGGTAGTTGAACCCGCTTTCGGTCGGTTCAATCCTCCAATATCTGTTGCAATCCCCAGTAAAGTGTTAGCGACTTTGTTTTTGTGGTTTCACCGATATTTGGTCGGTAAATATGAAGATATGAAAACACGCAGGCCATATTATACTCTGTTTTATGTGTTTAGTGCTAAAACTGTTTGCAGTCTAGTTGCGAATGGATAAACGTAGTCATCAACATAGGTCATGAGTAGAAGCTGGTATGTTGCAAAAGCGAATTAGGTTTTGGGATCACTCGCTCATTTTAGTTATATTTAAATCTATTTATGTTTATTTATTTGGTCCATTTCCATTTCCATCCAATGGACCAAACATATTACTGAATGGTGTCCCAGAGACAGCAAAAGAAGCCAAGGGAGACAATATAAAAGATGGGAAGATGACATTAAGCAAGTTGCAGGACCGGCTTGGCTGGAGCCAAGCCGGTCTATCCTTGTCTATCCTTGGCTACCTCGAGGTAGCCAAGGATAGAGAGAGGTGGAAAGCTTTGGAGGAGGCCTTTGTCGACGGACAAGCTGTCTAATGTAAATACTAAATAGTTATTAATAGAATAGATAATAATCAATTGTATATAAACAGTTTTAAAGGCTTATTTTATTTTATTTATTTTTATGTTTATTTATATTATAGTTTTCCAACTACACTAACCTACAAAGCTGCTTAATTATTATATTTTTGTGAACATAGTCAAATGTAATACTTTACTTATTTTTATTTCTTGGTAGTTCTAGATCTACGAGCTGACAACCTCTAGGTCATCGTATTATCTTTAAAATACTTTCCAGTGTTTATTGGTAACTTTCAAATACTTTTTGCCAGTCATGATCACCAAAATAACTCCACAATCTCAATATATAAAACTCAAAGGTCACTAACCGACTGACACAGTGATCAATCAACGCAAAGCCCAAACCACTGGACGGATTGGGCTGAAATTCGGCATGCAGGTAGATGTTATAAAGGATTTTTAGAAATGTCTCTTTTAAAAGGGGTGAAATAGTGGATGCTAGATAACTTCTTAATGCTAGCAAAACCGCGACTACACACTAGTAAAAATATTTACATGATTGTAAATGATAAAAAAATAAGTATGTACCTCTTAAATGAAAATTTTTCTTAAATGAGTCTGAACATAGTACAACATTAGGTGCTAGTTGACAGTTTTAGCATTTTTAGGAAGTTAGGTCCTGCTAGCTTCCACCATTATAATGTCAAATCTTGCCGTCATAGAATAACTATCAGTCAGAAATACTTGACACTGGCAAATACGCGAAGTATGTGACGCCAATATTAAAAAAAAAACTATCAGTCAGGCAAAAAACATATATGTACATATATGAGCTACAGTTTCATTATATTAGATTTTATGAAAAAGACAACGCACAAAATGAGGTCTAAGAAAGTAGCTCGGTTCACTGGAACTAATAAAAAAGCCCTAGCTTCAGTCAGTTCATAGAGAAGTAGCTTTGTTCATAAAAATGCTTTTAGGATATATTACGCTAGGACATGTTTTGACACTACTGATACTTACATACATAGAGTTGGCCTTTACTAACTTATATCCTTTTGTTTTTTGTGTTACTAGCAACAGTCAAAACATTTTTTTTTTATATTAAGTTTAGAATTAATAATAAAACCTCCTAATTGTGTATGTATTTGTTAGCTTCTTACCTTCTCACACTCCAGTGGCTGAAACTTATCTAAATATATGAAACTCAAAGGTGACTGACTGACCGATTGACATACTCGTAATGATCTATCAACGCACAGTCTAAACCATTGGACGGATCGGGCTGAAATTTGGCATGCTAGTAGATGTTATGACGTATGCATCCGCTAAAAAAGGGTTTTTGGAAATGCCACTTTTAAAGGGGTTAAATAGGGGATGCAATAGCCTTTGCACATATTACATTATTATATAGGTACACAGACACGGTAGGCGTGAAACTGATATATTCAAACCAAATCGCTTAACCCCACACAATACAAAGATTATTGGTTCGAATCTAGAGCATCGCACTCTATAGACTCCTCATAATATAATACATTGTGTATAAACACTTCAGTCATCATAACTAGTCAGTACTTTTCATTTAAATATTTTTTTTCTGACATTTTAATTTAATGTGATTTCTAGATATGATACAAGTAGTTGTTTCTTAAAAATATTATTTCAATTTTATAAGTAGATAAAAACGCCAAATCAATATTGAAACTACATGTCTGATACTGATTAACGCATCATATCTATTTGTCACTGAAGACACAGGTGTGATAAGTTCGAATTCTAATTTGTCCGCGCAGAAAACATGATTGAGCGAACAATTTGTACAGAGCATTTATTACTTATAACTTCCTAGTTACAAGCCATTTTACATAGAAGAAAAAAACAGATTTTTTATACATCAGTGTTGTAGGATCTCGACTGGTTTCAGGGTGCCTGGTGAGGAAGCCGTCGACCGGGACACATGGAGGAAGTTGCGGGAGTCCTTTGCCCAGGAGTGGGACACACCTGTTTTCTATCTACGATCAATGTGTTTAGTATGAGCAGATCAGTTGGCTGCTTCTGTCATGTAATTGAGTGCTTCTCTTTTTATTTTAAACTGGCAGGTTTACCTTTCACTGGTTTTAGCCGTAGAGTAGCTGTAAGGTGCACTAATTGTAAAACTATAATTAATAAATAAATTTAACAAAATACTGTTTATACCGTCGGGTTGCCTGATTTGCAGCGAGAATTTTAGGATAATCTGGTATAGTTGTCTTTGGATTATTATTGTCTACGATTTAAACAGATATCGTTGTGCCTTAATCTTAATGAAATCTATTCACAACGCAGTGGGGTGTGGAATGAACTGTCATTGTGTTGAAATCTGTGCTAATTGGAGTCCGTTATAGTTTACACTGTGGCTTTTGGCCTAGAAACTATTATGTACGCTATGTACACTACCTTTAATGTTAGGCTTTGAAAATAAGAAACCATGATTATATTGTATGCTACTACCGTTAAAGTTGGTTTTCGGATATAGAAGATTATTTGTTTACTTATAAAAATTAAGATTTTATTTGATATAATTGTAATATAACTGCATTTCTAGACTTTTGAAAAGATGTTTCAAACGCTGTTTATTTCGCAGTATTTAAATGTTTTTTTCTATGTTATCAATTTTAGTACATACTCTTGCATAGATTCATACTTCTCATTATTTTGTAATAAATATTCTGCAAGCATTTTATCAATTTTATCGCAGAACAAAACGCTGATAGTACATACATAATTTTCGTTTCGCCGAAGGAAATTGGGCTCTGATAGGATATTGGCGACAAATTTTAGATTAAGCAGACTGGGTCTAGGTAATATCCCAATAGCGAACTGACGCGCTCATTCGTGGCAGATATTTATGCCATGTTTGAATTGAGGCAGTTGAACATTAAACATATATATTCAAACGAGCCTTCTTCTTATCGACTGAGAGTGGCCAACTCTGGTGTCGAGAGTTTATCAAGGGCCTCTGACACGGCTTAACGACTGCTGTTCTAGACAAACAGACAAATTAAATTTGTATTTAATTTAATTTGGCTGTTTGTCTAGTGCAGCATTCAGCATTCAGATGAGTAAAGTGTATCTACTTTAATTTGAATGTACTGATCAATATGTATTTTCTTTTCGCCATTTTCATTCTTTTTTTATGATATGACATTATTTGTTAAAATAAGTGATTTTAACTCTAAATCATATTCGACTTACTCACGGCGACAAATGCATAAATGAAAAGTTTTACTACCCCTTAATTCACTCTTCTTTGAGAAGGACAAATACATTCACTTAAAATCTCTACAAATGCCATTAAAATCACGACCTTATCCAGGCAACTACAATATGCAATTACCAAAGGCAACTCTCGAACTCTCGGCTACGTCAAAGTGACGTCATCGTATGTCGTATCACTTTCTCAACTATCTAGAGCTTCACGCCGGAGTGTTTGGTCACACTATACTAACACATACAGATATAACGCAGAAATAGTAAATCCAACAAGAAAGTATTTGAATAAATCTGATAATAAATTCGTATATTCGTATACCAATGAAACATTTTTCTTGCTCAATAAGTCAATATGTGTACAACAAATGCTTCACAAATATAAAACCTTTTTGCTTAAAAAAGAAGGGACTTAATTAAAAAAATTTTAGCTAAGGACTGTGTTCCAAACATTTATGATTGGCATTTTGTTTTCGAGAGAAAGTTTCCTGGTTCATGAAAAATCAAACAGTAGCTCTGTATATAAGACGTAGAGACGTATCAGCTAACAGGGTTAAGGTTCAATTCTGTATTCAGTAGCAAAGCGAGACGCGATGACGTCTCTGTGACGTCATAGCACTACACAGGGTTAATAAATAACTCTAGCTTTTTTAACTAAAACGGGTTTGCACTTGACCATAGTTTACCTGATGGTAAGCAAAGCTTTGCTTGGCATAAGTATGTCAGAGTGTAGTATTCTCCAACGTTTATCTTTCCTACGGTTGCCTTGTAGAAATTGCTTTCTTATTATTTTTTTAATAAGGCTATAAGTAAGGCTACCGTTTAAGTGTTACATCTTAGAAATTTGCTACAAGTCAAACGACAACAAAACAATTTGCTTGATTTGTTTAAACTCAACAATAAAATACGTTTTGGTTGTATAAGCACGTTCTATTCGAAAATAGAAATAGAAATATCTTTATTGAGACAAACACAATACAAAAAGAGATTATGATGCCCCAATACAGCCGCAACTCAGCGCAACGCAACTCATTCTGTTGCGGCTGGCGGTGACGTCACTCACTCCTTGTGCATATACAAAACTAAGGTATTTACAAAATAACACATTTATAACTACAGAAGACTAAAAACCTTGACCTTATTATGCCTTATAGTCCTGTATAATTGTATTCATATAAGATTAAGAACATCATTAGTATTCTGTGACAGTCTGCCACATTAAATGGAAATGTACGATAAAGTTTTATCCCTATATATCTAATTGACTGAGTAAAACGAAGACATAACAGTTAGATTGTAATGATAGATGTTTATGTTAGAGTTATCTAGGGGTTTTCATAGACGAGGCGACAAGTTCTCAGTTTTTTTTTTTCAATAGCTAACAAGGCCTTAATTCATAAACATCTCTAAAGACAAAAGTGGGATAAAACAGGCTTTTATCCCACTTTTGCTTTTATAGTAATAGACTGGAACGAAATAAAATATTGTCATATGATTCATGAAAAATGCAATTAATCTAAAATACCAAGTAAGTGAAATGATAAAATTCATCTTTTTTAAACCTAATGTACCTACAGTAAGTGATTTGACTACTATTTTTACCTTTATTATTCGAACATACAATACTGTTTCATTATAAAATAATAATAAAGTATAGCTTCCATGGGTCGGATGACACATTAAATTGTCCTGTTTGTCATACGGCAGTCGTTAAGCCAAGTCAGAGGGCCTTAGAGCGGCTTGATAAACTCTCGTCTCCAGAGTTGGCCACTCTCATTCGATAAGAAGAAGATTAGAATATAATTTAAGAGATTTCGCTTCATCACCACTGTACAGTGTCCATCAAAGGATATCGCTTACTAAATATAAATGTATTAAGTCGAGATGTTGTAATTTTGTAAGCATATCTTATGATTTAAGCACTTACACATTTTGATATGCTACAACTTTACAGTATCAATAAATATTATTTATCTTATCTCAGTCAATACAGTGTTCTTCAATACCTACTAAATACGAATAGATTCGGGAGAGTGTGCAGAGGAGCTACATGAATTGATACCCTCAGCTCCTTTCTATAACCGAACAAGCAGAAAAACCGCAGGTAGACACCGTTTTATGGTGGAAGTGCCGAGTCATCGAACACAGCGCTTTGCCTCAACGTTTATTGTACGGACGGCAAAGCTTTGGAACACTTTACCAGAAGCTGTGTTTCCTGCGAACTGCAATCCTGGGGTTTTCAAATCTAGAGTTAATAGGTATCTTCTAGGTAATCATGTTACACCTTAGGCTGCAGCAATGCTTAACATCAGGCAGGCTGTAGTCAAACGTAAACCAATCCCACGTAAAAAAAAAAAGATTATTTTAACCTTACTGTCCCTTCCAATGTACTAGCCCTGCACTAGATGTAACTGGAACTGTATTCGTACTCAGTAACTGCATTACCAGAGGCACAGCACAGAATAATTATTCACTGAGTACCAACTCAATATGAGTGGTGGAGCGCGGAGTAGGGAATGATGCAGAAACACGGTATTATTTAAAACTAACTAGTGGACGCCCGCGGCTTCGCTCGCATTATTTTAAGATAATAACTAGTTATGACACGTCTAAGACCTCATACTACTACATAGATTACAGCTATTAAAGAATTATCCATCTTTCTGTTTGTAATTCCTGTCTTATGATGTACATTAAAATTATATTATATTCCATTTTATTCTATTTGCTATTATAAATTCATATTTAAGCTTATAGGGTAAGTACCTCTTAAATACGAGTATGTACGTTATACCCTACGCTTCAGATATGCTTAACATCAGGCGGGCTGTAAACGTAAACTTATAAATATCACGTGAAAAAAGTAATAAAAAACTATGAGCCTAATTTTCATTATTTTGGTACCAAAATAAAATTCAACTCATCAAAACAAAAATCCATAAAAAATGGCGGAAATATTCGTATGATCAGGTCCCATCAGGCTATTCGTAAACCATAGTGGATGCATCAAAGCGAGAGAGAACCGGTACTTATTGGCTAAGCGCAATCTATCTTAGGCCAAAGCCATTGTTATCAGGCAAACTATGGTTAATTGCAAACCTAATTTATTCATCGTCATCATCAACCCGTTATCGCCCACTTCTGAGCAAGACCGTTCTTCTAGTACGCCATTCGTCCCGGTTCTACTCAGATTGAATCCCAACCTGTTTTTGTTGGAAAAATCTCTATCTATGATCTACTCAGTCACAGTAGACGTGTCGAGAGGTGGTCGATACGTCCAAATTGACGTTTGGGCAAGCTTTGTGTTCGGCACGTTGACAGGAAGGGTGTTCGCTTGAACTGGGGCGCGTTCTGTGTGATGTAACTATATGGTGAGAATTATGGAGTCAAGTTTATACTATAGTGATACTATAACAAAACATTATTATTAACATTAGATAGATACGTCGAAATATAAGTATAATATAATCTCTCTTTGAGTCTTATTTCCTCATGGCTGATGGTCTTGACTCCCCCGGAGAATTAATTCGATAGAGTAGTTCTCTAGGGCAGAAACATCGTGGTGGGTGCCCAGGTCCTTCAGGCAGGTCCCAGGTTAAACATGTCGGTTTCCTCATGATGTTTTACTTCACCATCAAGCGAGTGTAAATCCACACTTAACTTAAAAAACAAGTAATTGGTGTAGGGCCGGATTCAAACCACGGTGCGTCAGGATGAAAAACAGACGCTTAATCCACCGAGCCACACTCGCTTACGCTTTAATATAATAACATAATTATAAATACTTAATACAAAATGATAGCAAAAATCAGGCATAAAATTAATTAAATTTGACTTGTAATTTAGCGCCTGGTAATTATTACCAAGTTATTTCTGATCATTCTGGGTGTTTACCATAAAATAGCAAAGTCGAATTCTGTAAGTTTCCTAATAAGTTTATGAACTGAAAAAAGTAGTTTGGTGGTTAAGGTATAAGAGATTTTTAGTTAAAAATATCTTTATAAGTAAAGTTTGTTAAGGTATAAGAAATTTTTAACCACCAAACTAGCTAAGTATACTATCTATATCATCTGATGTTCCGTTAGTCCCAAAGTCGTAACTTGCACCGAACTAGTGGCAACACAGTTACGCACATCTGTGGACTAAACTTCCACTTTCATATTAGCTTTTTCTCATCAACTTGAAAACTTTATTGTGGGAGTGAAAATCGAGGGAAAATGCTCCCTTTTTCCTTTATACATGTACCTTACTTTCTTCATGCGATAAGCAAGTGGCTTATTTTATTTTCAATTTCGGGGTTTAATCTAATAAGAAACAAACATTTGTAGGTTTTTTTAAACTAAAACCGGTTTGGACTTGATCATAGTTGGCTTGATGGTAAGCAATAGTTATGGTCTAAGATGGATCGTGCTTACCCTAAGAACCGGTTCACTCTCGCTTTAAAGAACGTTGGATTATTCTTCGCGTCTTTCTTTGATTAGAACTTAAGTACGAACTACATTGTACAAAATACTATAATTAGTCTGGTTCACCCTCTGACTTTTATTTAAATACCTAAAAGCATGTTTAGGATACTAATCGTCTGTCATTTTAAAAAAGTTAGGTCAAATTTTATTAAAAACTAGCTGTGCCTGCGACTTCGTCCGCGTGGAATAGTTATTTTGGGCATCATATTTATTTTTGCAAACAACCTCTTCAGCTTTATAAATTATAGCTGTTACCCACGACTTGAACCGTTTTCGCAGCGCACGCAACGGAAGCCCTCAAAGATGGATAATTTTTCCCGTTTTTTCCAGTTTTTCTATTGTTTCTTCGCTCCTATTAGTTGCAGCGTGATGTTATATAGCCTAAAGCTTTCCTCGATAAATGGTCTATTCAACACAAAAAGAATTTTTCAATTCGCACCAGTAGTTCCTGAGATTACCGCGTTCAAACAAACAAACAAACTCTTCAGCTTTATAATATTAGTATAGATTAGCAAATTAAACACATTCAAAAACATTATAAAACTACTGTGAATGTGATAGATGAAATTCAACCATAATATAAAACTCACAAATCACCTGACAAGTAAAACTTTACTCGGAGTTCTTAGTACAACAAATCCCTTGATGTAACTAAAGAACATTACTAAACTATACCTGAATTGATCAAAACAGTTTCTAAGAATCTCAAATAAAGTTCTTCAACATCTCAAGTCCAGTAATGAATGAAGTATCATCCCACTTGGATATATTTCAATGGAAATCTGATTTTACGTCCATATCCAGTCTAATCAATGACAAATTAAGATGTTCTCAGTCAATATGATTTTTCGAAATAGTACTGGGAAGTAATTAATGGTTCAGGGAAATAGGCATTGAGACAACATGAAGCTGTTGTTTATAGAATTTGGCTTCAAGGTTAGTAGAATATCAATAACTATTTTCCAAATACATACGTCATATGGGTTGCCTTTAGAATAAATGTCGCATTTTCAAGACAACCAACTTGTATTACGTAAACATCATAATTCTAAAATACAGAATACCTATCAAAATGTTTTTTACTCTGTATCCCTTTTCTAACAGAGCAATGGATCATCGTCATATTGACACAGGCGACTTTTTATCTAAACTCAACCACGACATATACAATGGCCTGTACTAGATTCTATACAATTTGTATCTTATTTTCATTACAACAGTACTGAAAGGCTCCCTCAAAACTTAAAGTATTTTATGAAAACATTGCTGTTCAATGAAACGAAATTGAAATTTAAAAATAGCCAACACCAAAAACCATATCAAGTGACAGACGCAAAAGCCTCCCGCCACAATAAAAAGTAAAACATTTTTATTTCCAACTAGCAACATTGACAAAGGACCAAATCAACAAAGCCTATAGGCCAGCCCTCGTAAAAAACATACTTCAGCAAAGTCTGTAGGTTCGTGAGATCTTTTTATGTGTAATAAAAAGTATGAATCTACGATTGCATAAGGCTAGAAAAAATAAAAATATGGGTGACCTGGAGGCCACAAAAGGGTTTCTTTAAGAGTACTTAGAGCTGCTGGGGTAAAAAGGGCGTTTATGCTACCACAGGTTCAAATAATAGAACGTTATAATAATATTTTTATATCATAGTCAAAAATTTGCAAGTGTGTGATTTGAGTTTTATTTACGAAAACTACTGCGTTGACTTGAACCAATGTTTGTTTATTATTTTCAGGAGTTCACTCTGAAGAGACCGTTCTCTCACCGTAAAGTAATATTTTAATAATATTGATTATCATTTTAGTATTATAAACAACAAAAAAAGTATTTTAATTAAATGGTCAATAATTCATTATTCCCGTTTTAAACCTTTGCCAAAACTAAACGAGCCAAGCAAATACTGTTTCAGCTGCTTTAGCTCATCCTTAGTCTCGAGCTGCGCCAAAAAAACTGCACATAACTTGCGAAGAAAAGTCCGCATTTACACACTTATAAATTCTAGTTAACGGCAACCCTAGACCGGCAAAAAAAGAAACCGACAAAAAACTAACAACCACCGAGAAGTTCATAATTTGGTCGTGCAAAAAATATATGGCATCCCACTGTGTAATTTAAAATCTTTTGTGCAAAATTCCGCTCATTTGGCGCTGTGGAATCATTTGCAGTTTTTGTTGTCGTGTGCCTTTAAGGGCCCAGATTTTTGCGAACATCAAATAGAATGAATTTTGGTGGAGTTTTATTGTTTGTAGCCGACGGCAGTAAGACTTCTACACGTTAATAAGTTTTATTTCTAAATATCTGTTTGTATGTAACGGTTGCTAAATAATATTGAAACACGTATCTTATATAATACAGAAAAGAAATGATTTTCTAATGGTGATTCTATAATTAAATATAGATAGATAGATAGATAGATAAATTCTTTATTAAAACACCACATACATAAAAAACAATACAAAAAAACATAGATAAATTGCGTTTTAATTGGCGGTCTAAATATCTAGGTACAATTCTTGCTGCTGCTGTATTCCATACTAAGAATAATGAATCAGTGTCTCGTTACATCCAGTCTATTCCGGCATTTATTAAATTTTAAAAATAGCTTATTCTCCATCGAGAACCTATTTGACCTTAAAACTTAGGCAAATTTTACTAAAATACATTAGCGGTATAAACATACATGCTAGTAACCAATTTAATTAAGAAGTAAGTTAGAACCAAAATACTATCGATCATTATGTATCACCTGATTGTCAAACAAAACTACTGTAAATCCGTACTTTTCCTGCTCGTTAAAACATTCCACTCCGCAGCTCTAAAATTGTAACTCTGGCGAAAATTTCACGAATTTATTCAAACTTCCGCCATTTCAAATCGCAAATGATCACGGATCCTAAACCAACTCATAATTTATGCTGTATTAAGGGATCTTCAGCAAATTGCGAAGTTTGTCGGGTACTAAAAAAAACTCTGGGATTCGTCCCTTCTTAATTATGTATGAAGCCCGAAGAGCCCAGTGTTTAACGTTATTTTACTGAGAGTGTCTGTGATGAACATACGGACAACGGGCGCCGTACATAAAAATGCAGTATACCAAGTACCACAGAAAATAAATTAGCAAAGACGTTTTTGCAGATGACGACGTGACGCTGTATGCGCGTTTAACAAATTTCAAGATGCAAAAAGGTTTACATTGAGATCCAGGGATGAATTTATCTTCTATAAAATATATCTATTTGACAGCTGTGAGCTTTTCCATGCCATGTTACATTATTATTGTATTCTGTATTAATATACAAGAATGACTGATTCTATTAATATTTCAAACTATTTTGTCAGACAACATTTTCAGTTATTATTAAATAGTTTGTAGTAAATTAAACAAAATTAGTTCATACTCAAACCAAAAGCAAACCTGAAATTAGATATTAGTTAAAATACTGGAGCTCAGAGCGGTAACGCCACCAGCTCCTGACGAATTTAAGAAATTATATTTCAATAAAATATGAGCCTGTCGATTAGCTTGAAATATCTTCTGATCATTATATTTTATCTTCTAATAAAATTTTATTAGACGTCTTTAAAGTACTTATGCAAAATTATCTTTTACTTTCACAAGATTTTAATAATGATACTTGCAGAAAAACTTGAAGAACAGAATTAAAAAGTTTACCAACTGTTACACGGATAAGACCTAAGTTTTCTTGTTAGCTAAGCCGTACAATATTGTACTGGAGGTAGTTAATTAATTAATCATGCCGGTACATTCCGGCGTTTCGAGCAAATACAACTGACAGAGATATTTACTATGACAAATTATACGTGAGACTTTAGTTCTATTAATAGACAGTGTCTTTACAGAGTTATTAAGGTTAGAGATATTTTACATAGCAAAAACAATACTAGGATATTTTAAATAACATTATTATATTCATCAAAATTTTTGTGGATGATTCTAGAGATCTGACTAAGATGTTTCTATCAGTTTTCTTTTAAATTTAACACATCGGGATTTACGTATATAACGAGACGTTCTGACGGTTTCTGAAATACCTACGCAGGATCGAATCCTGCCAGAATTTATTATTATAGTCATTTTCCATCAAAAAGTTTAAATTATACAACCATAGTGCGGGTTTAACAATTGACAAAATAACTCACAACGGTATATTTACTAAATAAATAACTATTTGTGGAACTCCCTGCCTGACTCCCTGTTCCCCGCGGAATATAACCTTGCGATCTTCAAAGCGAGAGTGAATCGGTTCTTACTGGGTAAGCACGTTCCATCCATTTAATTTGTTGACGTTTTACAAAAGTTTAAAAACAGGCCAGAAACTTCGGATACCACAATATCACCGCGGGCTTACGCGAGATACCTCCTAGTAAAAAACTATCCTCGTTCGGTACCGAAAAGCCCAAACTAGTTTCCGAATTTTGTAACGTCACTCGAAAAGGCTAAACGCCAACTTTTATAGCTGCCTTTTTTACAAATGTGTGTAGAATATGCTGTAAAGTATTGGAACACAAAATAAGAATAGAATCAGTAAGATATGAAAATTTTGTGTATAGAATACTGTAAAGTTCAATAATAAAAAAATCTCGTCAGTACATGGACCACAATAACAAAATGTGAATTTTATTATTTTATAAGTTTAACTATTTGGGCAAAGTAAATATAATTAAATAATGATACTAATTCAGTGTCAAGTACAAAAAATAAATATATATTTTTATATCAGGCGGTCAGTCAAACCTAAGCCTAAAAAACGTTAAATAGTACTTAAGCTCACAACCTCTAAAATATAAGTTAATTTTAGTGTAAAGTCACACCTAAAGTCTTTTCACGTGTTGGGCAAAAAGTCGGCCTAAACCAGGACGTAAACACGTTTAAATTGTGCTCACAGCGCGTAACAAGCATCGCTGCAAAAGTGAGATTACCCTGTCTAGATACAAAAGCTTTTTTTGTTAACCTATTATATTCCACTCCTGGGAAAAGGTCTCCCCCAAATCCCTCCATGTGTACCGATCGACAGATTCCTCTCGCCCGGCCTCAAAACTGGTCGGATATTAAAAAAACCTTATTGGTGATATTTTGTGGATCGAAGTATTTTCTGCTTCAGGCTTACCTGTACAATGAACAGACTATTATGATAAGAGATTTGAAGTATTTTCGTCACAAAATATTTGTTGGTTATTGACTGACTCAAAATCAGTGTGTCACGCTCAAACGTACGACCCAGCCTTAATATGGAAGTAAGTGTATTGATGTGTTAACACTACTGAGTTATTGCGTCCCATGTACAGAATCTAAGTATTTCTTCTTGCCGAATGAGAGTGGCCAACTCTGGTGTAGAGAGTTTATCAAGCTGCCCCAAGGGCCTCTGACGTGGCTTAACCACTGCCGTGCTAGACAAACAGCAGAGCCCTATAATTTAATATGTCATCTGACCCACGAAAGCGCCCAAAATGTAATGCCACTTTCTCACCCATCCAAGGTCTGACCGCGTAGACATTTGCTTAACATTGGTAATTGCATGCGATTGCCTCCACTAGCTGAGCTACGGGTGCTTCACAGAATCTACTACGGTGTAATCAGTGAGTGAGAATCACTGAGGCCTGAAATGTGAGAGGCGTTCCCGCTGGAGTATGTAAGGAATTTCGAATATGAGATTCAGCTTCTATGAAATGAAATACTGCGGCTTTTCATATAGAATTTCTGTTAACAATAGATTAGTCCTTGGATTAATGGATGAACACAATATTTTATTGTGTTCTGTTTCTCGTGTTGTTTCGTGTCTCAATAAATATATTTTATTCTTATTCTATAATTCCACAGTCTCTACAAACAGCATTGAACTACTATGTTTGAGTCGTTCTGTTGAAAGCTTATGCTTGAGTATGCAATTTATCATCTCGTAGAATGTGGTGACTCGTTTGAAGCGACAGCAAGCGCTACTTAGAAGACATTTGGCAGACTGGCAAGTAACATGCTGTTAATAACTAGAGATTTAAAGCTAATTCCAGCATATATAGAATTATTTATGTGATATTAATGTAACTACTAGTAGGTGCTGGTGACTTCGCCCGCGTCGATAAGAAGAATTGTATGAATAATGAAAGTTTCCACACCAAACATAATCCAATGCATTGTTGACATACTAACATCATATACAATTATGTACATTACATATAAATATTTTGTTACATATGAAAAAAAAAAACAACTCGACGAAAGATTTTTGTTAAGATATAAAGAAACATAATATTATAATGAGAAACTTTATTCGTAAAGCTATTATTCTTAAACATACCAACAGAAACTAAATTGTTTTCAGTTATTCAAGCATGCAATCATAAAATAGTATTTGTAAAATTTACTTACTAACCCAATAAACGTTGTACTCAAACTCATGAGTCATAAAAGCTGGTATAACAATAATTCCAATATGATTTCACCCACAATTGCACAGTGGTTCTAAATAAACCCTTATCGAGAGCTATCCATTATTCAAGCTATTAAAGAATTCCAACAAGTAGAAATTGCCGCAAGTATTTGAAATAACCCGAAGTTAACTCGGTCTTACATTCCTTTACTCTATAAAATTTCAATAAAATGCGGTCGGATCGGTCGGTGCCGCCCTGTGGGAGTTAGGGACGGGACACTGATTTGAAATTATTATCGACGTTTTAAATTTTAATTTCTAAATTCAATCTATGATAAAAAATAATATATGAAAACTGCAAGACTATTTGTAAATAGTTTGAATAAAAAAATAGTGTGAAATTGATACCAAACCACTTATTTGTCTGAGGAAAATTCCGAAAGTAATAACATGACTTTGCTTAAATAAGGCTTGGAACAGTAAGTAGTTGAATTAGAAATGTTTTTTTTATAATAAACCACTTTTCTCTAAACACTTTTCACTTTTACTTTTTTTCTGCCCCAAAGAAGCGACAAATATCAAGTGCATAAAATAAACATTTGGCCACCTACATTAACGTCATATATAAGTATATAACGATAAAAAACACATGATTTTTCTTTAAAATATATCGATAATTTGACTTATTTCCCATCACTAGCATGTGACACGGCCCCACTTGATTCCGGGCAGTAAATCTGAATCCTCTGCTTAATTCTGAATTTCCGAGCCGTGTTCTTGCTTTGCAGTCTCGCGTTAGGAAATGGTTAATACCTCTGAACTGCGGTAAGGTGGGTAGGAATAAAATAGGTAGGACTCTTAACGGCTTTTATTTTTGTAGTAGATGTGCATGGAGCTCATTCGTAGAAAAAGATAATAAAATATATATGTATATATAAATATCAACCTACATTGCAGCACTGGTGGCCTGTGGTACAGTATAGAATAAATGTCTTACTCTTACTCATCATCATCATCCACAGCCTTCTCTATCCCCCACTGCTGGGCATAGGCCTCTCTTTGAATGTGCCAGCTGCGTCGATCTTGTGCAGACCTCATACTACTTACTCTTACTCACCGAGCATACGTATAGTAGTTATATGTATACAAATACCAGTGTTTTAGATTCATTTTTGTATTTTTTTTTTCATAAACAAACGTACGTAAATTTGGTCACAAAACAGATGTTTTCAGCTATACAAATGATAGAATATATATACATATACATACATATGACAGATTATCCCTTTTACACCAGGTATTAATTTACTTGCTGCAGCGAATTGTAAATTATTTTTGTCAATGTATGAAACAGTATTGCACAGTTTGCTGCATTACCCTTTTTGGTACTGTAAAAGACTAATATGAACTTATGTGTTATACTGCAATGCAGCTAAAATAAAAAGGAATTTACATGCACGTTTACATTGAATTTAAATTACAAAGGCCATACGAATATAGGATAAATCGTTTTGCAATATCATTGCAAACCACAATTTTCGAATACATTCAATATTCATACATGGGTTTTTTTTCTTATTACTTTTCGCGTAATTTAACAGGCATGATGATGAGTTCAGTGATTCTGAAATGATTGGAACGTAAAAAAATATATTTTTAATAGCCACATAGCTACTATTAATTATTATACCAGTTTTTACGTTTTATTGCAATTAATAATTAAGTCAAAAAAAGAGAAAATTATTATTTTATATGAAACAATTAGGTAGGTATTTATACTTTTTTCAAAGATAAAAAGTTAAGTATGCCAAGATTTTAATCAAGAAACATGAAAGTCGTGTCCATTTCAGAAGCCAAGATGCAACTGCGACAAGTTAGCTTCAGTGCAGATTTTGTAGTTTATTAACACCTCCGAAACAGCCGTTAAAGCTTCTAAACTCAAATTGACTGCACCAAATTCCGTACACATTTTGGCACCCACTGGAGCTGCATCCAAGACAAACGACTTGTAAACAAAATGCATCACTTGGAACATTCCAAAAGGAACAAGTTTCGCAATCTCTTGCGGTTATTTCAAGCTTGATAGATAAATGGAAGGGCAAAGTTGACTCAAAGTAATACTGACCACTTGACTTCGAGCTCAGCGCGTCTTTTGTTTTTACTTTTAAAAGAAACTACGATGAAACATGGATGAAACTAAGCGAGGTTTTACAAGCGTCAGCTGGCGCTTATGTTGATGGCATTTTAACTTATCTATACGTTTTGCAGTCTCAGATCTTAGTCTAATAAATGTCACTTGTCACTGTCAAATTTATTACTTGCCAAAAAGTTAGGATAATACATATTCGTTGCTTGCTATTTATTGTATCACCAAATCACGCTAAAAACTGTTAGTTATGGAAGTAAAAGCCAAATGATTGTTATGATAAATAATTATGAAGACTGCTTCTAACATCAAACAAACATGCACTTACATTTTAGCAACACACGTAAATCAAGTTTTATTGTAGTAATTTAAAGTTTTGTAGTCATTTCCGTATTACCAAAAGGCAAATATTCCAAAATAAATGTGAGCTGAAAATTTACAAATCACCAAGTCCAAATTTCAATCAAAATGTACGAACGTAATCAAACGTTACTCGAATAAAAGTTTTAATCACAGACTGAGGAACCGGAGTTAATTACGCACACTGTATGCTGAAAGAGCTGCGGAATTACTATTCAAGGATAGTTGAAGTGGACCTGCTTGATAATCTGGGCACCTGTGGTTGGATTTAGGCACACCTTCACGACTGTATAATCTACTTGTACTTCAGTTATCTAAATTAGACTATTAGTCATTTTTATATGTAATAAGTATGTATTTCCAAAAAAAAGTATATAATTATTATATCAGTTATCTAGTACCCACGACACAAGCGTTTGCTTAGTGTGAAATATTTATTTATATATATTTTTGATGTTATGTTATTGTAATTGAAAATTTTCAACCACCAAGAAGCAAGTAATTTCATATGAGTGTGGCAAGCCCCAGTGTCTAGAGTACAATGACACGATAAGATTTGGCAATCAAAATTCAGTTTTAAATGTGAAACCCTAATGCCTAATGTGTGTGTGAAATTACTTATTTTAAGAAACCTTTTCTCAGCGATTCAACAATAGCAATACATTCAGTTACGTCATCATCAATATCAACTTACACTCGCCCAATACTGAACATAGACCTCTTCCAAGGCACGCCACTCAGACCGGTGTGTTTCTTGACTCCACCTATTCCCTCCTACTTTCATTATGTCCTCGCTCCACCGAGTTCATTTAATTTATCACCGACTGTAAGTAAGGCAACTACTTTGTACCATTTCAGTCCGACGTTGAAAACCTAACATGCAAGCTACACTCTTCAGTTCAAAGCAGTATAAGTAACAGTTTGGTTAGCAGAAGCCCGATTGCCTTTTCATAAAGAGTGAAAAAAAGGCATGAAACAGTTACTAAAAAACATTTCGTGATGTTAATTTCCAAATAAAAAGCTCAGTACCAGTTTTGTAGTTTTTGGAAAAAAAAGTCTTATTTTTTCTAATAACGAACATTTTTTTTTTACGTGGTATAGGTTTACGTTTAAGGGTAAGCCTCTTAACTTCGCGATCATAACTGCGTAAATTAATACATAGACATTGCAAACTAATCAAGATGGGTGACCATGCCCTTACACAGACGACATACCTTCGGGTGTCTGGTTCTCAGCACATTCCGGTTTCTCATAATGCTTAAAAATTTACAAAAAACCATAGCAAGTTACGCCAACCAAGCCAACTAAAGCTTACAGCTTACCAGGTAGTTAAGTATCAGATAGTTTTTTATTCAAGTATGTGTAGCTATATTTTGACGTAATTCAAATTTAGTACCCACATTGCATCCATATTGCATTAGTTTTAAATTTTATTCGGTGACATTGGCACAGGATCGGGACGGTTGGCACGACAAGATCCTTTACCCAGCAGTGGCAAAAAATGGGTTTATGGCTTTGTTTAAAATTAAAATTACAATAATTTTAAATGATGATGAAGTCTTCTCATTATACGCCAATTTGTAAGAAAAACGGTGCAGGCAACCTTATCTGAGTGTAGTCTGTATTCGTGAACGTGCAGTGCAGGACAGATGGTTCTATTTAAACCACAAATTGCAAGCACGGAGCCGTTTACTTAGAATTGTTCAAAGTGATTCATTAGTTACGCCATTTTGCCTTGCAAGGAGCAATTCTGGACTCACGTTTGGTGTAAAAAGCTGAGCTATTCAACCATTGTATGTGTAAATGTATATTGGTTAGTGGCTTATGTTGATACTAACAAAATATGATTGTTATGTTTCTGGCATTCATTTGATTTATGCTTATTTTAAAATTCCATTGGACCTGGTATAAATTGGATATCTAAATTTGATAAATATCCAGATAATAATTAATGCTGTGGTTATTTTTTATCCAATGATATAAACTGTAATGTTGGCACAATAATTATTACTAAACGCATTGACCGAGAAAAAAAGGCTTGTAAAATGGGTTAAATGTGTTTACGAGGCATTGTGCAAGTGGGTTTATGTGTGATAAAAATGGGTTGAACGTACTATAAATCTTTCCAAAACTCTAAACTCCGAAGTAATACCAAAAATCTCGTCCTTAAATCCAGTGCAAAGTGTCTGACTCCATGAATCCATCCAGCACACGCCGCGCCGAGTTACTGCACCTCTGCCGAGATTGCATTCAGCGCTGAAATACGATGGAGTCCCGTTTTACAATCTCAGGTAATATTCTTGGAGGAAAAGGAATAAAAATATTCTTAAAAAAAGTAGAGTATGAAAAAAAAAAATTACCTAGTAAGATAACATGAAAAGATATTTACATATGAATATGTATGGTTTTTAAGTTTTAGCTTCATGCGAATTAGGTTAGAGTCTTCCGTGGAAGGACCGCGATGCCAAAGAGAACTCTCATAACGAATTAATGGTGCGGGAGAGTCACGACCCTGTCATGAAAAAAAAAAATACTTGAGAGAGAGAATATACCTGTGATCTTGCGTTGAACAAAATGTTTCAATAAATTCACTTTACTTTCTCTGTATTGTTAGTACTAGGTTGGATCAATAAATCAGTGTTTTTTTTTCTACCCCACCTATCCTATCGATTGCATGTAAAAAAAGTTCTATAAAAAAATTCTTTTCCTCTGTATAGCTTGGATTTGACGATTGTTAACAGCAGTATTGGAAAGTTTCAGTGTAAAATGAAAAAGTGTTATTATTTCTTTGTTAGTTTGTATGTAAGTTTATTTAAGAGATGGACACTGTATAAACATAAATTCAATTACTGAACTAAACAAATTAAGCAACATTTCAATTTTCTTTTATATCTCTAAATATTTTTTTAATAATTTGACTTCAATTTAAATTTCTACAAACAACACTGGCTAAAAAAACATGCAATGGAATGGATCAATGAAAATATTTATGCTTTTTTTTAGGCACCCATTGCGATTTTGACCAATAGAACTACCCCAATGAATCAATTCTGTGGAGGAGACATGACCCTCCGTAACAAGGAATATAGCTTAGCTTTCTCAATGTAATGATTGCTCAGAACAGAGACGTAGAAGTGTTCTGTTCTAAAGGAAATTTCGTTGTGATTGTTGTAAATTTATAAGTAACATAGTGTATAATAAGTTTTATCCAAATGCTTTAGCATTATTGTAGTAGTTGGCTTAATGTACGCGTTGGCATAAGCTGTTAGTACACAAGTAAATGGAAAAAATAAATAAATAACCCAAGGAGGAACTATTTTTTTTATTTGTAGCTTTTATATTCACAACAACACAAGACTTACTTTGCAAATACGTAACGTAGTTAAAGTTGGCGGCCGTCGGCAGCAGTTCCAAACGCGTGCCTATTTTGCACAAAGAGGGAGGTAACTCTATTGCAAGCTTCACTTCAAAACTGCAGGGTACATCTAAATAACAAGTTGTACGTGTATTTTAACGGGAGGTAGACTACGGCAGTCGTTAAGCCCGGGCGGCTTGATTAACTCTCGACACCAGAGTTGGCCTCTCTTATTTGATAAGAAGAAGAAAACGGACGATAGACCCTGTGAACACCATTTTTGATAACATTTTGAAACCAATTGGAAAAGGAAATAAAAATTAAATCCACTTCTAAGCACGTGTTTCATTGCCCATACATTCTGTAAATGTGTGGATAACCACACCTCAAATTAGTACTTAGTGGCAATTTGTTTTTTTTTTTGTTAAATTACAAGATTTGTCTTGTCAATGGTACGTAAAGATTCCAAAAAATCTATTGATAACACGTACGAGTATGTTAAATATGCTTTTACAATATTTACGTGTTCTGAAATCTACAAAATTAATAATACTGTAGTTATGAAGCACAAGAAAATCATATAAAAATACATAAAACCGAATGATATTGAATTTTGTGCGAAATAAATAAAAAATCAAACCAATTCGACCAAAGGTGGAACGAAAAACCAATCCAAGCCCGTTAGTCTCTGAGAAGACGTCACAAAGTACAAACTAAACTAATAAAACAGCAATCTCAATAAAAAATAACCAAACTGGCTAAAACTTGCAAAAAAAAAAACAGAAAAACCTCTCTATACTCGGTGGAAAATGGCACAGATTATAAAATTATCAGATGGATAACATGTGATAGTTATCAAAACCGGTGATAGTTTTATTATGGTAATATTTCACAGATTAGATAATGGAGTTATGAATTATAAATCACAGCATTGAGTAAAATTAGTTTTAAGGCAGTTTTACCAAACTTGCGTTACCGTGATCTGAAAATTGACATCTGAATTCACAACTGTCAATATGAACTTTTTTACTTTTGCTCACGTTTATTTGTTCCTTCCGAACGCTTCCATAGTACGCAATTTGTTAAGCCAAGTCAATGGCCCTGAAGGTGGTTTGAAAGTTCTGACAACAGAGTTGGCCATTCTTATACGTACTTACTTTTTTATTTATTCCTCTTTTTGATTTATTAAATGTTACCCATCTGTCTATTCTCTAGCCACAGGAGCGGTCACTAAGGGACATCCGTGATAGTTTACGAGCGGCCAAGCAGATTTTACGACTCAATAAGACGTACAGAATTTTGCCTCTCGCTTAGGAATAGGACAATTTACTAAAAAACTATTTAATTGGGAAGCAAAATATTATTGCTTTGGTAAGCTAAAAATTTATAATAAACACCATAAAAGTACTTATTACCTTTAATACATACAAATGACTACTATGATAAAAGATTAAGAAACAAAAATAAATCTGTAAGAATCAAGCTAAAAGCTGATGCTAAATATATTTGTGTATGGTCAGCACAATGACAGAACATTAAACAGGCAAAGTAGGCAATCACACAATGAAAAATTGGTAATATGTTACTATTACG
The DNA here is from genome assembly GCA_964023185.1 of Macaria liturata. Taxonomy (NCBI): domain Eukaryota; kingdom Metazoa; phylum Arthropoda; class Insecta; order Lepidoptera; family Geometridae; genus Macaria; species Macaria liturata. Next base: position 9,896,551 of record OZ026822.1, read on the forward strand.
GGTGTCATTACACACGAAACGCGTGAATAACATCCGCGATATTTGTGGGTACAACCAGTATTAGTTACATACGAGTACGAGTATTGAGATCAAAAATTTCATAAAAAGATGAATAATACATTAAGTAGGAATAGTATAAAAGAAAAACTATACACACTACTACTAACTACAAAAAAGGGGACACTTAGAAAATCTAAGTTCCTTTTAACTAGGCAGTTTTTTTAATGTCACGACATTTCTACTTTTAAACTGCTAACCAAATAAATACCCCTTATTATCTAGTAGGTAATACGTAATACTTATATAAAAGAAAAGGCCACATTTGCATTGCGACATAATAAAATGTGAAGCTTTTAGGTCGATTTTGGATAAGCGTGTAGAAAGATAATATAGGTTTTTTATGATAAGACTGTATTTGATAGCGACGCGTCTACTCAGAATAGAGGTTTGAGTGTCTGTTACTGTATGAGAAGTTTTATAACAAACTTATAAAGAGAAAGAGATACTAAAATAAGTGGAATGATAATGATTTCACAGGTGTTTTTTTTTTAAACTATGATTTGCATAATGAATCAGTTTAACATTTTAATATTACGTATTTATTAGTATAATAAATAATTATACAGTCAATATGAACTAAACAATCAATTAAATACATTCAAGTTACAATCTGTACTGTATAGACCTACGGTAAACTATAAACATACATTGGGGTATGACGGGCTCGGAGCTACTCCACTACCGACTACCTCGGCAAGGACGGGTTTCGCGGGCAAGCGAGCAATACTCCTCCGCAATTCCCGTCCCAACCGCAGTCCACTGTCTGAGTGGACTCGCCTCAGGAGGGGCGACACCCTCCTTTTTGCTGCGCGAGCGATTCCCAGGGACATCCGGGCATCGACTCGTCAATATTATTCATCCTAGTAGTATATAGAGCTGAGATACTAATCGTAGACCTGTAATTATATACCTTAACTCTGCCGTATGTAATTTGAAGATACAATAACTATATACCAAACTATTCAGAGAACTTATAAAACTACGAGTAGATACCTCTGTACACATTTTCTACTCGACTATCTCACATGATGTGAAGTGGCAGATAGAAGCCCGTCTAGAATATTCGATGGACTCGTATATATTGGTTTTCAATTGACTTGTCATTTCAGTTTGATGGAACGAAGTAACTCGCTGGCTAGTTCTGAAATCTAGGTTACTAGTATTTGTGTCTATCGATTGCGGGTCTGGTTCTTGATTTCTGGTTAAGATTAAATCAAGTCTAGCTATATTTTTTGTAAGCAAACCTTATTATTGAATAAAGGAGTCAAACCTGATAATGTAAAAATCTTTGGTAACGATAGACTTTTGAAAAGTAAAACCAATGACAGTTGCAAGATTGACAGTTTTAGATTATTATTTTTCAGATTGATGCTCAAAGATTATTTTCGTTGCCATGGAAATAGCCGACTGAAAAAGAAGTGTACTGTGATATCAATGATATGGAAAAAAAAATATAATAAATGTATTTTAATGTAAATCTTTGTTTAATTATTATGATATTAGCGTAGAGCCTACATACTATTGACACTATTTACTATCGTTTATTATTGGCTGCTCAGTTAGCTTGGTGGTGGCTCTGCCTTCTAATCTAGGGGCGCAGGTTCGATTCCCGCCAAACACGAGAAATTATGAATATTAAAATTGGTACCTAATTACTTGTGTTGAGTCTGGTCGTTTCTATGTATAATAAGTAAGTATTTACAAAAGAACGTATACATGTATTATATCCGTTATCTAGTACCCAAGATACAAGCGTAAGCTTAGTATGGGGCTAGATGGCGCTGTGTGATAGTCCTGAAATATTTTTTTTTTGTGGTGGTGCATATAACCAAACTATCATCAAGGCATAATGTAGATTCTGTCGGTCACATATGTGATCATATATATGATGATAATGATGATGCGTTCCGTGTCTGTCAAGTCAACATATTTCGAGGAAAAGTTTCTGATACATCAAAGGTTAACATATAAAAATTTTCACAGCTATAATCAAATCAAAGTAGATAGAGCATCAGCTAGTCAAACCACAAATAGAATGTAGGTTGCAGATGAAATATATCTTTATGAGTAGAAAACTGAAGTACCTGTTATCAAACTACTAAAATTTTAAGACTCAAACCTTAAATTTGAGACCTTTCCAAGCTGCATATAGGTAACTAGTACTTAAGTTCTTTTCACGTCACCGATAAGAAATGAAACCCGCTTCAGTTTTACAGCCAAGGAACCCTAATGTGAATTTCATGGCGCATTACCCCCAAGGCTGCTCTGGATCATAGACAATGTAACACAGAAATACCAAACTATCTATACAAATCGCTTCGTCGCAACCTCTGTCTTAAGTTAGTGAATTAAAATCTTGATCTATCATTTTTTATTTAGATTTAGGCTAAAGATGTATCTGCCCAAGAAAACTCCCCTAACGAGTTAATTCTGCGGGGGAATCACGACCCTCAGTCATGAGGACATACGACTCAAGAGAAGAGAGACGCTAAAGAAGAATTAATTTGCTATTTTAAGTAATTATTACCTCTACGTACGACTTAAAATATCTTTATCTACACTAATGTTGTAACATTCTACTTATGTTTCCAATACTTGACTTATAATTACTACTGTTATAGCGCAACAAAACACTCAATTTAAGCAATTTCACATGATGGTATAATATCCACATCGATATCGTAATATCTCATTATAACATCAATAAAACCGCGACCAACCTGATTGCAGGGCCAATCAGGTTGGTCGCGTTTTATTGATGCGCGCAGCTGCGCTCTCATTGGTTAGATTTTAATGGCGGCAAAATCACTGTGACAATACACGTACGCGTGAACTTAATTTAATAAAAATAAACTATTGTCAGCTTTTACTCTTGTTGTTTGATTAATTGCATTAGTGAAGATAAAGTAGTGTATGCAACTGCATATAACACGGGTGTTAAAACACTTGTTACTATTATGAAACTCGCTGCGCTCGTTTCATAAACTCACACTCGTGTTTTAATACCCTTCATTATATGACAGTTGCATAAACTACTATTTTATAAATATTGATATGAGATTATTGCTTGTTGACGCAAATTTAGTTGACTTGTAAGTACATAATGTATTATACAACCAATTTAATCAATGCCATCCAGACTTATCAAGGCAACATTAAATAAAATGAGGATTTATTGAACACCAATATACAACATGACGTATTCAAAACTAATGACAACAAAAGGTGGTTTTAACGAAATTTGATCACTTGTAGGAAATTTAAGTAATGATATTAGTATGGATTGGAAATTATAGAAAACCAGACTTAATGCGTGGATTATTATAGCAATTAACTTAATTGTAAACTTAATTTTAAGGAATCCATGGAACTTATTGAATTATTTACGCTTTATAATAGATGAAAATGCATTCATTTTTATTATATAAGTATAAATAAAAAATTAAAAACAAAAACATTTTTTTATTATTATTTTTTATAAATTTTTATTTTATTGTCTCTACCTATATAGTCGTCTATTAGGTAAGGTTTAGGTTCACTGGATCTAGGTATACAGAGCCCTCCAGCAGAGGGCTGATGCTAATTGACCATGAGGACATTAAGGCTATTTCTTTACTGGTTACGCAGGAATGGGGACATTTTCAGGCCTGAATCTTTTGGAGGCTTAACCGGGACTTTCGAATAAATAACCAAAAAAGAATTAAAAATAAGTATATTATGTTTGTTTTCTTTTCGCTTTTGTTGTATTTTTATACAAAACCTTCTTATATTTTAGTGTCTGTCATATTTTAACGTTTGAGATGATATCGATGAACTTTGATAGAAGATCTTTTTATTGTACGGTCTAAACTTATACTATATCAAACAAAGATATAAAATTAAAAGCAATATTGTATGACTTCAAATAGAATATACACCAATAACCGTAACATGGAAGTACATATATCCTCAAATTGTCAATAGACAATATCGTTGGTAATTCCACCCACACGAACAAAAAACTAGAAGGTACTCCGTAGAAAAACAAGAATCACTATAATTTTCCGGACGCTAGACATCAAACCATCAAACCCATATGTGGAGTGAACACACAAGCCTGAATATTATGATATGTTTGCAAACCAAACTCTCTTTCCAACGGTAAATCGAAAGGATACATGTTTGTCGCAAGAAAACGTATTTCTACCTGACAAGTATTGATACAGGCAAAACGAGTTCTTGAAAAATGGTAGTGAGGTCTTGAATAGGATTGCGCTTGTCTTATGTTTATTTTATCTGTTGTTGAAATGTTTGAACTTCCGTCTTTTGGACTGCTACCGGGTTCTAAATTATTTGCATTTTTTTTATCAAATTTAAGTTTAGATATAAGTCTGTGACAGGATAGAGGCCAGTGTGGCTTTCTTTTCTTGCTATAACAACAGAAGCAAATTAATAGAAATTTTATGTAAAGATAGGTTAGACATTGGAAAACTATATGCTCAAGATTAGCGTGAGTAACAACGCCTTACACCGATGGTTCAGGAAAAAATAAAAGCTAAGAAAAGTTCCAATTTTTCAGATGATTTCATAGACGTAATTTGGTTGGAACCGATGTTTGAACTATAAGTTAGGAACATTATAGGAGATTTTTTTTATCCTTCAATAAATCACAGAGATATTTTTTTTCTTTTAATTTACGTCCACAAATATATTAGCTTCATCATACAAAACAACAAAGCTATAATTAATATGAGCATAAACTTTTGAAAACAAAAGAAGGCAATATCGTTACATATTAAAATACATCCGACCATTTCAAAGCTTTAAAAATTCCGTCTCATAATTTCATGAACACTTTTTCCATTTCGCCAAAGAGTAGAAAAACAACAAACGAGACAAATATTTGTGCTGAAAATGAAACTGGCAAATGCAAGTATTTTCTCGCTGGGAAGTGTTGGGAACGCTCCTTGTTTTCTTTCTTGCTTTATTTTGAGGTGTTTGTAACATGTACCGTTGTTACCGTTGTTATTAAGCAAACAGGAGCGCGAAATAAATATCGCTGGCATGTTAAAACACGTAAGTGGAAATAATCTGACAGGAATATCTGAATATGCTGTAAAATTATTTTCTAGCTTAAAACACCTTTCTTAAAAAGATTTTGTGGGTTTTTTATAAGTACGATTTCCTTTGTTGTAAGTTCACTATCATCGAAAATGGTTCTGTAATTTCATTCATGCATTATACCTTTTTTACAAGAAAATTTAACAGCGTTTAACTATCGCTACTATCAAAAACCTATAAACCTATTACCGGAATAGTCGGTTTCATATAAGCGTTTCTAGAAAAATAACCAGCTACGTGGAAAATCGTTGTAAACAGTTATTAGTTTCGGGTTAAATGAGTGCCATGCTAAATTGTTTTTTGGAAACTCTAATTTGTTGTAGTCGTAAGAGCTCTAATATCGAGTTTTTCGAGAACAAATTTATATTCAATTAATATATTTAACTATTAACCATTTCGCTTAGTATGGGACTATGTAGCACAGTTTTATATCTTAAATGGCTTATTCTGTAGCTATAAAGCTTCATTTATTTGTCAACAAAACTGAAACCTGATATTTAATCACCAGTAAAACAAACACTCTGCCTCCTAAATACTAAATTAGTCTCATCCATCGCAAACAAAGTAAGAACCCGTTAGTTTCTCCCACTAAATCCCTGCGTTTGAAACTTGGTAAATATTATCTCTGGCTCTATGAAATAACTTAGTTCCAAGTTGGATGGAACTTAGTTCAGGCTGTGGCTTAGTTTTTGGCACCTTGGGAAATCAAGGACCGTCACTACGGTGAGAACCAAAACGACTTGACACTTGAAACCATTTGACTCAAATAGGCAAAGTTGTTGCTCGTTATAAAAGCTGGGACAATGCTGACATTTTGTTGTAACTTGATAAGTACCTAGAACGGTAGTCGCTCGATGTTACATAACGCGATGGAGTTGAATTTTATTTGAATACAAATGTTTGGAATATAATAACAAAAGTGTTTGTCATGAGATCCCAGCGATCATTGTTACAAATGTGTTGTATTATTTTTAATGCCAATATGTTTATAAACTCCATTATGATATTCAATATGCTTATAAACTAGACGCAGTATAGAACTAAAAGGCTATATACGTACGCGAATTATCATCTATTAGTATTCTGAATTAACATACTTACTTCTTTTTTACTATAAAAAAATATTTACAATTATAATACATAAAAACAAGAGAAGAAAAACTAAACATACTACTTCTAACTACAATAGAAAGGGGACACTAAGGAAAGCTTTAGAAAAGCCTAAAGATAGTGGTCCCAGCATACTGGCCGCATTACCACGCTGAATGGCAATGCTGAAACGTTGAGCCAGATAAAAGCCACCATTTTAGTCACGCGTCTACTTTTTTAATACAATAACTATTGCAAACTACATAATAGAACAAAAACTTACGTATTGTGTTACATTTACTTTTAGCCGCATTGTACAAGACAATACAGGGTTATTAAGTATGTGAATAAGATTTTTTTGTATTATACTTCTTCTTATGGCCATCGATCATAGACGCAAGTAATATTCAGATTCAGATTCCGATATTAAATTAAATTCACCAAAACCAAGGCCGGGTAAACCAAGACTTAGGAAACCAATGGAAAAATTATTATTAAACCATACGTTAGTATTAAAAATAAAAATTACAAGGTTCTTTAACTACTTACTTAAACCACAGGGCGTAGTTTAAAGTCAAAACTATGTATCGTAATAACATAATATTAATATATATTATGTATGTATGTACCTACATACATGATTATAACTACATACATAATATCTTGCTTATAAGGGTGAATCAGTTTCTTAATTGATCGGTGTATTTTTTCTTTCTTCGATGGATAGTTTTAGAAACCAACGTTAAAAGCATTTTTAAGTGCGGTATAACTAAAAATAAATAAAGCGCCACTAAAATGGTTTTTTTTTTACAAAGTTTCAATGTATGTATATTCCACTACAGATTAAAAAGGCTTCTCATAGTGCACTCTCTCTTAAGATGCAATAAGTAAAACTAATACAAACAATGTAATAAAGCAATCAACGCGTAAAAACGCAGGTACATACATACGTATAAGAGTGGCTAACTCTTGTATCGAGAGTTTTTAAACCGCCCCTGGGGCTTTGGTACAGCTTATCGATTGATTGATAGATAGATAAAACTCTTTATTGTAACACACACAGAAAAAAACAAACAGATGCACAAAAGACTTAAGCAATAGTGCCACAACTGGCGGCCTTATCGCTAATAGCGATTTCTTCCAGATTCGATTGCAGTGTGACAAACAGCCGAGATCTACAATTCAACGTGTCATCCGATGTGATCTACGTTATTATGATATATTTATAGAACGCACAAAATTCATAATTCAATATTACAATATTGAATTATGACTTTTGTGAAACTAACTTCGAAAAACTTCATTTGAAATGAGTGAAAATAATCACGACAAACATTAAATCAATAGTCAAGAGAATTTGATGTTACCCTGTATAGTCAATTATGCGTGAATTTATGGACCGAATCTGATTGAGTGATAGGCCAACCAATATTATTGATAACATCGATTCCTCAGACAGGAGTATAATCAATATTAGATACCTATTTATAGCTGTAGTTGACTATAAACGATGACGTCATAACAAGGTATTCATAACTTACATGACTTTGCTTTTTGTGATATAATGATGTTGATCCTTGTTATTTGACTATGTGTAATAAAAAATTTCGGTGACTTCGGCAGTAATGTCTATTTCAATAAATGTGGAATAAAAATAGCTTATCACAGTACTAAAACTACCGTAAGGTAATCATTGTTGGATGTTAAAATGGTTAACATCAAATAATGATAACAGGCTGTACGACTCACATAAATGTTAGCATATAATATCACTCTGCGCGTGATAAATTCAACATAACTTTATAGTCTCAAAGCTATGGTTAAATTAATCAACGCTGCATCACAGCCACTTATATGAAACTAAAATAATCTGTAACCTTCTTAATAAGTGTTTCATACTTTATTTATAAATGCACCAATGTTTTAATGTTTTCATGGTGAATAAATATATTTTTAATATATATTTTTTTATATGTCAAACATCGGTAAGGTTAGGTTAGCTGTTTTTTTATTTGATTTATGGGAGCTGTTAAAAAATATTGTAATACCATAACTGACATTAGACAAAAATCGTCAAGATATACCTAACAGTCTCTTGACGCAATTTGAAATGTTTGTGACAAAACATAATTATTACCCATAAAAACCACGCTTGCTTAGCGCAAATTATGTCATGAGGTAATGAAACCAGTGAATTACTTAATTAGGTATTTGAGGAAAACCCTGATTCCCGATAACGTGCCAAAATTAGTTAAATGAAGCGCCTGCGACACAACGCGAGCGTGGCTTCATCGTCTGATTTTCATCCTGATGTACCCTGTTCGAATCCGGCTTTACACCAATGACTTGTTTTTTCAAGTTAAATATAGATTTGCACTCGCTTAACGGTAAAGGAAAACATAGTAAGGAAACCGACATGTTTGAGGACCACAATATCCGAAGACATGTGTCTCCCGTGGAAGGACCTGGGCGCCCACCACGATGTATCTGCCCAATAAAACTCCCCTTATTAATTCATTCTGCGGGGGAGTAACGTCCCTCACAAGAACTATGATATTTGTTCGACACAATGAACTACGATATTTGTTCGTGATCACCAAAGTTGAGCTAGCTCTTGGGTGGTTAACTCATGAAAAAATATATGTAAGATACAATTGCATCTGGGTGTTGGCGTGGCTAAGATGACACATTAAATTACTATCTACATACTGTTTGATCATACACAAACAAATACGTATATGTGCTAAGCTACTGCGACATAATTTAGAATTTAAAAAAGGCTCTCTAATCCGACAAAATGAACAAAACATAATTTAAAATTCATCTTCTTCACGTTAAATAAAGTGAAGTGTGCATAAAAACTCGAAAATATTAGGAGATTTCAGACAAAATACTCTTTTAACTGGGAAACGAGATAATTTCGAGCTGAAACGAAATTGAAGCTTTCACTAGAGCCTCATTTCTTTGACGAAGATTTTTGGGGGAAATGATTTAGTAGAATTTATTTAAAAGAGTCTTTTTTTTTTCGAAAAATTTTTGGTTACTCAAGCGTAACCAAAAATGTTTCGTCATCATTAAACACTGATTTCAGAGTTTTATCCTGGATGAAATACCAATTTTTTATAGTCAAAGTTACATGCAGTAAAAATATTTTGATTTGGTTTGATTTATATTATACTTTTTTTTGATTAATTAAATTAATATTTTTTTTAGGTTATTATTGCAGATAATTATTAGAGAATTATTATTTTGATTAAAAATTAAATCTATACTAATATTATAAAGCTGAAGAGTTTGTTTGTTTGAACGCGCTAATCTCAGAAGCTACTGGTGCGAAATGAAAAATTCATTTTGTGTTGAGTAGGCCATTTATCGAGGAAGGCTTTAGGCTATACAACATTAAGCTGCAAATAATAGGAGCGAAGAAACAATGGAAAATGTGGAAAAAAACGGGGAAAATTATACATCTTTGAGGGTTTCCATTGCCTTCGCTGCGAAAACGGTTCAAAATTCAAAAAATTAATGCCTAAAATAACTATTCCACGCGGACGAAGTCGCAGGCACAGCTAGTTAACCATAAACATGCAATTTAGCATAGCTGTTAAAACATTAAGAAAATATTATTGTATCCAATGCCGCAACAGCAATTATGCTTAATTTTCAACCGATTACATTATTTACCATTATAAAATTTATAAATATTCCTTTTTATTACTATCTGAAACCTTTATTCTACAGAATTTTGCCTTCGACGAATCATCAACGTTATCCAACGTTATGTACAATATTAATGTCCAAAGAAAGCTTGTGGCTGAAGGCTGAATACTTTCCATTTTCATTTCTCTTTAATTTTATTTTACTATGTTATGACTTGTTTTGTTTTATCAAAAATCGATGCAAAATATTAAGTTTCAATTAACATGATAAGTTTTCACACCTTTTTTTAAACTTACTATGTACTGCGTTTTATTTGGGACTATACACAGCTGGACAAACTATTTATTTTAACAATTACGAAGTAAAAAAAAAATACGTAATATCACAAGGACGTATAAGATCGAAGATAAAAAGGATCGCATTATATTATAAATATGATTATTTTACTTAAGTTTTACTAATAATACCTGCACCAAACGCAGTAAATTTAACTTCAATGTATTCCTATTAAAAAGAAAACTGCTAATTATCATACTGAAATATTAATAAATCTCTTCCTCAACGCCCATTTAAAACTTCCACGTCTAATTTCTTATAATTGAATAACTTTTTCCCACTTACCTACTCAGCTAAAATCACCAAACTCTTGTTAAATTCAAATTAGCACAACTTTTGTTCACTTTGGAAAAATCACAATTCACGTCCAAGTTAAAACTTCACTTTATATTTTATACACGGTAATAAATCCTATTTATTTCGATCACTTGTGTTATAGTTATTTTGTAACCGCTCCGTATAATGCCGCACTGGGATCGAGTCCGTAGCTCTGCGCAATCCGCGTAGCAGCGCTACGTGAGGGTGCTACGAGCGAGGGTCTACGACTGTGCGTAGAAGCTTCTACGGCGCCCTCTGACGTTACATTGAGAACTTATCAAGAACGGTTGGCCCAAAGATATATTGAACAAGTTTTATGCCAAAAAATATTACTGTATTTTTTTCGGCTCTAACTTTTTCAGCAGCTGTCCTGAATTTTGTTGCGCTGTTTGAAATATTAAGTAGGAATTGTTAAGCGCTAAAAGTTGGAAACCAGTTTGGTAGAAACTGGACTCTTTCCTTTATTATTAAGCTAGAAAGCTCTTTCTGATTCTTTTCACTGTTAGGAATGTTGAAAGGAATAAAAATATTATTAAAATTATCAGAGCATAAAAAATCGGCATGATAAAGAAACAAAAAAACTGATCAAGCAATGAAATCATTGGTTTAGGTTTGAAAGTAATAACAAGAATTTATATTGACCTAGTTTAGCGATGATATTACATAACAGTTAAGAGACAGGTATCTCAAGTATTTGAAGATTTATATTTCTATAAGGTAACGAGATTACAAATCATTATAGTACAAGGTTTACAACCATGTTATTAAAAAGACACATTTTTATCCTCCAAAAATGATTATATCTGTATTTCAAATCTATGCAAAATTATATTTAATGTATTTTTGTATTGCGCGCAACAAATCATCAAATTAAATCAAAATACTTTTATTACGAGTAACTTAACCGATCAGCCTAATCACCATATGAAAAAAAACAAGACATAATAATCTGTAATTGATAATCTCTGGTCAAATTAATTTATAAAAGTAGATTTCCAGCCAAATTTTTTAATCCCTATTCACAAAATGAAGCTAGAATTAATCTACACTACAATTACTGAAATTATATTAATCCTCTAATAAATGAGCCTCGATATAGATAACTAACCTCTGACTAACCCTAGAAAATAAATGGGAATATAAATCATATTAGAATATTCATTTTCATTCTTATATTTACACTCGATAATAAATTAAATATGGAGCTTGAAGTTTAATCCATTAGTGGTTTTGGATTTAAAATTAACTTTAAATAATATATAGTCTTATCTATAAAATTTATTTCTATCATTAACGGTATGTGTGACTAATATTGAACATCATAAATATAGGTTTTTTTTAACAAATTTATTAAATATTATAAATAAACTTCTTCTTCTTCTTCAGAGTGTGGCCAACTCTGGTGTCGAAGGTTTATCAAGCCGGGGTAAGGGCCTCTAATATGGCTTTACGACTCCTGTACTAGGCGAATAGCCGGGCCGGGACCTACAATTTAACGTGTCAAACGCGTTTATTGAATTAAGTAAAGGTCGTAATTTGTCGCTATACGATCTTCTGATTTCATAAAATATTTTCATTTTTTTAAATAAATGTGTACTGCGTATTATGTATTACATAACACAATTCATGTAACCAAAATTCAACCGCATAGCGATAAAACTTCGCCGTATTATTTCTCATCATTTTCTTGCGTATAAGAAATCCTTTGATGGATTAAATAATGCCATGATCTATAAAGGATGGGAAAAACTTCCCCGGGATGGAATTCATCAGAACCCTTCCAGTAACAGATGGGGAATATAAAACGATAGAGGGATGATTCAAAGTCAAGAATCAAAAAAAGAGTTCGCTATACCGTAGTGTTGTTTAGAAAAAAATGGATGCGACTTTGAGGTTTGATATTTTTAACACAATAATGTAGGTTGTAAGTTGATGAAGTGATTGAGAGGTAGTTTTTGTTCGTTATTATGTTTTTTTTATATCAAAAGATGAAATGAAGTATAGTTTGATAACCACTAGTTGAATTCGCTACTATTAACTCAGAAGGAAACTATTTCCATAACCCGTGGTATTTTAACTCTATTTTCCAAGTAAATGTCTGTAAATATCCCTAAACAATGTGTATAAAATACTACCATTGTCCTTCTTAAGTGGCTACAAAATGTTAAATAGACATTACACCCTTTTTCATGTTTCATACAGGGTTACAGGAAACGTGTAAAATTTCAAAATTTAGCTAAGTGCGTATGCTATTATACATTTAATCGTATTTAAATTTAACATTACTCCTACTACACAGACATTATTTACAGGAAAGTATCATATCAGTTACAATATTTTTTTACTTGCCCAAAAATTGTGTATGAAGTAATAATGCATGACCAAGTCGTCAAAATTATTTAATACTTATTTGGCAGTTTTTTTTAAAATATTAACAAGAAAAACAGTAATCAAACCTACTACAAAATAAAAAAGTACGCAGAAAATCTTAAACTTAGATGCTCTAGCAAACTAATAAGACATTAAAACTAACTTTGAATTTTATTATATGCATTACTTAAAAATTCATTAATTTACCACACCATAACAAATTACCACACAAACAACAATTAATTAAAAATATTCAATTTATTTTTGGCCCACCACCTGGGCACAATTAGCTAATGGAAGCGAAACAACCATGGAAAAAAGTACTTTACTCTTTCATTGAAACAACTCAAGCCTGTTTCAAAATATTAACAAGTAAGAAGAAGTGTTTTCATCAAAATTAGTTTTATCTTATTAATAAAAAATATCTTCCTCGATCTAGTTGTTGGAGCCTTTTCTTTTATCTATACATATAATAAAGCTGTAGCGAGTGTGGCGTAGCGGTTCCAGTGTCTGCTTTTCATTCAGACGCACCCGGGTTCGAATCCGGCCCTACACCAATGACTTGTATTTTCAAGTTATGTGTGGATTTGCACTCGCTTAACGGTGAAGGAAAACATCGTGAGGAAACCGACATGTTTGAGGACCATAATATCCGAGGACATGTGTCTTCCGTGGAAGGACCTGGGCGCCCACCACGATGTATCTGCCCAAGAAAACTCCCCTAGCGGATTAATTCTGCGGGGGAGTCACGACCCTCAGTCATGAGGAATACGACTCAAGAGAGAGAGAGATAATAAAGCTGAAGAAGGTTGAAAGTCTGAACATCGAAGATATTTAAAAAAAATGTTTGGATATACTTAGAATTGATAGCAGAACACGTGCCAACTATTTCTAGAAATGTTGTATGTGTATCAGTGTCTCTGTTTATATAAACGCTCATCACGCTAAACGGTTAAACAGATAGAATGAGTCTTAGGAGTGTCATAAGCTACTTTTTATCCTGAAATAATGAGAGCGAAGCCGCGGGCGTCCACTAGTTTTATAATAAAACAAAGATAAATACGTTTTATTGGTATTTATTTTTATTGAAAGCAACTTAAACAGCAGTGCAACAATATCAATTATATATGTTACGGCTAATACCCGAAGTGCGGCTACACCTAGTTTTAGCCGGTTAGAACTAGGTGTAGCCACTTAGTCTTGGTTAAACCTAGTACGAGCCGATTGTTTTCGGGTAAAACTAGGTCTCAAGTCCTATTGTAGTGCAAGTGTTGGACTCGAAGTCACTTGTCTGTGACAGAAGGTAGATTAGGTTCGTTAGTTTGCTTTCTACCACGCACATGCGACGACGAGCGAAGCGAGGAGAAGCCAACTTCTTTCAAAACATGTCTCGATTCGGGGTTTAACCAAGACTAAGTTAACCAAGGCTAAAACTAGGTGTAGCCACACTTCGGGTATTAGCCGTAACATATACAATAATAAAACATAAAAACAAGGGAAGAAAAAGTAAATATACCACTTCTAACTATAACATAAAAAACGGGCACTTAGAAAATCTTTAGAAAAGCCTGGTGATAATTAATTATATTGTCTTAAACACTACTTAGCTGCATTTGTTTTAGTCGTTATTACCTATAAATATTACTGGCTCTGTACTCAAGAAGCAAGAGTTGGCTCTCGGCATATAAGTGTGCGGTTGCACATAAAATGAATTATTCATATTTGGCTTAGTTTTTAGACGAGCTTTTCAGCACGATTCGACGATTCGTAGTCTCGTTCTGTCTCTTTCCCTCATGCAAATAGGGTTGCCAGGAAGCGGCCAATTTTAAAGGCTAATTTGCTTTATTAGTAAAGTTTCGCTGCAATTTGATGCAAAAATGCCATTTATCTTTATGAATATTCATTTCGCATGCTGTGCAAGTAGTTGCTGTTTGTTTTAAGTGAGTTTTGGGTTGGAACGAAGATCGTGTGACATTAAAAAGATTAAGGTGTGGTTCATTTTGTATCTTATTATATCGTTCGAGGGGATTATTGCTTGGGTAATTTATTTAATAAATAGGTCAATATTACATTGAATTTAATGTAAGAAATGTAGGTTTCATATGAAATCACTAAGTTATTTTTTATTATAGCTGAGTGTCTACTTCGGCAGTCGTTAAGCCATATCTGAGGGCCTTAGGGGGGCTTGATAAACTCTCGTCAACAGAATTGGCCACACTCAGTCGATAAGACAAGAAGAAGATACCCATGCGTCGAAAAAAATATATGTTTTTTTACACTTTTTCCTATTTTTTTACGTGTATCAACCCTACTGCATGTGGCTAGGACAAACGTATGCTTTCAACAAATATTTGTATTCTCCAGAAGGTGTTTATCCGGTTGTCGTGTTACCGACAATATTATATGTTTTGTGTATGTGTGTGTGTGACACACACACACACACACACACTTTTTATAAGAACTAGTTATGGTAATTGTGAAATTCTTGCCTTTGACATCTGACCACAGATTTCATGGTTTTGTAGTTACTTAAAATTAAATTCTAATGATACACTCATATTAAACTTAAAATCTAATGAAAAATCCTAACTTTCAATTTGTCAACTTCATCAAGATCTATCAAAAGCAAACCCAAACTGACCACTAACAATTAGTTGACTTAACCCTAAGTAAACTGGTTTCTCTTATAATTCACTTGGTGGAACCACTAATAAGCCGGATAGCTCATTCCGGGCACATAAACTAGACTAGATTTATTATTGTAGCCTAGATAGCCACTTCCCTGGACCTTGTTTATTACGGTGCCTTGTAAAATTGCTAGAGGTATTTATGGTCGATAAATATTGTGGGAATTGTGTTATTTCAGTTGTAATTATATTGTGGATATTGTCTACATTTTTATTTCCATACATCCTGACGCACCCTGGTACGAATCAGGCGTTACATAATGTCTTGCTTTTCAAATTATGAGTGGATTTCCACTTGCTTAACGGTAAATTACGTTGAACTGCTAAATTGTGGAACTCCCTGCCTGACTCCCTGTTCCCCGCGGAATATAACCTTGCGATCTTCAAAGCGAGAGTGAATCGGTTCTTACTGGGTAAGCACGTTCCATCCTAGACCGTAGTGATTGCTTACCATCAGGCGAATTACGGTCAAGAGCAAACCCATTTCTTGTAAAAAAAAAAAAAAAAAAAAACATCGCGCAATGTGAGGATACCGACCAGTTTGATAACAACAAAATCCGAGGACATGTGTCATCCGTGGAAGGACCTGGGCGCCCATTACGACGTATCTGCCCAAGAGAACTCCCCCAATTAATTCTGAGGGGGAGTAACGACCCTCAGCCATGAGGAAATACAACTTAAAGAGAGAGTCTCTCAAAATAGACGTTATTTAATGTTATCATATTTTAATAATACACTTATATTATTATCTTATACTAGAATCAGAAAGGCTTACACTTAATCAACAAACTGAAAAATCAGTCTAAAAAAAGGAGGTACTAATTCGTATTTTTATTCACGTCCTTTTAGTAACTCACATCTACATAACATAGGGCCACGTAAATAACATTAATCAAACCATATGACTGATAGTTAGACCTATAACAAAAATTTCTATCAGCACAATCGTAACATTTTAAAAAACGTTTATTGCAAAAAATATTACCCCAATTCCATTTGAAACGGGCTCAAACAACCCTCAGCAAAAGAAGCACCATTTTTCGTCTAAGTTTAAACCTCAAGTGTAATCAAGCTCTATTCTTCGTACAGATCTTACTTATCTATCTACATAATGGCTTGACATTTAACGCCGACAAAAGGTAAGCGCCTTTGGAGAAACATTCTATTAATATTATCTCGAATAAAGCTCCCTGGGCGATCCGGGAAACAGATGTATCGAAATCTATGAGACTTTGCTTACATTTGTAGCTTCTTTTTTAGCTTTTAGATATTATTTTATACAAATGCATTTTAAAAGCTTAACTGTAGCCTATTTTTAGACATTATACGGTGACATATGTATTAATACCTGCAATTGGCATACTTTAAAACTTTTTTTAAATCGATATGAATGAGTAGTATTTACTTATACATTTTACACACACAGAGGTGCCTATGTGTGTGTGGCTTCAGGTAACCTGGTGGTAAACATAATCATATCCACTAAGCGCCCGTAGGGCAGCTGACAAAGGTATTCGCACGTACTCGTAATCACCAAAGTTAAGCAACTTTTGAAGAGATAAAACTTTTTTATGACTATTATGTGGTATTTATTTTTGTGAATTTTCGTAGACGAGATAGCATGTTAAATTGAACAGCTACCGTTTGAGGCCTCGCAAGATCGTGTGAGAGTGACCAACTCTAGAGTCAAGAGATAAGTTATTTTTACATTAAAAAAATAGGTAGATTATTAAGATTATTATCTATATTAGTCTTTAAGTTTTGTTTATATGCCTACATTTAAACCTGTTATTTCTGTAAATAAATATTTTTCTTTCTTTCTTTAAGTATATTAAGTTTAAGTTAGTTAAAAACCACTCTAAAGGCCTCCGACCTGGTTTTACGGCCCTACTAATACGCGGAACTTACAACTGCAACCAACTAAATAATAACGACTGCAGTACTACGACAAAAAGCCGCTACTTACTCGTACATTATGTACGAAAAAGCCGCTACCAACATTTTAATACATAGTATTATGTTTATTATTTTATCAGTCATATACAGGGCTACCTGGTAATTAACGCATAATCTTTAGGGTAGCTAAAATACCTCAAAATGCACTAGTGTTTGTGCTACGGTTTTTTTAAATATGCGTTAAACAATCGGCTGTTTCATGCCATTATCCTCACAGAAGTATACAATAAACTAACCTTATTGTATAAATATATGTATACTGGAAAATAAAGTAAGAATTAAACTAAAAATACACTAATACAGCTAAAACCCTATACAGCTAAAATAATTATAAGTTTAATTTTATTTTAATGTACCTACTTTTAATTAGTCATAAGATTTTATTAAATTAAAATCGTGTTAATGTTTGACGAGACATGATTGATGCCAACTCTTATTAATAATTGTAATAAGTTTGTTGTAATTCTGTATGTTAATAAATGATATCTATCTATCTATCTAAGAAGTTCGACGGCTCCTGACATTTTTTGCTATAGACGCGCAAAAGCCACTCTTCAAAGATTATTATGTTGTTTACCAGAAACAATGTACTACTTCGCTATCGAAATCACTGACACAGGCTGGATAATAAAATATTATTTTTCAATTGAACTGCGGAGGGTCAAAGATACTTTATCAAAGAAATGACCACACGAGACAAAGGAGAAATATTACCTTCATAGATAAAGTCATGATATATTACCTTATTTGGAATGTAGTCATGTAGAAATAGGAAGTTACGGTGTTAGAAATGGCTTTTCGCGATTTTTTCTAAGTGAAATAGAATTCGTTAATCAAAATTTTTGAATCATTTAAATTTAATCAAATTTTTTTATTTCGTTAATCAAATTGCTAAAATTTTTGACAGAACATTTCAGCAGGCCTACCACAACGTCTTATAGCAGTACTGCAGCAGTGCTGCTGCGATAATCGGTACTACAACGTCTAGTTTCTGACGTTTAAATAAGGTGGAATCAGTGTCGCGGCGCGTCGAGGTTTTGATGACGTCACGCGATTTTGTTCATTCATTTCCTAGGCGTTTTGCCTAAATCGGTACCATAACGTCTAATTGCCAGCGGAATCATTATCGCTGAGCTGTCAATTTGACATTATTTTGAGATGCTAAAAACGCTGCTATCTGCTTGCGTATTTGAGATATTTTTCCATTTAAATCCTTTGAATTATTGAAAATATGAAAGAAAACTGAATTTAATTGATATACAATGGTTATGTGTGTATGGTTCGGCACAATTTTTGCGAAAATACCGAACACCAGTGAATATGTGGAGCAACGAAAAAAAATCTCAAGCTGCAGCTATTTATTATTCATCAGCCAACAGCAAGCTAAAGAGCCAACTATCACGACCCAAAACTACAGCAGGGACCCAGTTCGAGATCACACTACCGCCACAGCAGATGAGGTGGCAATATCACGATGATTCAGTACCGCAGCAGGGCATCGTTATGCAGAATGTTGGTGTAGCCTAGCTTTGAGAACAGTGACTTGCTCAGTGCCCTTCGTTATATACTATTGTGAATAGGGTATTAACTGTTAATAAGACAAAATGTACAATAACTATTTGTTTAATTTAAACATAAATCTTAAATAGGTCCCATCTTGTGCTTAAAGGTATAAAGTAGCAGTATAGTTAGACTATGTACGACACACTATGCCTACACCACACAAACCTATTTTATAAATTAGTATAGTTGAGACACAATATAGAACGCATAAGCTAACAACCTAAATGATATCTTAGAGTTAAAAAGGATGATTAATTAGAGCTAACTTCTGTGTTATTGTTCCCCAACATAATAACTGTCGTCCAGTAAAAATAAATTCAAGCTTATAACATCAATTTATTGAAAAAAACTTTTAAGTTTATGTATCCACATCGTATGTTTAGAGTATTCACACAGAAAAGTAATTTACACGAGTAAACGTTCGTCTACTAAGTGGTTATACTGCTTGCAGAGGAATGTGATCATCGTCCAGCTCCAATAGAAGGAGTATATCCGACTGCAGCCTTGCTTGTTCGTAAGAAGTTGATGATGGTTTGTCACCGTCTTGGTATCGTGATCACAGTCATGGTGATCCACCACGTTCCATCAGCTTGTATCGAGAACAAAAAGCCGCTTGAAGAAATCAACTTTTTGTTAAGAAGCGTATCCAAAGTGTTTGGTTTATCTAGATAAGTTTTTCACTGTGCATGAACACATTCATGCGGTATTCTGTCCATCATACTGTGTAGTATTTATACAGCACCAAATGTATCACCTCTAAATCGGGGACCCAATGCATTTCTATATATAAAACAGTTATAATTTATAGGCAGTTTGTTATGGTAGTTTGTTTACAAAATCATTCAGTGCTACCAGAATATTTTTTTATACCGTACATGACATTTTTTATACGCACACAAGCAAAAAAGAGAATAAGAGATAGTGATCTGGCAGTTCGTACCATTTCTGTATACAAATAAGCACGAACTCTTTGGAAAAAAGTTCGAAAATGTACACCAGCTGAAAGCCGGGCTCAAATTTAAATAAAATAAATAGTTAGGAAAATAATACAGGATACTTTTTTCGGCATAAAATGTACACAAAACAATGTATACCAACTCCAGTCGCAATAGCTATGTACATTTTACGAAATTTAATAAATAAATAAAAAATATAAATTTAAATTACCCCTTGCATACTGCATATACTTGCATGTGTAGGAAATACACACACCTCATTATAATAAATCTATATGTAAAATCATATTTTGCTTGCTTTTATCTTATTTGTGCTTTTTTACTACATTATGTATTTGAAAAGAGCTAAATACGGTTGAAGCCGATATCTGGCAACACGCAAGTACGATAGTTTCAAAGAAAATATAGAACTGTTTTCGAATCAGTGACAGTGACAAATTTTGAAAGCAAAACTACTATAGCTTGTGCTATATTTTATCACAAACTCTTTCATTTTATGCAGTTTTAGCGAAATCATTCGTTCAGTGTCTCATCCCTAATCCGCTTGAAATCCGCTGGAACGCGATATTACGTCATAAGCTTGTGGTACGAATATTAGCAGCATTGAATTTCAGCGGAATCACAGCGGAGCGGCAATGACACTGCTTTTAAAAACGTTGTGGTAGGCCTGGCCTGTCTAATTGAAAAAAATGTGTGTTGATATATGTTATAATCATTGGCTTGTATTTATAACATTTTTCTAATAAATAGGAACATATATACATTAATTGTATCTGGTATAACATATCTAGGTACATAATCAATTTATTGGTAAAGCCAATTTACACGTCACATTGGTACATATTCATATATTATATTATTGGTAGATAGATAGATAGATATATAGTATTTATAGGTACTACTATTATGGGCATAATTTATTATCATTTGGCAACAAAATTACTGGAACGAGAGATAGCTCGTTTAGGGCCGGAACAATAAAGTAAACTGTGGTTACACCATTAGTTAACTTTATTGTTGCATTAGGTAATGCTCTAACCGAATTCAAAAAACTTTCTCAATGCTGTTTAATTTTTCTACGTTTTGTTTGTTTGTCTGACTGTCTTTTGATCTGATTTCTCCGACAATATACCTAATAAGAATTGATTTTGATTATTCTTTTTATGTAAAGTTAGAAATAAGAGTTTATGCATAAGATGGAGAAAATTTGCAGCTGATGTATAGATTCTTTCTAACTTACCCAGTTTTCGGATTTGTGTTCTTATTGTTATGACCTAAGTATGTACTTACTATAACCCTGTATCTATCTATCTTGTTAAATATGTTTAACATAACAAAACCTTTTTAAAGATTAATGAAGAAATATGGTTAGAATAGAATGACGAATAATCTGAGGATGACATAACGACCTCTCGGGAGCAAAGATACGAAATTAATTTCAAACGAAATCAAAAGCTGTAAATGATTGATGAAAGAAGAGAATAAGTGATCAATGGTCTTTTTATTAAAAGCAAGCAAAAGTTGTAACTTGACTTAACTGATTTTATTGAAATTTTATACTACTAGTTACTTTTTAATTAACTGGATGAAAATATTAGTTTTATCATTATTCTGTCATACTAGGTAACAATATGTGTAATTTGCAAAAACGAAAAAACAATCAATATATGAACCACAAGCACTGTGTGGTGTTACGGCTTAAAACTATGAGTAGGTAATATTTCTTTACTCTTCACCAGGTGGTCCGAAGCGACTACACATATTATACAATAGAAATGAATTGAAAACATCTTATAAACTGCCTTTGGGAGAAAGGGAAGTCTTATCGCTGCAAGTCATATCTGTCAGGTGCCCCTGGATGGGACTGCACTGTGATATATTATGTACATAGTATCTCATTCACACTACATTAGCGACCATGAGTAGAGGTAATTTCTCCCCGGTCTCTCTGCCGCCATTGACATAAAACAGGCATATACTGGTCTAAGTTTCTACAACTCGATCGAGCATAGTTTGCACCTCGCGTAGATTATGTCACACTGGCGATTAGGTACGGACTGCAAAAAAGGATTCGCTGTGATATTCATGCTTAATTAAGCTAATTTTGTTAAATTTTGTTTTAAATGGTGATCCGATAATATATAATAATAATAATATCTTACTTGCAATGAAATTAATATCCGCAAAATGTCGAATAAGCGTAAGTGCACCATTAACCACCAACCAATGTAAGGGTACGACTAAAGCAATTGTTGATTTAAAAAAAAACATACAGTACACGTCTTTCTTTAGCGGTAATTTGATAGGTAGATAGTAAAAACTTCATAAAAAACACCAACATTCAAGAATAAAACACAACGAAACACACAAAACTTTAAATGAGTGTCCTAATTGGCGACCTAATCGCTCAAAGCGATCTCTTCCAGGTACCCAATCTGGCAGATCTGGCAAGTAAAATGTAATGTAAGTTTATTTAATGTAAGGCTTATTTTTACAGGAAATTGTAATGCCTGAAGTGTCCATGCTACAGTCAGTACACGTTTTAATTGTATTAGACTTATAACTTTGAAGGGAAACAGGCACAGCCTGTCCATAACTATACCACGTGTACCTCAGCGGTGATCGCGGCGGGCATTAAATCACCGCGGTCCATAAACTGCGTGTACTGACAGTTTATTCAATTAATGAGCCAAATATACTCGTACTGTAAACACAGGCCATGAGGGGCGACTAGAGGGCTAACGGTTTATGATGGTAGTGCTTTTGTTTTGTTTGTTTTAAAAAGCGAGTGTGGACCAGTGGTTCAGCATCAGCTTTTAATCCTGACGCACCCTGGTTCAAATCCGGCACTACACCGATTACTTGTAGTCAAATTATGTGTAGATTTGCACTTGTTAACGGTGAAAAAAAACATTGTAAGGGAACCGACATGTTTGAGGACCACAGTATCCGAGGACATATTAGATATGTCTTCCGTGGAAGAATCTAGGCGCCCACCACGATAGATAGATAGATAAACTCTTTAATTGTTGACACATATTAAAATAAAACAGTACATAAAAAAAACAAACAAAGTATTATCTTAACTAGTGTCATAAGCGGCGGTCTTATCACCACCACGATGTGTCTGCCCAAGAGAGATCCCCTAACGATTAGAAGGAATCAAAAACCAAATAATTATTTTAAACAAAAGCTAAAACCAACTTCAACTCTGCTGTCACGTTATTGAACAAATCTAAGCCTATCCAAAAAAAACTACAACAAATTCATTTGCTAACCAATCTAAGCCTATCAGAGAAAACCGCATTAAAATCGGGCTGATAATACAGCAGCGCCCCCTGGTGAGTTGTCATCGTAATACATAGCTAAAAAGATGCACCCATTAAACCTCAACACATAACAGAAAACTGTATCAAAATCCGACTAGTAGTTTTGGAAATATGGGTAAAATTGGTTTGCATAAACTTTATCAATTTGTTGGTTTATTGGTTTTTCTCAAAAAGTACTGACCGAATTTAAAACAATTTTTATGGGAATAAAAAAAGCATTTTTGAAATCGATTGATAAACAACGGAATAATCGCGTAACATCCCCACAAAAAAAAACTTTCTGAAGACTTGATAACCTCCTTTTTTTGGAAGTCGGTTAATTAAACTAAGATTAAGTGACGTGTAATAACTAAAATTGTTGTGTAATGTTGTAATTAAAGAAGATCTCGCCCCTCAACAAAAACATACAGAATTGAGGTTTGGGTGAATTTTTTTGTATCGCTGTAAGATTTACATCACAAGATACTATTTAATCCCGATTTAGTACAGATAAAATTGCGGGACATTGCTAGTTACCTTTTATATAAATAATACCTTGAGAACGCTGTTATGATAAACCAGATGCCTAATCAAAACAAATTAAATCACATATCTCAATGTCATTCAATTCATCTCCAACAAGATTACGAAATATCACCAGCTCTTAATAAAAATATCTTGAAAGTGAGTTGTAATTATAAATCCATCCGTCCTCATAATTGGAATTAGTTGAGAGCTCTGCGGCCTCTCAGCGTTACCACTAGACATAGATATGGAATATTCTATGTTCATAAAGATAGCTATAAGTATGAGCTGTTTGTTTTTTTAACATAGTATATATAATTTAGGCCCTGAGGGCGGCTTAATACCACAGGACACCAGAGATGGCCACTCGCATTCGTCAAGGAGAAAAAGAACATAATTTAAATTGATTATGAAAATATTCATATCGCATATTAAAATATTAGGTCAGTCGGAGAGTCACCATCCTCAGTCATGAGGAAACACGACACAAAGAGAGATATTAAAGTTATGTGACACACTTATTTTTCTCTCCTTAGATTTGGTAAATTTTATAATCTTACAGTACATGGATTACAATTCTTCCAGTACAGAAGAAAATTAAGAATTACCTAATTTTAAATCATTTTAAGATTTTTTTTTATAATTTTAAGTAGTTGAAACACTCTTAGAAATAGCTATGCGCATTCCTCTTTCAAATCAAAATCTCTGAACCAAAGACATTTATCAAAGACAAAGCTCGTATGTAAGTTACTACAGTAGACGTGAAAGTGGTTAAACTCTAAACTATTTCTGTAACCACTCGTCCCCATATAGGCAGAGGGTATTAACTATTTCGTTTGTTGTGGGCTTGTAATGTGACCTACATTTCTAAACGTATACAGTATTACGTTATCTACTACCCACGACACAAGCGTTTGCTTAGTGTGGGGCTAGATGGCGCTGTGTGCAATGTCCCGAAATATTATTATTATTATTACACTACATACTACTGTCAAGTAATCTAAATCTTTGATAAAGGTAAAACAGTTTACATTAAAAAATGTTTTGCAGAAAGTTTACTGTAATATACAATTTTTATTTTAATCCCGATCAAATTATGATAAATTCACATTATGTAAATAGACAAGCAATATATACAAGAATTTTCCAACTGTCACTACTCTAGAATTTGAGTTTAAAGCCAGAAAGTTAAACAACAGACCATGCTCTACGAGTACTAATATGCAATTACCAAAATTAAAGAATAACCTTTATTACCTTCACTTGCAACAAGAAAAGTTTTCTTTATTTAGCTGAAGGTGTATTTGTGAATTAAGTTGATACTCTCATACAAACATTGGCAGGTTGCAATCAAAGCAACCTATGAAAGTCAGATAAAGCAAGATAAAGATAACTATATTTAGCAAATCTTAAGTTCTAATTCACAATTTTGTTCGCTACACTTCACACTACTAATATTATCAAATGTACAGTACAGTACAGGTAACTGTGGAGTGTAGGCGCTACCTCTCTAGGTAGTAAGGAGATAGTATCAAATAAGTAAGTCACGATCAATTATAGGTAGGTGCTACGTGTTATGACAGGTAGGTGCAACAAGAGAGATAAAGTTCTCATAATACAAGCCACATAGGTAAAACTACTGATGTTAGTGGCGCGTATACATATGTAAGTAATACAAGTTGTGTCACATCCTTACTAATATTATAAAGCTGAAGAGTTTGTTTGTTTGTTTGTTTGAACGCGCTAATCTCAGGAACTATTTGAGCGAATTGAAAAAATCTTTTTGTGTTGGATAGACCATTTATTGAGGAAGGCTTTAGGCTATATAACATCACGCTGTAACTACTAGGAGCGAAGAAACAATGGAAAATGTGAAAAAATACAGGGAAAATTATTCATCTTTGAGGGCTTCCGTTGCGTGTACTGCGAAAACGGTTCAAGATATCAAAAAAATATGTATGAAAGAATTATTCCTCTTGAATTGTTCTAACAAAATATTTGCAACAGTATATGTCTATCTTTTAACATATAACCGTTTTTATGGTAATAACTATTCCATGCGGACGAAGGCGCTGGCACAGCTAGTACCAGTATAATCATACAAGCTCTGTCCCAATCTGCAGCAATGAAAGGGCAAAGCATTCCGTTTGCGGCCAACATAATCGTACAGTCTGTGACTAAGTCTTGCTCAGACCTCTCCCGGGGTTGGAACTAATTTTCGTTGAAACTACAAGTATTAGAGTTGGATCTAGTTTGGAGGCATGACGAATGACGAGTTCTGAACTAGTGACGGGCCACATGGTCTCTTTTTAAAGTGAGGGGCGATTTTAACAAAACAAAAAATCTTTATTTCTTAAAGTTTACAAAAAACTATGTGCATGTGATACAAAAAATAATATAATATGTTTATGAAACATCAGTGGATCCATCCCAGAGGTTGACCCTCAGCCCCGAACTAAGCTGAAGCTTGTGTGCCTTGAAGATCTTCCCCAAGGATGGAAGCAAAGACTTACAAGTATTAAATATTTTTTATCAAAATGTAAACACTTACACAATACGATGTCTCTCTAAGACTGCAAGGCCTGTTTTCGGACATCGGTACAGAGTAACTTAGTAACTAAAAATAAAATGGTTAGTGGTCGCCGCTGACGCCATCTAACTTATTATATAAATTTAGGTTAAATGTACATACTCTTATTTAGTTTTATTAGTGTATATATTGTTTATTATTGAATAAAATGTACCTCTTTTAGAGATAAACTTATTATAAGATTATATTGCAAATACATTTTTTTAAGGTAGATTTTAGCGCGTGATCAGGTTTTTCGAGGAATTAAATGATAGCGACAGATAGTCCTATTCATAATTTATTTATAAACAAAGTCTTCAAGTCAGATTTAATATAACTATACTACAGTTAGTTGTTATCTTTTTATGAACGTATACTTATTAATATTAACTTTTAAAGATATCTAATTAATTTGTTACTTAAGTGTGTTGATAATTCATTTCTTAATTAATGTAATTGGTTGTTACCGTTTTGATTAAGTAAATAAATTAAAACGAAAACTTTGTTGTTTCACCTATAGATAGTAAATAGAACTAGTTGTAATATAACTAATTAGAAAATTTATCTAAAATAGTTTCTTCTGACAAATGTTTAAATTTAAACCAAGTTGCTTTTATTTATGTACTCGTGTACAGAACTTTTGTTAAACTCTGATAAGTAGGTATTTGAAAAATATATGCTTTATAAATGTATAATGTACACATTTTTGGCAGAACTTGAAATCACTTAAATCAAATTGCATAAAGAAATAATCAAGAAAAACTATTTTTTTATCCAGTTGTCTATGCGAGTTCTATAGGCACCCTAATCAGACCTAAATAGCTAGCCTTACAAAATGTGCTAGGTTTAAATCTCGTCATAAACTGACAGCCAAATCTAATTCCCGGCGCTTTAAAGCTTCAGCTTTACAGCAAAGTCGGAATACCTAAGTTGGAAGCGACTGGATATTTTTTTAATTATGACAAAAGGCATTTTTTCATTAAAAAGAGTTTTCTTTATTTACAATAATTAAATATAAAAATAAGGGAAGAAAAACTAAACATACTACTTCTAACTACTACAAAAAAGGGCACTTAGTTTTTTTTTAGAAAAGCCTAAAGATAATCTAAGTGCTCCAGCCCACTACCAGAGGACAGCGTGCCCAGCATACTGGCCGCATTACCACGCTGGATGGCAATGCTGATACGTTGAGCCAGAAAAAGGCCAGCATTTTGGTCATGCGTCGCGTCAACCAAGCGCTCCGAGAGGTTTTGGAAAATAGTATGGGCTCCCGGACCCCACGGGCCCAAAGTCTCGACTCCAAAAGGTTCAAATATGTAACCTCGGCCGAGGTTAGCATATTTGCGCCTCTTGTGTTGCTCGGCAATAATAGCCGCCGCTCCAGCCCGACACCGTGTCAAAGACAGATGAGACGGCGCCAATGTGTCGACGCAAGTTGCGTCCGAATTAAAAAGTATATGAGTTCGCAATAATGCGAGTTAAATTATCTATTTAATGAGAAACAAACATCAATTAAACAAATAATAATATGAATATATTATTATCAATTAATATATATTCATCCAAAAAAACATAACTTACGTAAATTTGCAAAGGAACTGATATGGTGTGAGTTTTCAAACATGTTCGTAAACCACTTAATATGTTTATAAGCTCCACTGGTAGTCATTACAAGCTAACTTTATATAAATAATTTGATATACTGTATTGGCAAAAATACTATATAAAGATTTAAATGATAAATGGACAACAAAATTAAAAAATAAAATCACTTGCAACAAGATATTACGCACAACTTGCTTATACAATATAAAATACAGTACATAATTGCAAGGAGATTGGTACCTATCGAAATACCTAGTTGAGAATTAATTCCTAAGTATAAAAGCTATTCGTTTCTAATTCTTCGCGATTATTCGAAATCAATAACACAATCCTAGCGAAGTGGACAAAGCCAAGTCTGTCCATAGAGTAAATCCAATAATTTAATTTGCATATCGCTCCTAACCAATGCAACCGTACTATACGTACTTAGATACAGACAAAAGTATACACAGCTACTGGTGGAAATTAACATCTATAGAGGCTTGACTGTTTCTTTAAAATAAATTTACTTCTCCATCCCTTTTGCCGCAAGTGTGACGAAATTGGGTAATTTTGTTTAGCTATTGTGAAAATAGAATTAGTTTAATGATAGTAAAATATTTAGTTTTAGATTTTAAAATAATTAGTTTTAATTTTAGCTACGCCCTAATTCCCCTCTTAACAGGGTAAATGTACATAAATACATTTAAGCTAATAAAGGAATTAAATTGAATTGTATAGGCTATGGTAAATTGTTATAAAAATTGCTTGTTTTTCATGTTTTACCTGGAAGAGATCGTTTGAAGTGATAAGACTGCCATTTAGGACACAAATTTTAAATTTTGTGTGTTTTGTTTTATTTTATTCTTGTATGTTAGTGTTTTTAATAAAGTGTTATCTTTCTTGTTTGAACTAACAACAATATAAAATGACACAAGTTTTTACTACTCGATATTTTTACATAACCCTGTATGTCCTACTCGGCATCTATTCTCTCGGCTGCTATAGAAGTGACAGGTCACTGGTTCAATAGTAGCTCAGCAAAGGCTTATTTCATTCACTTTCTTGTTCTGAATGCTTCATAAAGAAATGGAGGGAATAATAAAATTGAAGCTTCTAGATTCATTTATGACTGAGGCGTAAAATAAAGTTGAGGTTTTTTTTGAGGTCGTTGCCCAGACCTTTTTTTACACGGAATAGGTTTGCCTTTTTCACCTAATAGTATTGGCCATTATTCGTCATAATAATCAATGGTAAGCGATCATTACGGTCTAGGATCGAGCGCGCTAACCCAGATAAGGCATGGATGATTTTGGGCTGATGATGATAGATAGATAAATACTTTATTAAAACACCACAAACAAAACAATACAAAAAAAAACATACAAATTAGAATCAGCGTCTTAATTGGCAGCCTTATCGCTAAGAGCGATCTCTTCCAGGCAACCAATCTGGCAGGGATATAATCTTCAAATGAAATGAGTAGGACGAGGTGTTTAAGATATTAAATAAAATAATGAAAAATAGAACAAAGGTATATACCACTTATATATGAATAAACATAAAAAAATATAACAATAATATATAGGTACACACATACATAAAAATAGCATAATACAAGACAAAATAATAAAAAAAAAAAAAAACAAATATAGCAACTTGTGTCAGAACCAAAGAAGATAAATACAATTTCTTTACATTGTTTATGAAAACATCTAGTGATGGTGCTTTCCTAATATCTAGCGGCAAAGCGTTCCACAGTTTCACGGCGTGCGCAGAGAAACAACTATCATAGGATGCTTTGTTATGTCTCGGAGTCGCGAGTGTGCGTTTACTGATGACCGCAAGTTGAGGGAGTGACAATCGTGAGCGTAGCAAAATCGCTCTTTTAGGTAGCGCGGAGAGGAGGGATTAAGGAGTATATTATAGAGCAAAGAAAGTATATGAGCATTCCGACGAAGGCGAATGGGCAGCCACTTGAGCTTAGCACGAAAGTGAGAAACGTGATCATATTTGCGCAAGCCAAATATGAATCTTATGCAGAAATTTTGAAGGCGCTCAAGCTTATCTAGCTGATCCTCCCGAAGATCTAGATAACAGGCGTCAGCGTAGTCTAAAATAGGAAGAAGAAGAGATTGTGCGAGCGAAACCTTAGTGGCAGTGGGTAAAAAGTTGCGTAGACGCCTCAATGAAGCGCCAGACGCAAATAACCTATTGCAAATGTAAGTAAAGTGGGTATCCCAGCTAAGTGTGCGATCCATCATAATCCCCATATTTTTGACAGAATCCCTGAAAGGTATGGTGACTCCATCAAAAACAACCTGAGGCAAAGCATCCCAATCGATCCTTGAGATCATTCGGGAACTACCGATGATGATCACTTGTGTTTTTGATGGATTCACTTGATGATGATGATGAGATGAATACGTTATGGTTATTTATATAGCATCATATTACATGTACTTGTATTTAACTCTAAAAGGTATTTCAGACAGCATTCATCACTTATAAACGCATAATTTTGTATGTACACTCTGAAATGGCTGAACAGATTTAAATTAAATTTCTCTGGTCATAGATTTCACTTTGGCTGGGTACAAGGAACACCGCGGTGTGTAATGTACGCTAGTATAGTTATAAACATTGGTTAATTGTCATAAACCGCTCGCTCGCTTGTCGCTGAGCGTGGCTGAGTGGGCGCGCGAGCCTCGCGCGTGCTGCGCGCGCCGCCTGCTCGCGGGGCCGCACCGACACTGCCAGGGATTCATCCACGGTACACGCCATTGATCTACTCAACGATATGATTGCTCAAATCCCTGAGGTTGATATATTCAACACTAGATTTAATTCTATGTTACATTTTTGTATAAAGTTTAATAATGATTCAAGTTTTTATAAAGCTCGGTATTGTAAAATATAAGTATATCTGGAAGTTATAACATACTGTGCGTTTTGGTGTTAACTGTAAGTATTGTATGTAATTGAATTTAAAATAAATAAAATAATAAATAAAATAAATACATACTAAAAATACAAATGGCACTTTCTAGTATAAATACTCATAGGTAGGTATAATGTACTGAATAGAGCAGCAGGTGATAAATAGCTCCAGCTGGCATACCATTTTCCCTCTCAAATAAATCAAATAATGTCAAAACCACGACATTTCTCTCGATAAGCGAATACCAACTTATACCTCTAAATAAGAATATATTCCGTCTTGAAAGGAAAAATTGGTTTGGTTATTAGAATATAAACTGATTTCAGCAAATCTTTGTAAGAGCGTTATTTAATATCCTGGTTTATTCATGTTTATTACACGGGGTAATTTGCCAATTATTAATTTGCGGGTCAATCAACTATAGATATGTAAGTTCAGTGACATTTGTAATGTTTTTTAGGTTTTTTTGGGTCATATTATATGTACATATACGTATAATTGATGATACAGTTATATTTACATATAATTTAGAAAGTATTCTACTTTCCATGTACGTACTGAAACCCATTTATAACAGGTAAAATGACATAATTTTTCTGAAAAAAATTATTTGAAAATGATTTCCATTTAACACATTATTTATCTTGATTGTAGATGATCATTGAGTTGAGTTGTTATTGTTCTTGATAATTATAATAATAATAGGCAATAAATGATAACTAATCATAGTCATAGTCATATCATTTATTTGCAAATTGTAAAGATATAAACACTCTCAATTGTAAAGATATAATCATTTTCCTCTTGGTTGTTTTTAACACGACTACTAGGTATTACACTTAGGTATACGAAGAATAATGAAGTACCTACTCATAATAATAAAGAACTATATTATTATTATATATATAACAAGACCAACAAAAACATAAATAGCGAGAGAGGGACAAGAGAGGGAGGATAAATATTCGTTTGAATTCTTCATATTCCGCAACCAAAGCATAGATCAAATTACATAATATAAATCATGCCCACCGTGGTCGAGGTCTCTGTACTCGATAGTAACTAAAATACTCCCTTTATTAACTTTTTAGAGGCCGGTGGGGCGTCCTAAGTATCACTGGAAGGATCAGGTGGAGGAGGACCTCCGCAAGCTGCAAGTGACCCAGTGGGGGGTTTTTGCTCAAAATCGCGGACAGTGGTGCCATTTAGTATCGGAGGCCAGGATCCAGTTGGGTCGCAGCGCCAGCTAAAGCAGAAGCAGTAGTAACCGTTTTATTTTATTATGTAAGTCCAATAACATAAATAAATAAATATTCCGGGACACTGCACACAGCGCCATCTAGCCCCACACTGAGCAAACGCTTGTGTCTAAGTACTAGATAACGGATATAATACTTATATACTTTTATTTTGTAAATACATAGGTACTTATTATACATACAAACGACCAGACTCAACACAAGTAATTATAAAATTTTAAACTTCATACATAGTTTTAGTTGTAATAACCGGCTAGCATTTACGTCAATAATTATGTCGAAAAATTTGCTCGACAAGTTTCATAAATACTTGTGTCACGCCGGAATCGACCCCGCAACCCCTAGATTAGAAGGCAGAGCCACTACCAACTAAGCTAAAAGGCCTGTCAATCAGTATAAGTACCTTATCTATCAATAACCTAAAATCTGCCAATTTCTTCTTCTACAAGTACATTCATAACAAGCGACGACGGCAAACAAGTTTCCAATGCTTCATTACTCTATTTATTTAATTAAGATGGAAATCTTCCGCCCCGAGAGTAGGTCAGTGGAATTCCGTGAATTTTCTGATGAAAATATTACAGCAAGAATTCTCTTTACGAGTTTGATGCTCGTTTGTTAATAATATTTAATCAAAAATTTCGTCGTTAATCTGGTGATGGACGAAGTTATCTAATAAGACATGAGCTGCATTTAGTTATACAGATATTCGTTACATTATTAAACTTCTGTTTCAAAATGTATCATAGTTACTTTTACCTAATATACACATGCCTACATTATATGTCATTGGTAGACTATAAAAGAGAAGACAGCTTTGGTGTCAGAAGCCAGCTTATGTGATTGAAAATGAAAACCGTGTCATAATTTTGGATTTCTTTGAAATTCATGGAAAAAGGTTTTTTCTTTGTAAGCCGGATGTACCGTAAATAACGGAGCTACCTGGTTAAGGCTGCACACGAGGTTTCACTCCATTTACGCACGATACTCTCTTAAGATTTGTTCAGCCGAAAAAAGGGTTCGGTTTTACCCCTACTGCCTTCTACCTATGCTTTTCCTTATAGAATTTGCATTAGATTTAGATAGTACAGGAAAACAGAGGTGGATTCTATTTCGGAACGCGTCCCCTGTTAGAGGAAATTCTATTTTAACCGAAACAAATCGCGGGGTCAGGAAATTATTCAAATCCTGAAGTAGGTGTAAGGTAAGCCAACGCATAAGGAAACAGGCGTGGTTGCGTCTTCCGTGGTTGAAACTACGGTACAAAGATCAGCATCGACCTTTAGTGTATCTCTTTGTTCCATGGTTTCTATCCACTTCTAAAAGGAAAGATTTTTCATGTGATTGAGACACGGACAGGAAGAGATAAACACTAAAAAGTATATTTTATACTTAATTTGGAAATAATGGGACGTCGTAGGTGGTTTTTTCTTAAATTTTTAACAATTTCTTTTCTTTACAACTATCTACTTACATATTTCTCTAACCTACCATATCATAAATAGGATAAAAAGGATAGATCTTCGTTTTGGCGAAGTCAAAAATCACTTATCACTTTTTCTATCTAGTTTAAGTGGACTATGACGTCACATTTAAGCTAAATTATATTTAACTAACAATACCTAAAGTAGTTTCCCATCTGCGTCGTCGCCAAGCGTAGGTCAGCCATGTTCCTAAAGGTACGATCAAACGGTACGAACTTACAGGGCCCCTTCACGAGAGATTTGCACCTACTCAGTTACCGGCGTAATTAATAGCGGTCTAAACACCTGAGGACCTACTGCGGTTATTTAAGAGGCAGCTCCGTGGTTACTTAAGACTTAGTATACCTAATTCACAGAATCTAAATAGGTAATATCACTGACAACTGACTGATAAAATAGTGATCTATCAACGCACAGCCCAAACCACTGGACGGATCGGGCTGAAATTTGGCATGCAGGCAGATGCTTTGACGTAGGCATCTGCTAAGAAAAGATTTTGGTAAATGCCACTATTAAAGGGGTTAAATAAGGGATGCAAGTTTTACTTCTCAATGCGAGCGAAGCCGCGAGCACCCACTAGTTTTGATATAAAAGCGAATTTGTATAAAGCGAAGCGTGTGTGTAGGTGTTTGTTATTTCTTTACGATTCAATGACTGAACCAATTTGGATGAAAAATGGTATGTAAATAGATTAGACCCTTGTTTATTTATACCTATATTTACTAGCTGTGCCAGCGACTTCGTCCGCATGGAATAGTTATTACCATAAAAAATGGTTCTAGTGAGTTAATCTTAAAAAATAGACATATAGTATTGTGAACATTTTGTTAGATCATTTCAAGAGGAATAATTCTTTCATACGCACCTTTGTCTTGACAAATACTTCAAGTAACCTCAATTCAATTTATATAGCAAATTGTGGTAGTACTATCAATTCTCAAAAGTATATTGCAACGTTCAATATTTTTATTGGATGCAAATGAATATGTTAAACAATAAAAAGCAAAATTTTCATCTTGAATATTTATAAATATGTACTATATTTATATGTAAAATGAGTTTTGATTTTGTCCAATGCCCATAAGAGCTTTGATACACCGAAAACACCATTTTGTATAAAGTACTGGAGTCACTGTAGACTAAATAACTAGTCACAGTTGCGTACGGTGCATTTTTCAACCATTTATTTTTAAATTTCACTATATTAATTTTTTTCTAATGCACTCTGCTCTCCGATACTAGGTAGAGCTATTAATATAAACTTATCACTTTCAAATTTATTTGTATAATTTACATAAAGTATATTCGCGCTGTACTTATTTAATAATTATTTCATATTAAACGGCTGGGCAAAATGGAGTTTTAAAATGATCCGTTGTTGATTTCTCGCGTGGTAGGTAGAATGTGATTTTGGGTGCAAAACATAAGTTACTCTATAATGTATAACTTGCTTGGCATAGGCACCGAACATGAAAATAATATATAAATTCAGAATAATAACCAGCCAAATAAAATAAACTCATTTTAATGAGATAGATATAACACCGTAAGGTTGCATTTAACTTAGTGAACACAAGTGAAGCCATATCAATATTTAGAAAATTAAATTTGTACATATACCATATGTATTCTATGTAAAACGTAACCACTTTCTATTTTATTTGCATTTGTACCAAGTAAATGTAAGCATCGTGTACATAAATTATAATTTAGTTCTTCTGTTTATAATGGTAGTCCACTAATTTGAAGATACCATATATTCACTATTTGAAAATGTTTTAAATGAATAAGTTATTGTAAACAATCAAATGATGATCATGGTGACCATGATATTAGGTGTATGTACAGTAAACGTCGTGATAGAAATTAATCTGCATCTTCAGATGCGACAAGATTATATCAATGATATATTTATCAATTTTGTGACTTTGAATTTTGTTTTACAAAAGTTTGGTATCAATAGTAGTAATATACTATATTGGTTTAAATTTTAGATTAACATGGAGATACGGTGGACACTAATACACATTAATTGCTTTACACGATATACCTACGACAAAGATCATAAATATTCTCAACATGATTTACATGGAGATTTGCTGTAAACTCATTCATATTAATCACTTAACACGATATAGGTACGTAAAGGAGCATAAATATACACAACATGATAAACATGAAACTTTGGTGGATAATAATCCACATTCATTGCTACACACGATACACGTGAAACCATTCAAGTATTCTCAACATGATTGACATGGAGATTTGCTGTAAACTAATGCATGTTAATTACTTAACACGATATACGTGATGCATCATAAATATTCTCTACAGGAATTACATGGATTTTCACTAATTTACTACGATTACCGCGAGTAAAACGCATAGCATCATCATATAAAAAGTTACGATCGAATAATAAACCGTTTAGGTTAATCTGAGCAGTTAAATTGAGAATCGTTGTGAATAATGATAGAAAACAATTATAATCTTATTTGCGCCAGGGCGCGATGTTGCATGCTCATTCTCTATTTGTACATTATTTTGTTACATGTAGTATTAAAGTCTTATAAAGGACTAATTTTTTAAGAAAAAGTACAAAAGGTGGGTACTTAAGTAGTTATTACAATCAAGTAAAAACATAAACTACCATTATCATAAATTCGAGGGTAGTTCAAAAATAAGATCGTATGTTAATAAAATAAGTCACTCACCAAAGATAATTTATCCATAAAATTCCGTCATAGACAGAATTCCAGTAACCTGGTCTCACAAAAGCAATTAATATTCACTGGTTTTGTCGTAATGTTTGGTTAAATGATTTAACAACGTTAAATAACCGTTATTTTTTGTTTAATTTAGTTTTTTTATATTAACACATTTCGAATTTATAAATTTGAACGTTATAGGTATTTGGAACGGTTCACAATGTTCTTTAATAATCACTGGACACAACACGTAAAGAATATTTAAAATTAAATAGATTTTTAAACAAATTGTTTAAGGCGTGCGACAGCGGCGACACAAAATCACGTAATGGCGAGTTGCAGGCGCCTTCCCACGTGGTGAGCCGAGTGGAGCGGATACGGAAACGAGTGAAGTTGAATTTTGCTTTTTTAAAGTAGTTAACTATCTAAATGTGTGACAGTGGCAGCCTTGTACATATAATATCATTGGTGGCAGCACAATTCCACAGACTGCTGCTTAGTAAACAATATAATCGTCTTCGGTTGACCCGAAGTATAACTGACAACTGACTGATAAATAGTGATCTATCAACGCACAGCCCAAATCACTGGACGGATCGGGCTGAAATTTGGCATGCAGGCAGATGCTATGACGTAGGCATCTGCTAAGAAAAGATTTTTGTAAATGCCACTATTAAAGGGGTTAAATAAGGGATGCAAGTTTTACTTCTCAATGCAAGCGAAGCCGCGAGCACCCACTAGTTTTGATATAAAAGCGAATTTGTATAAAGCGAAGCGTGTGTGTATGTGTTTGTTATTTCTTTACGATTCAATGACTGAACCAATTTGGATGAAATATGGTATGTAAATAGATTAGACCCTTGTATATTTATATACTTACTAGCTGTGCCAGCGACTTCGTCCGCATGGAATAGTTATTACCATAAAAACGGTTCTAGTGAGTTAATCTTAAAAGATAGACATATAGTATTGTGAACATTTTGAGAGATCATTTCAAGAGGAATAATTCTTTCGTACATATTTTTTTGATATCTTGAACCGTTTTCGCAGCGCACGCAACGGAAGCCCTCATAGATGAATAATTTCTCCGTTTTTTTCCACATTTTTCCATTGTTTCTTCGCTCCTATTAGTTGCAACATGATGTTATATAGCCTAAAGCCTTCCTCAGTACATGGTCTATTCAACACAAAAAAATTTTTAAATTCGCACCAGTAGTTCCTGAGATTAGCGCGTTCAAACAAACAAACAAGCCATCCGATTGTCACAGCTAAAAGTTATGGTCGGGTAAAATGCAACATAAAAACGCAAAATTACATCATTTAGTTGAACAGGGTTATTCTTATAAATATTGATAAGAAATAACCACAAATTAATAGCATTTTAACAATTATTTATTCACTTTCAATACCTACTTATAACCATTGTTCTCAATTCAAATAACATCATTTATCATAATACTATAAACTAAAATTTAAAAATTCTAAGAATTCCCTTTCAAATATAATTATTACAACAAATTGGATTTTTCTAGCAGTAATGTCAACAAAGTGGTTTCGATTCTGCCGTAGATTTACCTAAGTAATTATTTTGCAAGATATATTTATACTGGGTATGAGTTTTTTAAAATACTTTTTGAAAACCCTTTAACCCGGTTGAAAACCAACAATTTGTTTATTGTATAAAGTCAACGAGGAGCTTAGCTAAGGGAACTATTAGATTATAGATATTTTTTTCAAATCATCTATCAGATAATTTTAATACGAAGGTTTTTTTTAAGTAGAGATGAGATAGCTGAGTTTGAATTAATAATAACAATTAATAGGCAGTTTATCACTGCAATTATTATCAGAATAAACTAGTGCTCAATGCCCAAATTTTGGCGATTTAGTTTTAGGTACTTATATATAAATCTCAAACCACTTCTTGACAAGTTTACTGCTAGTGTGCGCATTCACACATTATTATAATACTTCAAAAATGCTATTTCTCCAATTCACAAAAGAAAAAAGAAAAACATGGAACGTCTTTGCTTGAATTAACGCAAAATATTAAAAGCGAAACTTTGTTCCGTTATCTATTCATTACAAGATGTTTTTATGAATAATTCTTCAGGGTATTGGTAACTAACGTGCAACCATTTTAAATGTACATAACTTTAGTCCATCAACACTACATACACCCAAATCAGTTACATTTATTTATCTGCGACTTTAGGAGATTGGCAGAGAAATTCACATACATTATGTCAGGTAGCAATAAACTTTTTTAAAAAGCCAGTATGTCACTTCACTGTGCATATTATAGACAGATTTTATATAAGTTTATTATAAACTGGTTGTTGTTTTTCACAAATTAACCAAAGTTGTCGTTTATGACGTCCCAAAGCCACCCTTAAAAAAGTTCCGCGTTAGTTAACACCAGCCTTGCATAAAGGAATAGAATATAAAAATGTACAAATTACCGCGTTTAATACATTGCTGAATTTATCAAATGTCCATACATAATATTTATACACTTCCCTTTTTACAATACTCGCAAACAATTGTAGGTAAGTTTACTTCGATGTTACATAATTGCAATTAGCAGCTTTGAAAATCATGTGGAAAATCTTTATACTATTTTTTACATCGAAAACTGCATGTTTTTGTTTTATATGATTTAACAGAAACCCTGTGAAGAGTGTATTGTTGTATGTGTGTTTTTATTTATTAATTTCAAGAAAATTACAATTGTATTTTGTGTATCTCAATATATAAAAGTAATAATAAATTAAATACGGATTTCACGAAGCTTGGTAGGCATTCTAAGCGATCATTGATAACAAATCATATATTTTACAATGTCAAAATCTAAAATATTAGTTTCAAATAACATATTTATAAGAGTATGGTGGTTCAATATGTTTTTTTAAACATAACTCAAAATCGATAAACTGTTTTTAAATATTACATTTGATGGTAAGTGATTACTGCCGTCGATCTCTTTTAGTCAAACATTGTTGTTTTTTCAGCTCTTAGAAGAAAAGAACATGACTTTACATTTATTTACCTTTCTGTTGAAGCTGCCCATTTTTTTTTAAATAACCTATCTCTTGTCCAGGCTTCAAGTCCCAAGTATAAGTATGAAATGGGGCTCTTTAAGTCTTCTTCTTCTTTAAGTTTGTTACACAGAAGTGTCTGGTTCAGTTTCATTGTTTCAAAGTTCTGTAGTGGAGAGTAAACTCTACGTTTGATTTCCAGATGAAATGACGGACTGTACGAAGATCCATGTTGGGGTCCAATACCTGCAAGAGAAAAGTAAAAGATTATAATAGATTATAATCTTATTCATTACTCAAGTTTCAAATAATAAGGTTTTCTGAGCTCTTTTCTGGCAAAGTCAAGAATGGTTTCCTAATATTCTCATAACTGATTTGATTTGATTTTATTATTATTTCACATGGCCAGTGATTCACATTCCTGCAAAATAACTATAAAAAAATCATTATATTTTCTAACGACCTATCAACAATTTTTTTTTAACAGTTTACCTATCTTCTGGCTGACTATTAAACCTATGTATGCCCCGTCAGATGCCACTAGAAGGTTTGAAAACTCTCAACAGAAATATCATAACAAACCTATATTAGAAATAAATTATAACCCTTGGAGCCCTGTTCCCAGTTAATTATGACCCAGGGGTCTTCAAATCTAGAGTAAATAGGTTTCTTCAAGGCAAGCGTGCTACATCTTAGACTATAGCAGTGCTTAACGTCAGGCAGACTATTAATGGTCAAACGTAAGCCTATTTCGTGTAAAAAAAAAACCTCCTATCAAAATTAATTCAAAATTTGTGTTGTATTAGAAAAAACTAATTAAATTAATTTTAATTAATTTTCGTTAGTTCGAGTGTAAACCCATTTTGTTTAGACATGTTGCCGTTGGTAGAAACTGTATTTTAGATAGGCTGGAAATCATACTGTGGCGTTCGCGCGAGGAGTCCTTTGCTCCGGAGTGGGTGGGCCACTCCGGAGCAAAGGACTCCTCGCGCTGATATGAGATCCATTTTGTTGTAAATAAATGAATATCCCTGCCAGGTTTGTTGCCTGGAAGAGATCGCTCTTAGCGATAAGGCCACCAATATTATTTTATTTTCTTATTATTCTTTTCTATCTACAATCAGTATTACTGTAAGCAGATGTGGTCTGTGCATTTGTTGTTGTAAAGTGTGCACTCCATTAAATGCATCTCCTTATATTCAATTGTCTGGTGGAGCACAATGTCAGTCGCTGGCTACCACGACCTTCCTCTTTAGCCTTGGTTCGTATCTTCGAGTCCTTAGGTTCTGGGCGGGCCGCCAATTAACACGCTAATTTTAATTTCTATGTTTTTTTTGTATTGTTTTTTATATGTGGTGTTTTAATAAAGTATCTATCTATATCCCCGCACCTGGTCCTGGCACAGCAGCTCCACCCGCTCCTCGGGCGGGTCGGCGGCGCTGTCCTCGTGCGCGGAGCCACGCTGGCTGCCGCCGCCGCTGTCTCCGCCGCCTACTATTTTCTCCACGACGTGCTCCGCCACCTTGCGGCACTGGATGAAGTCGTTGGCCACTAGGCGGTCCTGGAAATAGACAATACATGTATTGTTATAAAAATAGGAAAAAATTCGATTGCTTTGCTGTTTTTCTGGGTGTATTATAATTATTTATTTATTTATTTGATTAATGGCGAGCAGCAAATTGCTGATGTGCCCATATCACACTGTGTCAAAATTGTTTTATATAGTCCACACAAAGTTCAAATTTATACAGTCTATTGGTGCAAAGATCACAAGTTAACAAGAGATTTTTTGTTTTTTTGTATTATGTGTGTAAATAAATTGCTTCAATAAATGTGTCTTCCTTCTTTTTTTTTAATATTCGTTTAGATTTTTTTATTAATTACTTATGTATTATATTTTGTAAGATAGATATAATAAATAAGACAAAACGTATTGGTTTCTATAATGATTAGTTGATAACGCTTTTTCTGATATAGTAGACAACATTTTGAAGTGCAATTCATATGTTTATATTTACACGCATGGATACATTTGGAAACAAGTGAGAAAGCAAATCACTGATAAAGTAAGTAATCATTCATTGATTCATGTTTAAATCATATTTTTAAACTTGAGTTAAATAAATTAATGTATTAAAATGTACCAGTACCCACCTGTGTGACACAGTAATACAATTAAGAACTTATGAAACTCATAGAACTCTAATAACTGCCCAAATATATTACAACGTTGCTTAACATCAGGCGAGTTGTAGTTTAGTGTATCTTGTCATAAAAAAAAATAACACATATAACTAAGTAAATATGTACCTTCTTCTGTCGGTCCTGTTTGCTCTGGCAGCTGGAGTGTGGCAGCAGGTAGAAGGGCAGCTTGTTGAGCTTGGGAGCCACCATCTCGATGGCCACGTCCACCACCCACGAGGGGACCGTCTCCACCAGCAGGTTGCCTTCGGTCTCACCACCTGCATCTCCCACCTGGGAAATTAATATATAAACTAATGGGTACCTGTGGCTTCACGAAGATAGTTTTCAAATAAAACATGGCTAATATATTTTTCAGGACAATAATATGATGAATTTTATTTGTAGCTCTGTTCTAGTGTAAGTGAACCAAACAGATAAACATGCTTTTATATTATTTATGACTAAGCAATTCTAAAAAACCTGATAGTTTCGATGTCTACTTAGATTAGATTAGTCCATTTTAGATTTAATAGATTTTCCATATTCAAAGTTGAAATAAAATAATGTTTAAGTGATGAACGTAAATGGAAAAGTGGAGAATCATTACAGATACAAATACTGTAAGGTATCTTTAAATGTTTGTCAAAATTGCCTGTATCAAGTACTCATAAGTTGAAATAAATCGAAGATAAGCTAATTTATTTTACTTACTTGCAACCTGTAAAGTGTCCTGCCTCCAATCTCACTGAATATCAGTGGTGTATGAAGCGGTACAATGAAAAAGTTATTCCCAATCACCCTCTGACCTTCATTGACTCTATTTGCATGATTCCAGTGTTCTAACAGAGCTTGCAGTAACAATGCCCCAAAGTTCACTTTCTGGTCATTCTCTGTGGTCAATCCTGCTTCCTTTGCACTCACCCAGGCCGAGAGACAGTCTGTCTCGTCCTGCCCCAGATGTATAGTCAACATGCCAGTCTTCAAATCAACATTGAACCAGTTTGGAACATAAATCATTTTGAACCTTTTCTTTACCTCTTCTTCGAAATCAACTTCACCTAAATCTTCAACTTTTGATGCTTTTAAGACATCATACAGAGCTACATGGTTGACCGTGTCTTTTGTAAGTATGTGCCGTTTGTCATTTAATACTTTGTAGTGTTTTATAGCGGGGCCGCCGGGAATGTGGTGTATTGGTTGTGTCTGGTACACATTATTTGTATTGTAATTATTTTGATTGTACATGTCATTGTTTGTTGAATTTAGAGGAGGCAGTTTCCAACATCTGATATCAGATTCTGAGGTTGACACCCATATTCCTTGTTGGTCTGCTGTGAAGCACAGTTTCAGTATTGGGGCTGTTTCTTCGCACACTATCATGAAGTTATCTGGGTACCTTAGCTC
The DNA here is from genome assembly GCA_964023185.1 of Macaria liturata. Classification (NCBI taxonomy): domain Eukaryota; kingdom Metazoa; phylum Arthropoda; class Insecta; order Lepidoptera; family Geometridae; genus Macaria; species Macaria liturata. Next base: position 9,939,650 of record OZ026822.1, read on the forward strand.
GGTAATAATGACTAGTCTGTCTCGGCCGCCTGATATGATGTGGGTAAAGTTTTCTGTAGCAAGCAGTGCCCACACTGCTTCAGAGTGGACCCTGATTGTGGACACACATCTCTGTTGAGCCAGAGACCATAGTTTGATCGTACCATCAGAGCTACCAGACACACATTGTGTTCCATCCCTACTTACAACTAACGCTTTTACATTATCTGAATGGCCTTTTAGTTTCATGAGTCTTGAACAATTCCTTGGGTCCCAAACTCTCAGCACCTTCTCAGTTGAGCCACTAACTAGTATTGTGCCCGGCGGGTTCATGGCCAGGCTGTATATAGACTCCTTATTTCCTACGAGACTAGATGTAGTCACAGTGTTGTTGCTAGCAGTCAATGCAGTAAGTGTGTTGACATCCCATAGGAATATGGCCTTATCCAAACCTGCGCTTGCAACCTGCTCCTTGTCTTTTGCGTAGGCCAGAGTCCTGACATAGTCTTTATGGGTGCGGAGGGTCGACATACAGAATCCTTTCGGAGCATTCCAGACTTTGACAGTCGTATCTGAGGATGCACTGATAAGGTTTTTCCCGCCGCAACAGAGCACTATGTCGTTGACCCAGTCAGTATGATGTTCCATACTCTGGATGTAGCGGTCTTGGACGCCGGTAGCTGTGTTCCATACTCGTATGATGCCATCTCTTCCGGCAGAGTACAGTCTGCCCTGAATCGGATCTAGTTGCAAGGAACTGACGCCGTTTTTGTGTCGGCGCTCCTCCTCGTCGCGTATCACGAAAGACACTTGAGTTTTCTTCCGCATATTAGTGCCCATTTTACGTCATTTTAGTCAGAAATTTGTGATTTTTCTAATAATTTACTTCTTCATTCGGAGTAAAAACACATCGATCGATCTCGCATGTTGACTTTGACAGCAAACCATTTGATGAGTGACATTGAAAAGTAAACAGTATATTTACATTCTTTGTACGTCAAGTCAATGTCAACGTTGCTGTCACTCACTATCATTTATTTCGTAAACATAACCTAAAACATTTTATTTTATGCAAAAATCCAATAACACAAAAATGGCCAATAGGCTAATATTTCGGTCTATATTCTATAAAGTTAACAACTATACTTCTGTTAATCGACAAACTTTAACTTCTAGTCGCGTATTTCTTGGTATATTTCAAGTTAAATGTAACAACTTTAGTAGCAAACCTCAAGAGGGTTTTGAAGAGAAGAAACACTGCAATATAGGTACTATAGGGCACGTAGACCATGGCAAAACTACTCTGACTGCAGCTATCACAAAGGTATTGGCCAATGATGGACTGGCGAATTTCGTGGCCTATGATGAAATTGACCGAGCACCTGAAGAAAAAGCTAGAGGTTTGAGTCTACTTACTGTTTTGATACACGTAATTAAAATCCTGGTATACCCTACTGATCTTATTACTGCAACATATCTACAAAACTATAAACACTAGAATTCCACTAAGCATTCACTAATTCTACATCTAAGTAAATTACAAATCTACAATTTATAATTTCCTGCTCCAGGTATAACAATAAACGCAGCCCATGTTGGCTACAGCACCAAGCTACGTCACTACGCGCACACAGACTGCCCGGGACATGCTGACTATGTGAGGAACATGATCTCTGGAGCTTCACAGATGGATGCAGCCATATTAGGTTAGTTATTTACAACTATATTCTTAAGTTATACAATAGATATAATAGATATGAGATATAAAAGCTCATCTCAGTGTTAAATTTAGTGGTTCTATAAGAAAGTGTCAGACCAAAATGAAATAACAAGATTTTGTTATTTTTTTCAACTTCACGCCACATAAGTAAAAAGTTACAGATCGAAGCTGATTTCTGTTTAGTGATGCTACCTTCTTAATTTTACCCATTTTGTTCTACAGTAACTTAACTGTCCAACTCATATAAATTTTACAGCTTACTTACTTACTTACTTAAACGTTATAAGTCTATTGTAATTAACATAATATGCTTAATACATCACCTTTACCCTTCCAGTGGTAGCAGCCAATGACGGGCCAATGCCTCAGACCCGCGAGCACCTGCTGCTGGCCAAGCAAGTTGGCATCCAGCACATACTCATATACATCAACAAGGCAGACTTGGTGGATAATGAAGTAAGTTTTGTGTTATCATCATTCATCTGCTCATTTACACCAATGTATGTTTGACTGAAAGTGTGTTCTGTTATCAAGAGATTTCATTCCATCTATGGCCTATGACATAGCATAAAGGCTACAAGCAACTATAATCACCTGGAACCTCCATTTTAATGTGCATCTGACTTATGGAAGCTCCCAGATAGAATGCCACTCTTTGGTCTCCCAATCAGGAATAAAAATTTGGTATGGAAAGAGACTTCACAACTATGCTACTTTTTGTATCTTTTTATCGGACATAGAATACCTACTTTTTACCCAAATATCAGCTCTGTGGCTTCTACAGTAGTGTAGCTTATAATTTGATATGTGTTAATAACTCAATTTACAAGTGACTGGTAGATATGAGACACCAAGAATTGTTGTAATTCATCAACACCAAAACTTGCTTACATTTCTAGGCAAACCTTACCCTACCAAAGCTTAGAAAAAAGATATGTAGATGATTTTTATTTCAACCACATATTTTATATAATATATAAAATATGTGGTTGAAATAAAAAAAAGGAATAAAGGAAAGGAAAAATATATTATATTTTTCCTCTCCACAGCTAGTAGAGCTAGTAGAGATCGAGATGCGCGAGTTGCTCTCAGATTTCGGCTACGACGGCAACACTGTGCCTGTCATTGTTGGCTCGGCACTGAAGGCACTCAACGGAGAAGAGGACCAGTTTGGTGAGTTTAATATTTTTTTCTTAAATTTCTACCTGAATGGTGTATCTAAATAGTGTCTACATTTTGCCAGACTACAACTGTCTTTAATAAAACCATGTCTTAGCTTCATGCATTATTTATTAATGTTATATTGTGATTATTTAATTTATTTATTATTAGTCTACAAAACAGGCACTAAGCTAAAACACACAATACAATAGAAAATAAAAAGTAAATTAAAAGCACTTTAATAGATGGTTCAAAATTTTTCGACAGCACATTTTCCCACTAAAATTAACAGGTTAGCTGTCCCGAAGCAAGTTTCGATCTTCTTTGTACACGTCCTCGTAGTAAATAATGACAGCTAACGCTCATGAAGTTTCGTATTAAGTTACGTCATTCTCTTCAAGTATTTTATGATACTTTATGTGTCCTAGTGATTGAAATTAATTATATCGATAATTGCTAATGTTAGATGAGTATGATAAGAAATTAATTATTTACGTTTAATGATAAAATGTACGTTTATGTTCGTAACACTTTAGACATCTGAAAAATATCTTTTTGAAAACAATCTTTTTGAAACGCAATGAAAATTTATCATCCAAAGATGCTGGAAAAAAGGCTAAAATGGTATCAACTGAGTGTACAATATGTAACATTTCATATTGTATGCTATGTTTTAAAGAAAAACATACATGAGGGAATATAATCGCAGGTCTACAATCGCCATTTCGGTTTTGATGATAATAGGCTAGTTTCCTAATTTTTGTTGGCAACCCTTGTTCAAAGGGTCTCACAATAATAGTAACATCGGTGAAAGAATAATTTTGTGTTTGAATAAGGTTAATGTTAATTTTTAAGTGAAATTTATTTTTTGTTTAAGTTCAATAATAAATTGATTGGTAGAATTTGGTTGTAGTATAATTTACTAATGCTACAAATAATATAATTATTAAAAAAAATTATCGATAGATCGATTGCATTATCTACATCATTGGCCATGAGGCACATATGCCTCATGGACGTACCAGTGCAATCACCCATGAGGCACATGTGCCTCATCGGACAGCTAACCTGTTAATCAGTGCCACAAGCCTTATCGCGATCTTTTCCAAGCAACCTTACAACGATATACTTATCAAGATAAAAACTGTACTACAAAACTAAACTTTGGCCTGTTAGTTTAGTTGGTAGTGGCTCTGCCTTCTCATCTAGGGGTGGCGGGTTCGATTCCCGCATGACACAAGTATTTATAAACTTTATAATTTATAATTACTTGTATTGAGCCTGGTCGTTTGTATGTATAATAAGTACTTACGTGTTTACAAAAAAAAGTTAATAAGTATTATATCCATTATCTAGCACCTACGACACAAGCTTTTGCTTAGTGTGGAACCAGATGGCGATGTGTGCAATGTACAGGAATATTTATTTATTTATTCTGCATTTTTCAGGTGCCCCATCAATCCGCAAGCTCCTAGACTGCATCGACAGCTACGTCCCTCCAATAGTCCGCGACCTAAACTCCCCCTTCCTGATGCCCATAGACAACGCCTTCACAGTCCCCGGGCGGGGGACCGTGGTGGTGGGGACCATCAAGCGGGGGGTCATGAAAAGGAATGCAGACGCAAACCTCATTGGATTCGGACATAACATTAAGACTACGCTGTCTGATATACAAATTTTTAAGAAGAGCGTTACTGAGGTAGGTTGATTGAAAATCTGTTATAGATTATATAAAGATTCATTTTTCTTTATTGAGGGCCTTCTAAGAGTCCACATCATTCACGCTTAGTTTGTGGACAACTACATACATAGTTTAATTTAAACGCTTGATCAAATTGAAAATCATTAAATTTTTTATTAAAAGTAGACTTTTACTAATTGTTTTTAAATTGTACTCACACTAAACCATAGCTTGCTAGCTATTGCGAATATACTACGATCCTACATATTTTCTGTTCATGGCAATGGGAAATTTCAAATAACAATCAATACATGGCCATTTTAACAATTTACACTACTTAAGTTATTTCATTATTAACCGACTTCAAAAAAAAGAGGTTATCAAGTCTAATAAAAGTTTTTTTTTTAATAGAATAACTTGCGGCTCTCGAAAGCAAAAGTTCTTAACTCTAAATATATTTTTGTACGACAAATTCCAGGCTCTAGCCGGTGACAACGTGGGCGTGCTACTCCGCGGCATGAAGATGAAGTCGGTAGAGACGGGCATGCTGCTCTGTGCTGCCAAGTCACTAGCCATGACCAACCATTACAAGGCCAAGATCTACTTCCTCACTAGAAGCGAGGGAGGCAGGAAGAAACCTGTGTTCTCTAAATATGCACAGCAGATGTTCAGCGGAACTTGGAATATTGCTTGCAGAATTGATTTAGGTAAGGCGTTTTTTTTATATTTATGGTTTTTCAATCTAGTAAAACACACTGGTAGGTGCTAAAACGATATACATATTCGTTAAAAATTTGAAAATGGAATACAAAAGAAAAGGTAAACAGCGCCATCTTTTGTTACTAAATAATATCAATGTCCAATCATTACAAGGTCAAGATCTAATCAGCGGGGTATGTCGGGCTCGGAGCTAATGAGACTCCACTACCGACTAAAACCTACCACGATGTCCCTTCGTCTTGGATAAGACGGGTTTCGCGGGCAAGCGAGCAATACTCCTCCGCAAAAGCCCTGCAATGTCATTGCTTCTAAGTTACAAATCATAACATAACAAACGTTTCACTTCCAGATCCCTCCATGCACATGATGATGCCAGGCGACCACGGCGAGGTGTACCTCACCCTTCTGCAGGACATGGTGATGACGCCGGGCCAGCCCTTCACCATCCGGGAGAACAATGTCACCGTGGCTACCGGGATCGTTACCGACACACTGGCGTCTGTTGATGTGCCTAAAGGGAAACTGGGGAAGGTTGTTATGAACTATGAAGACTTGTAACTTGTGACTTGTGTTCTATGTGTGTGTAGTGCAAAGTTAGATCGGTAGAGGCGCCACTGGCGAAGAAAAATGTTAGCTTCATAAGAGAACAATGTCACAGGGACTACGGGCATCATTACCGATACACTGGCGTCTATTGATGTGCATAAAGATAAGTTGGGGAAGGTGGTTATGAAGTAAGAGAACTTGTAATAATATATAATGTGTGTGTAGTGCAAAGTTAGATCGACAGAGGCGCCACATGCATATCGGAAGAGACTCCACCAATAAAAAATACTGAGATTTTGTCTTACTTTCTTTTTTTAGATTTCTCTCAAAAAATATATCAATATTTACAGTCTCAGATAAAATACTGTTGCAACGGTGATTGAGACTGTACTGGTTTCTTCTGGGCATGCGTGGTACATTTTAGACTACAGTGGTGCTTAACATCAGGCGAGCTGTAGTCAAACGTAAGCCTAGTACGTGTTAAAAACTGATAGTAATGACGCCTTCGCGTACTGATGTGCCTATAGGGAAGTTGATATATGATGGTTTTTATGAAGAATTGTAAAGTATTTGTGTGAATAGTACGGTATTGTATCGACAGAGGCGCCACTAGTAATCAGAAACAAAATACAATCAATGTCAAATGTGGCATTTCTATCAATTTAACTTGTACATAGTACATATGTATGTACATCTTGTATTGTGTAAATATTTGTATTTAGATAGTTATAGAAATAAATTATTTGGCTGTTATTTCAGGTTTTATTCTTTTATTATTGCTTCTATGAAAACTTTGAACATTAGTGTCTTTATTTAGTTTAATTTCCTGAAAATCAGTAAAGCCATATGCACTTTTATGATAAAAAATACAGTAATGACCTGCTCTTATAAGATTATAGTACTTAACGGTAAAATGAAACTGCAACACTTTATTTCATTATATATTTTTTGTCAGAAGGTAATTAATACAGTGCCAAAACAGTAACAAAATATTAGTACGAAAAAAATTAAGACTGCATCTAGCTCATTCTACAGTATGTAGGTAGACATTGTTATACAGAGTTACTCATAATCGCCGATACATCTTGGACAGCTTTGTTACATCAAAACAGCAAAAAAGACGTAGAGAAAATACCAAATTTCTCTACGTCTTTTGTAACTTGTATTAGAACAAGAAAATGTTGTAAGTAATCAATATATTTTTTTCTAGCAATTATCAATGAATCGTTGAGATAGACGATTGTCTTGGTGTACCGAAACTGCGTAAGGTATTATTTTAGTAACCCTGTATATCGATAGTATTGACAACATTTATTTAACACTTATGTTTCACAACATTATGTACGAGACTGTTGGCGTTACATTCATTTAAATATATAATTTTAGTAGTAAAATTGTGAACTAGACTCATAACACCAATACGTCTAATGGATTTTTTTTAAATTTGCTACGTTTAAAATTTGAGGTGGGCTGTGCGCGAATAACAAACCACATAGGTACGTTGTTACTTGTAATAACTTCAAAGGTAACATTTTACTATCAAGATTGATGTAAAAATTGAGAGGCATTTTGGTTTTAAAAATTTCACAGTTGACAGTTAAAAAGGTAGAGTATATGATGAATTTGGCCTCATCCTAAAACCTTAATAATTATAGTTGTACATTTTAATTCCGTTTATACGTTAGCTAGCAAGTATGCGCACACCCCACCACAAACCTAATACTGCACAAGAGCAGAAGTGCAACCAGATGACACGCTTTTTAACCATTCATTTATTAATTCATTATAATTTATTCCTGCCCTAAATCAGTCTGATTAATTGTCACCATGCCGCGATACTAACAACACATTCAATAATCACAAAGATAATGTGTATACACTGATCTCTAACGAAGACAAGACATCGTCAAAATATTAATTATATTTAACATTTTGTTTCTTCAAGGTGGAGCTCGACGTTCGGTCAACGTACGAATTGTTCGCATCAGGTTTCAAAATCATAATAACAAGTAAAAAGTTTTAAAAATGTAAGTAGAAAACTGTAAAACTGTTTGATAAACCTTCCGAGCTAGCGAAGCTCTTACACAATATAGTACTGGCAACTTTGTACAAACTACCCTCAAATCACTTCTGTCAACAGAATCACATAAAATGACATGCAATCACATTTATTGGCTGTATGATTGAGGCGTGCAAAGCGTACGTTGAATCACATCGTTTCGCTTCCATCTTACGTTTCTATTTAAAAATGCTATTTTATAATATTTCCAGCATAGGTGAGTGTGCTACACTTACAATATTACCTTGGTCCAATGCGGCTGCTAACTTGGCATCTTATGACATACTATTTTGCTTCTTTAAACTTTTTATTACATTTTACATAGAGTGCAGTAACTCGCGACTAGCTCGGTGATGCACGTCTGTTCCGGGGCTTGTCTATAAAAATACAAAAATATTTCTTTGTACAAGCTGTACAAATTAGGCTTCGGAAAGGTCGGTATCAAAAATATGAGAAATGGTACAACTGGATGTAGATAATTATCCGATTTATTTTCATCTATGTTGGCAATATAGTTTAAGCTGAATTACTTATAATATTCTATCCCTCAAACAAGAGTCAATAAAAAATTCTTGATGTAAGTATTGAGTTGATTTTTACGGAAGTCCACTCTTCGAGTACGTTTTTGTAATCTACTATTTTTTCTTTTTTAATAAATGAAGCAATATCGTCCAAAAACATTGCGAGCCAGTGCGTGCATCACCAGAACTATATATATATGAATATTTCAGCACACAAACCTTAGCGATCCGTTCCACCGTCAGCGGACATCAGGAGTTAGTACAAATACAATTTAAGCTCATAAAATTCGATAATCACCACAGACAGTAATTTGTAAAACATTCCCAGACCTCTGTTTCACTATGCACCTTTATTTTACATATTGTAAGTTATTCACTATCATATTTATAAAAAAAAAATGTTTGTAGTGTTTATTATTATTATTTATTTATGATAAAGTTTAATATTTCTGTCGTGGATTTTTTTCCATTCAATTGAATTTCAATTAAAATCAGCTTTAAAATACTTATGCTCAAGAAAATAACAATTCTGGACTTTAAATCAGCGACATGAAATTCTACAAATTTCTGGTACTGTGTCTGGACACATTTAAAAAAAAATTCTACCAAGTTAGCTACATAGTGAAATAGAGAACCCGAAATCGATTAAGTATCTTAAAACCATACTAAGTGTTACGTTCATTACACGGACAGATCCAAAGTTTAAACATTGAGAAAAGGACTAGCGATTATCAAACATCTATTTTATATTTTATGTTCACATCATCTATTACAAATGTTCAAAATACACAGTGTCGCCTGCGAAGCGTTGCGAGAAAAATAATCAACAAAATATCATATAACAAGAACAATGATAATAAAAAAACTTAATGCAGTTTATACGTTATGGGCATTTGATAGTGGCAGTGTAGAGGAAATGCTATTTTAAACGTAACAATATTAAAAATATGTATTATACGCGAGCAAGCTATCGATGCAAAGAACACGTCGCTATTATAACATGGAAATATAATAAAAATCAAGTCATTACACAATTTAATGACTTCCTATCACAAACATGAACAATTCATAAATTACACAACAATAACTTTACTAAACCAGTTATTAAATTGCGTAACAAGACCTGAATTAATTCCCAGTCATAATAACGTACTAAACATTAGAAAAGAAAATGTAACATATTCAATTTAAATAACAGTTTGTTGTCTATGAATACACTGGTTAAATACATCACATCAATACACCCACCGTTTACAGTGCATCGTTATATATCTGCAATAAACAATAACCGGACTAAATGTAGTGAGATTTCAAAAACGTACGTATAAATAATATAATGTTTCGCCAGAACGGTCCCATTACATTTGCCTCGTTATATGTTGCAACACAATATAAATTATATATTATAACACTGTCACTTATAATGTCACTTACAACTTAAATACAAAATACATGGGTGTCGACAAAATAGCGTGTAGCACCACAATTAAAAACTATTTTATTCGATACACGTAAACTATAACAAATCCAATGAATGGCATTTCAAGTCCGAAGCGACGGAGGGCGATAGAACTGTAATTGCGGGCTCAGACACCTGACTTTAATACTTGCATGTACTTAACACCGGTACCTATGTAAAAAGTAATTTACCAACACTTACAGCTATAAAAATATTTTTAGAAATTCTCACTTACACTTAAGAGGAACTGGCAAAATAAATCCTGTATTACATTTTTTATTATACTTTTCGAGACATAGATACAAAAAACCAAACGTTTGGTCCTCACGTATAAAAATTCATGATGCCATTCCTATAAACTGGACAGACAATATTCACTGTACGCGTAACTAAGTGGCGAGTAGCAAAAATATTAGTACACTATGCACACTAAACAACGGTTCAAAATATATCAAATCCACTAAATACCCGATAGTAAAAAACAAATCCGCCTAATGTTACGGCAAAACCTCGTAGAAGCAACGTTAAACTTAAGAACCTAATAGATTAAGATTATAAACGAATGGTGGCAAACCCCCAGCCCGGCGACCAGCGGGCGGCTCCTATATCACAATAGAATCTAAGGACGACCACCGTTATTGTCCACGCTCAATCAATATCAAATACTACCTTTGCAACTAATATTATAAAACATGCCATATAGCTCTCTAACCGCTCAATGTCTATTGTATCAAAACGTGATTCAAATTCAAAGAGTATTTTGTGCGCACAATGCGAGTATACCAACGTGGCGCCCAACGCGGGACTCCCGGGTTCGTTCCTACTACTAACACAGTGTTGTTTGTGTCCGTATCAGCAGGACGTCCCGCCGTGGGCGCACTCTGCATTATGCATTACATGAGCTGGCTACTCTAACCGTCACCGCTATCCTATGCAAGGACTGACACACCGAATATTATGCTAAATAGTTACTTTGTTCTAGACAAGGACTGTTTTGTTAAACACCGTGTAACTATATAAGATTCTTTCTAAAAGCTTTAGGGCCGTACCTAAGTCCACGTAAAACTAACTTCGCCGAGCGACGAAGGTTCATATCGATATCGTTTCTTTCTACACAACTAGCATCGTTTAAAATAGATAAAAATCAACTACAATACATCGTTTTGCAGGAATAAACTATCTAAACAGTGAGTTATGAATATCTACCACATTATTTTTTTGTTATAACCTTTATACCATTCTTTTATATAAATAGTCCGTAAATTATTATCAAATTCGATAAAGCTCTAAGATTGATCCACATTAATAAATGAATTTGTAGTAGTGTACGAAACACTGAAGCATAATGTGTGTGTTGACATACTTTACACTGAGGAACATTGTGTATTATTACAGAACTAGCTGCTTATATAGGGTCGGAGTCTGGTCAGAGACATCTGACAAACTACACGTTTAGAAGAAATTATTAGTAGTACATTTATGTAAATTGTTTTACGCGTAATTTATACCACTGCCTTATTGAGATAGGATGTAGTATCAATACCTAGTGTAATTTGAAAGAGCTCTGACCAGACCACCAACTTTTTATTAAAACGTTTCAATCTACATGCGTCGAAGGTTGCTTTCAACGTGATTATTGACAACGACAACACTAAAAGTAAAGATACCATTCCAGTCTTGCTAAATAGACCGAGAGGGTGGGTCACAAATATGTTAAAATTGTTTCTAAGAGAGATTTTAAAGTTAAATGTTTTGAGAATAGTTAGGAGCCATAGTAACTCGTTTTTAGCTGTCAATAAATAAAGCTTTTACACCCACTCCGCTCGGTCCAAACGGTAGATACCATCGTTACTACACATTCCTAAAATAATAAAATATCTAGCTGAATTTTCTAGAGGTGGTGCATTTGTACATTCAGGATTTTAGGAGCAAATATACGTAACAGTTTCATAATGGATACACATCTATATCTTAGGCCACGACTATTCGGCACGACGGGGCCGATAATGTACGAAAATATCTTGTTATACACGGTCTAAGTCACTAAAAAATCTCTAAACATTGACTAATCGATAAACAGAACATAAAATAATTCAACAGTGGCTATAGTGATATTATTTCTCATGCATTTCACTAACTACAGACATCTAGCGTTCGTTACGTTCCCTTAAGTATTGATACTATTGGACCTGGAGGCGTACGATGCTCAAGAAACTTCCGAGTTCGTCCCTTACGTTAGAAAAGGTAAAAGCTATTTGAAACGACTCCGCAGTTTTCGAAGCACAGTACATACTGTATCCGCTACCCATATCCTCATCTAAGAACGCAGCGTTCCCTAAACCTTTGCCTAGCACCTTATAATTATGTATACATCGCGTAAATTCGAGATACAGATAGCGAATGCATGTCTTTATCGGGAAAGACAGGAATAACTACGTCAAATGGCGTGACCGAGTGAAAAGACACATATGTATACATATATTGAACATTTAAAGATATAGATCGCGATGCACTTACAACAGAACACAAGTTATAATTTCATTAGAGAGGTTTAGATGTATTTGCCCTAATACGACGTAGTTATTCTTGTCCTACCCACATTTTAACAAGAGTCAAAAGGACGAATCGTGGCTAACATTTAGGATTTAGAATCATTCACTTACACTTATCATACCATAGTAAGCGTTCACTATATTGGCGTTAAATTAAGTACTGAATAGATTTGGTATTTTTTAGAAATTATTTTCACGTATCATATAGGACTAAGTAAAAGGACATTTTCTCATTAAATATAATTAGGTAATATCACACAATATTCTTATAGAGATATGCTGTTATAAGCGTTGGTCACGTCACTGTGAAAATTCAGAAATCATATGTTATATGTTTTAAATAGCGCACTAGCATTACGGGTACTAATCAACTTATATATATAAACCACACGTATATAGAATTAGTAGAAGCGTAGACGAGTTTTGGAGAAGGGAAATGTTAAATTGGTGAACTTAATTGTATGAAATTTGCCAGAAAATGTATGGACGGAAGGGACAATGTTTGAGCCAAAATAAATATGGGCGTTGTTTACATCGATTGTAACAATACTCTATATAAATATATTGATATAATTTATGCAAGTCTGTTTGTCTGTAGCTGTCCTTTCAATGAGCATGCGATTATTTTGTGTTAAACTCGCTGAATTTTAGCGCATGGGCACTGCCTTTATCCAAAGGTAAAGCTTATATACTTCACAAATACCATCGTTTATGAAAGTACAAACCTTAATTAAATCCATCAAGGTTTCTGTTCATTTTAAACACCCATAAAATATATACCAGATAAACTTGAGTGACATTTTTAAGGCAAATTGATTTTGTATTTTTTAAAATTGATTGAAAATTATCCTATTCGGGTTTACCCACACATATTATCCATGTGATAAAATTATATTCTTTATAAAATTCATTTACCTACTTTAAACGTACAATACAAAGTTTCAGTGAAATTGATATTTTCACTGAAATTTGAAAGGCAGTGCCCTCGAGCGAGCTCATTTTAAAAGAAGCTTATTGTGGCACTTTCACATACACTATTTTACAAAATAATTAACCTAACAAGTTATATCCCATGCAAGCGTGTGAAAGTCATAGCCTTTTCAATTCATTTCATTAATTTTGCTACATAAATAAAATAAAATATAAGTAAATAAAATCTGTAACGAATCAAATAAAAATAATAAATAAACAAGTCAATTTAACTACAATTTCGACTACACTAAGAACACATGGTGTCGATTCATTGAAGCTCTCTAAAATATTTAATTTTCATTTTATGTTTAGAGCTTCATAATAAATTGATAAAATAACCGACACCAATGCTAGGAAAGTAATGTTTTTCCATAAATAGAAGTATTAACCACTTTACCTATGTATAATGCATGCATACATCAGGTGGCTAAATAAATAGGCAGCGTAGTCAAAACTAAGAAAATTGTCTAACATTACATTAATTTCAATCAAATAACATTGTAAGTCGCAAGAGAATTGATTTTCCTAATTTGCAAGACAGCGATTTTGAGGTAAATAGTTACTATAATATGGCAACATTAGAAAAGTAATAGTGAAGATAAACCATCAAGTAAGTATTTGTAAATATCTCATTAAACATCTTTAACAGTGAAATAATTAACTAACTAGGTACTAATTAAAACACTATGATAATCATTGTGCTAAATATTTTTTGTAACAACAAAACAAGTCACGTATAAATATATGCGTATTATATTTTTGCTTTACATACTATAAAGATAGCAGTTTTGCAATCAATTGTACTCAACTTAAAGTTTAATTTAACTAACATATTGGAAGCATCTACGCGGAGTTGATTAGATTCGACCATACTAAACAATTTAATTGATTTTACACTTGTTTTAGTATTATCAGTGAACCAACACCGAAACAATTGAACCATATCGATGCGAGATCGAGATTAATAAAGGCAAGGCTTATTATTAGCAAAATGAAATGCAACGCGCGAACTAAATAAATATTCATGGAAAATAATTAACAAATCACATTTTGTGCAATCGCATGGGGGTTTAAAATGCATGCACAACTATAAATATTTGAAAAGGCACTACAACGATGGACTTGTCTCATATTTTTGCAATTAAGTTTACAGGTTACACCGGTTTTTTAAGTTAATTTTATTACATCACTCTTGATATACTAAGAATGAACTGAACAAAAGTGCGATATTGACTTTGTGATACGACAAGTTTAGCACGATGTAATAGAAAGGAAAAGATTAATTAAGAAATTAGAATACAAATAATATTAAAATAATACAAAGTTAAAACTATACTAAATAACAAACAGTGTTTACAGGTTTAGTATACCATTAAACGCGATACTAAATAAATAAATAAATAAATAAATAAATATTCCGGGACATTGCACACAGCGCCATCTAGCCCCACACTAAGCAAACGCTTGTGTCGATACTAGAAATATAGTTTGCTTCAAGAAAACTTAAAAAACCGGCGCTAAAGGAAATTAGTCTCGTGATTTGTTTGTCTTCACAAAAAGCAATAAAAAAGAAACGAATCGTTATCCCTTACAACTATATGAACGTAATGGAAGAATCACACTAAAAACTACAACATTTTGGTTATTTCACGTAGAACGCCTCACCGTTTCTGTCACACAGAAAAACAAACTTTGTGCTTCTAACTGAGAAACTATAAATTAAAGCGACTACGACGTAAAGCAGCTTTTTTATATACTGGAATACCCTTTTGGCGAATATCATGCAAAATATGACTATTAAAAATAACTATCTATATATATATATTTATGTGAGAAAGTGAGTAACATTTTCTCGAGTCATTTGGCAAATACATTGTTTCCTAGAGAATGAAACACACGAGTGTACGAACATTGTGTCGTCCAAGTTCGTTATAGTACGAGTACCGGCGCGAAGACCGTAAATAGCTTCTTTATAAACACACTACGGTATTTATATTTAAAGTAACAATTGACGAAAATCTTCACGATCCTTAAATAATACAACTTATAATGAGCTGGTGCGGGATTTTGAGAGATTTTGACCCTATTTATTGTTAAAATATTTTTGGTATTGCAATTGTTTAAAACGATGTCAGAAGTAATTATGGCCGGAAATTTTATTACGTATTTATTTATGAATACCTACTGTTAGGTAGGAAAGGTGGGTGTGTATATGTCATAGAGCAAATACTAGTCTTTAAAAACAGCCAAGATTGGTCGTAAATTGATTTAGAAAACATGTTTTTCACATGGTTACGACTTTCAACCTTTTGTAAGCGTTTTTAAGATTTACCTAGTACTGGTTCGTTTCCCGCACCACACTCAAAGTATGAAACCGGTTCGTTCTGTGCAATCCACGTATTTACTTAACAACGATCAATTCCACACTATCTATATATAATATATATCCGTAACCATCCATTAAAGCACTTACAAACTAAGGCGAACATTCATCGCAACTTTGTTAAATATAAACGAAAAAATTAAACTTACAAATCTAATAGTTTTCAACTTCATTTCATATAATTTGTTATTTTGCACGTACTTACGTTTGATATATTAAAATAGTGTCAACTAGTATTAAGAAACATCACATTTTTAATGGTTTTTCTTGTCAGTGCGAGTGAAATAATTTATTGATTCAGTCGTGGTATAGATTAATTTTACGTGTTTATTTCGTAAATAAACGTAAACAAATTCATACAAAAATATTAGGATTTAATATAAAATGAGAGCAGAGAA
Organism: Macaria liturata; assembly: GCA_964023185.1. Classification (NCBI taxonomy): domain Eukaryota; kingdom Metazoa; phylum Arthropoda; class Insecta; order Lepidoptera; family Geometridae; genus Macaria; species Macaria liturata. The sequence continues at coordinate 9,955,801 of OZ026822.1, forward strand.
ATTTAATTCATAAAAAAATTGCATACCTAGATGTTTTTCCTATTAAATTTGTAACCTCTTTTATGATACCTATACGGTTATTGAATCTAGGCGTTGTATGACTAGAGGGTGGTTTCAGTCAATTTATATGTTAGCAACGCATTCGCTAGAGGTAGATTGTATCATTTTTCAAATAATTTTGCTATTGCTATCAATTTGATTCTCAAATCAAGCAACATAATAATAAATTGCGTATTAAAATTGACTATTTCTATGGTAAAAATGTGTCCATACCTACATTTGTCTCTATCAGATGGCGTTATATGAATAAAAAACATTCAAATTTAATATAAAATTAATTCACTCACACCGAATGTATTCAATTTGGCAAGTGTATCCTTAAACCGGCCAAAATGTAGGAAAGTCGACACCTATTATATAATACTCCATAACATTAACTTCAGCTAAGCACGATTAATAGTAACGCAGTTTATGTCAATTCAGACATATAAAAAACTATTCTACACACATAGTTTGAGTAATATATTTTTAATTACCTATATTTTTTCTTCACATATTTTATTTAAACGTGGTCTCTATTACACCTGTTTAGTCCTTCCTAAAACGTACTGTAACCGGCCAGTACACTTATACTTCATGTAACAGACAGAGATAATCGTTAATGAGTTTCTTTGTAAAATTGGTTACTTTACGAACAAACTAGGCCAATGCAAACTGGTTTGACTCTTATTGATTATTGAAGATAAATACTGTCATTATGTCATAATGCCTAATTTTTATACTGTTTTTACACACTGCAGAGAGGATTAAATATTTTTAAAATGCTTTTGATTATATTTTTCAAGGCTGGACTTATTCAGTGACTGTAATTATTCAAGTAGATGAGACACTGCTCAACCCTTGTATATGGGCATACAATTCAAATTTCGAATTTCATGTTAAAAATTAACTGAATCGGATCAATTATCTCTTTCTACATAAGAGCGTATAAGTGTCCGGCCGGCTACAGTACAAATACACAAGTTCACTTTTTCAAGTACATACATATACGTAACTTCAGCCATTTGGACTCCATAAATGCGTTTAAAAAAGTGAACATTGTATTAATCTACAACTTATGTTGATATGATATTAAAGATTGCATCGATCCCATGTCAACATGTTCAGGTCTCAACATCTTTGAGGCGCATTATTACTAGAAACAAGTCTAACAGAGCTTCAAATGAGCACATCTTTGAGTGACGCTCAGTTTCACGTAGAAATGAGCAAAATATAGGGAGCGACTCTAACTACCCTCGAGTACTTCACAGCGATAGGACGTCAACAATTATTGCACTAAACACCTAGATTCATTTCAAAACATTTTTGTCCCGATAAAAGCTTTGGAATTTGAACTCTATGGATACGACATACGAATACTTTTTTATCGACAGCTGCCTTTAGAATCTAAAATCATAAGTTTCGTTCTTAACTCTCTATTACCGAGCGAAATAAGGCTCATGTTTAAATGCTCAGGTTGGCCATACTTGTCTCGGCCAATACTTGACTTACTTATAAAGGCAATAGCTTAGTACATAAATACATAGTTGATACTCCTTCTACAGGTCAACAACCGTGGAATAAGTTTATATTGTATGTACTGCCAATATTGTACATCAAATATATTGAAAGTATGAGCGAATAGGCAGTTTTGTTTAATAGTTCAGAGCTACCATAGCGGCAGAATACTACCAAAATCATAGAATTCTACCATTTTAATAGAATTACTGGCAGTACATTCAACGCGTGGACCTCGCTGAGTATTTAATAATTAATTGATTTATAAATCATTAATAATGTCGACGAAATCTAATTAGATCAGGGTCAATATAATTTAGTTGTTTTTATATGGTCATAATCTGAGATCAAATTAGTGTACACATACCGATTCCTAAACTGGCAAATACTATAAAAAACTAAGTCAGTTGTCTACATGTCAAATTCATTAGAAGTAAATGTCATTAATAACAAGTTATATAATTTCAATTCATTGCCAATCTCAACATGTTTAGAAATTAGTTCAAAACATGTAATAATATTGGAGGTTCATCCTTACATAAACAGCTTTTTAATTGTACTTTGTTCCTGTCTCAATTAATCATTATAATAAAATGATAGTAATTTTAAACTCTCAAAATTACTTTTAGCAAAATTCCAATTCCAACTTTGGTGTCGTGTTTTCAAGCCGCTAAAGGGACTACTGACATGGCTTATTTATTAAAAATGTATTGTAAGAGATATGATGGAATTGTCAAAATTATAACACATTTAATATAATGTTTAAACAAAAAAACCTACAATTCTACAGATTGGTCTTATACCAAATCCATTAAATTTTATTTATATCTCAGCGAGTCCACACCCTTAATCCCATTAAACTCCACAATTAAAGCATTAGATGCGTTTCCTCCCCCATTAGTTGATGGGTCCGGTGGCCAGGTAGTGGTACGGGTGTCTGTTCTGCATGAACCTAGTGTCGTACCTCTGGTTCCTGTAGAAATCATTCCTCTGGTTCAGTTTCTTGTAGTTCTGCGTACGGCGTTGTTGTTGATTCTTGTCTTTGTCCGTTTGTTTGTTGGCTGCGCCGTTTTTGGTGGTGTTCGTCGCGGTGGTTGAGGTCGAAGTGGTGGGGGTGGGAGAAGCTTCGGTCTTTGAGAGCTCGGCAGCTGGTTTCTCCTGTAATAGACATTTTAGTAAATTTTAAAGCTGTCCGTATACAAACTGTTAGCGCTTCCGCAAGGTTAATGTTATCTGTTTTGTATAATTATGTGTGCTTACTAATGTAAATAAAGTTATATTGTTGTACTATGATTCTAGTTCTTCTTTTTTCAAGCGATTGCTTAGTATGGGGCTAGATGGCGCTGTGCGATAGGTCCTGAAATATTAATTTATTTAGTTTATACTATAAGCAGATATCTTCTGTCCGATGGTCTGTGATTAAAAGTATACTCCAGATATCGATCTCTTATTACCTATCTTTGTGTGAAATAAAGTTCTTTAAACCTAAGCCTATTAGTGAGTCAGCTAGTGAAGCAAGTAAATTACTAATTAAAATATATAAATAACTATAACACCCCACAGAATGTGATCCAGCTATCTTCAAAGCGAGAGTGAAATGGTTCTTATTGGGTTAGCACGATCCATCATAAGGTAAACTATGGTTAAGTGCAAACCTGTTAAAAGAAATAAAATAAAGCATACCTCTTTAGGCTCAGTGGTGGTGTTGGCGGGTTTGTAACTAGCTGTGTTGTTGGTTGCACTCTCTTGCGCGGGTTGCTTGCTGGGGCTCGACTGGGACGTACACTGGTTCGACTCCGGCTGCGGAACCACATCAATACACATTTACACTCTGTCCAAAATGTATAGAAAATAATAGGGCGCTACTAGTAGAGGTAGATGTTCAGTTTATTTGCCTTTTTCTTGGCGATTCAATGTTATAATCACGAAAATAAAAACAAATATATTACATTAAATTTATCACACCGCAAAAATATTTTTAGCGTATAATAAAATCTGGATTCAAAATGGTCAATTTGCCGAAGAGACAGACAAAAAAAGAAAGCTCCTAAGGCGATAAGGCCGCCAATGTGCATTTAAAATTGTTTTTTAAGTTTCTTTAAGTAAAGTTTGTTTTTTGGTCTGCTTTAAGACATTTTTCAAGGCAACTATTGGTTTTTTGCGGCAGACGATATCTTCTAGACAACCACTGTACGTGTCCTCACCTGCGCGGGCGGCGGCGGCGTGTGGTGCGGCGCGAGCGCTACCGTGAGCGTGAGGTCGCACCACATGGCGGTCCTGGCGCGGCGCGCGCACACGCACAGCTGCTTCACTGCCTCCGCCAGCACTAGGATCGCTGGGAACAGAGGAAATATACATAAAGACAAAATGTAAAATTAGTTTTGTTCTGTTACCATCGTTTTGGAGCCAGTTCCATTCTATTGATCTTACCCAACGCTATGTGGCTGACATTACGTATAAAATTAGTTCTAAAAGAATACAAGACGTGCTGCGCAGTATCTTCCGCATGTAACGAACCAAAAATGAGCATACCTCTCATTTTCTGCAATCGATTAAATAAAAATATATAAACATAACAAATATGGATATATCTCAAAAATACACATGTAAAAACTAAATACTAATCTATTTTCCCAATATTCGCATTCTACAAAGAAGGTTTTATGCAAAAATTCAACGAAGGAGTTTATGTTAAAATTAACAAAGAAGGTTTTATACCTACATTCGACGAGAGAGGTTTCATCTCAACATTGAAAGAAGGTTGAGGTCAATTGATGTACAAAAAAGGTAGAACTAATTGTTAAACATAAGTTTGGTATTAAATATATCGGCATTAATTATCTTCTATGTTAAAGAAGTCTTGTATGAGTATCATTAGAAGAATTATAGACAATTAGAACTGTTTTTCACATAATAAGATAATCTTTTGAACGGAAATAGCCGTATTTATCCATTTACTCGACGGTTGGTAATATGGAAGACAGTTGTAATCTTGGACGACGCATCGGTTTGAGTAGTAATTGTTAGTCAAAATTGATCTATTATGACATGAGATTTCGTAGGATATTTGTTTCAAGAGTCTTGTAAATAATATTCAGTAATATTAAGTTGGTTGTCAATATTAGATATTGGGTAATTACTTCGGTTACAAATGCATTGCATGATTAAGGACGGATTTGAACGGAAGCGCAATAATGAAGGTTTTTTTGTGTGCGCGAAGGCTTCGGGTTCCGAGAAATATGTTAGCGTGTTGAAAGTCACGTAGGCCAAATTTCCAAGAATAGTCATTAAAAGTCGCATGATATTTAAAGGGTTGCCAGTTGTGGATAGAGGGTACGGTACATTACGAGTACTAACCGGGTTTGGTCGAATTACTTTGTACAAATTGGAAATGTTAGAACATAATTTTTATTAGTAAAACTATTCACAGGAATTTGTGTTATAGTTCATAGTAAGTTATTTATAAACAGAGGTTATTAAATCAAAAATGATATCACATAGTTTGTATGTTTACATTAAAGTAATTACATAATAATATTTTAAATCCAATTACACATAAAGTTATTGAAGTATTTGTTTTGAATTAATTTATAATAATAAAAAAAAAAGAGATTGTTAAAATAAATATCAAAAGGCTAAAAAACCATTAGGATTTTATAATAGGAGTTCATAATAAATTATTGTATTAGTTACTTATTTGGAAATCAATGATGATTTATTTAGGTAGATGTACCGAATTTTGGGGAATAGTCACATGGGACCACACCGGAGAGGATTAGGGGAAACGGGATAGGAAGCGAAAGAAAGAGATAGTGAAGCCTTTGTTATACTTTGGCATAAAAGGGGGAAGGGGCGCGAGTTCGCTGTCTTTCATCGCTGGGTCGCCGAGGAGGACAGAAGTGTCCAATCCCTGAGTAAGCAAAATCTCATCTTTCATCCATAACATTTGAGCTACCTTTCCTTGATTAACTTTGGAGTGTTCCTTTGACCTTTAAGCTACAAATTTAGTTTTGAAAGTATGCCAATTTAAGTGCATATACCTGGTATCTTGACGGACTTTTGGCTTGGGTGTTCCGAAGGAAGCTGATCCAATCAGTGTTACGATGTGGTCGCCAGAGTTAATTGTCAGTCAAGGTATAAGTTTTCCATTTAACGTTCGGATTTGGGAAGATTGAAGCATATCCTGCTCCTGTCAGGCTCACCAAGTAGTCGCCCAAAGTCGAAGGTAATGGAAAATAGGGTATTTATTTTAAAATTATTAAATTTAAATATTGGTAGCTTTTCCTTTCCTGATAAAATCATTAAGTCACAAATTTAGTTTTGAAAGTATGCCAATTTAAGTGCATATACCTGGTATCTTGACGGACTTTTGGCTTGGGTGTTCCGAAGGAAGCTGATCCAATCAGTGTTACGATGTGGTCGCCAGAGTTAATTGTCAGTCATGGTATAAATATCACATTTGACGTTCGGATTTGGGAAGATTGAAGCATATCCTGCTCCTGTCAGGCTCACCAAGTAGTCGTCCAAAGTCGAAGGCAATGTGATATAAGGTTTAATAATAGATCCAAATTACCCAGTGAACGCGTTAATTTACCCGTAAAGTTTAAATCTGGGATCCCGCTTGAGCTAGTAATTGCATGTTGTAATTAGTATTTGAGTGACTAATTACTGCTTTGCTAAAGTAGATTAGATATCTTTAAACTCTCGTGGTTTAAAGCCCTTGATTGTTATTATACCCGGCATTATTCTGGCTGTCCGCTGGATAAATGTTGTATGTCTACCTTCATTTCCTCCCGATTCGGCCGCGACTACCTTTGGCCATGGGTTAGTAGAAACCCTCTCTAATCTGAGTCTGGATTAGGGGAATCTGGGAAAATCATTCCGCATCCTAAATTCCTCCCCCCTAGTTCCACTGGTCGTCCTAGGTTATTCGGCGGCTAGTATCCTGATATATTATTTTGAGTAGGCAGGGATAGGGATAGGAGAAGCTAGGGTTCATTCTGATAAGTAGGTTTAGTTGAGGGATTAGCGTAGGGAGAAACAGGTAAGTAAGAAGTAAGGAATAGTTTAGAGAAGAGATTTGCATTAGATTAGGATGATAGGTTATAGGGAGGTAGATAATTATTTGAAATTTGGTATAAGACGAAAGTTTGTGTATGATTCACGAAGTAGGACGGAGACGTAAGATAGCGCGGAGTTATTAGCGGAATTAATAAAACCGACTGCGTTTAAATTATAGGACGTTATTAAGGGGTGAACCGAATAATTGAGTTTTGGAAGAAAGTTTGTAATATCAAATAAAACGTAGAAGTTGCGGTAGTTAGGGAACATTCATCTAAAATTGGAAATTATGATTATGAACGGTTACAAGTTCACATTAAATAAATACACGCTATAATGAATACAAGTCGGATAATTAATTGAAATAAACAGCGGGAGCTGCTATCTGGAACATGTGTTATTTAAACGAAGTTCTTTTATTGCCTATTGAAAACATCATAGCAAATTATCAATTAAAATCTAACCAAAGCTACGCATGCTTAAATGACAGTAATAAAGTTGAGAGACTATTTATTGAATGAATATCAATTCTAGAAATATAAACTATGACTCTTTTAAATACAAAAGTAAGTTATTCTATTTCGCAAGATAGCGCCTGATGGAAATGTTGAAGCGATTTAAATTAAAGTAAACTAAGCTACACTTGCTTAAAGGCAGAAGTTGTGTTGGGAGTATATTTATTGACAAAATAATAAATTTAAAAATATGATAAAATTACTACAGTTGTATATGGTTTATAAATATCATTTTGAAAACAATTACCTTTACAAAATAAATAGGGAATATAACCTAATTGTTTATTTATGAGAATATTACCTTACTTCGTGATATAACACTGAAGACCTTTATAGTATAGTTCCTATTTTTGGCTGATTAGATTAATAACTAATTATTTACAGATAAGTTATCTAATCTCGGTCACTTTGTTATACGGTAGAATTCAGAAGTGTTTTCTAGGGTTTCGTACGTTGGCAAAATTATCACCAACCAGGAACCCAGCTGTTGGAAAGTGAATAATAGAGATGACGTAACATTATTGTTGTTTTTCTACTACTTATGAGTAACTACACACTCAGCCAAGATCAGGAATTATTACCTAGAATGTCTAAATGTATTTAACTTTTCTTCGTCATAACCTTGTTAGGATTAATCTGACCTTTATATTTACGATAGTTTTCTTTGAAGTGTAGACTCCATTTAGGTTATGGTTCCTTTCTGTTCATCTTTAAAGAATTAGGGTTGCTACGTATGACCTAGGCGTTCTAACTAACTAGACGATCACATTTCGTAGGGAATCATGTCAAAAGTTCGAGCGAGGTTTTGTTAGGTAGGTCATAATCAAACAAATGAATAAAAATAAAAGTAAATACATTCAGCTAGAAAAAGATTGAGTTATCATTGATAGGAAAGGCCGCTTTTGTCAGGGGTTTAGATCTCGTGGAAATTATATGTTTACCATGGGAAAATGCGTTGGAATGGAGCATTTTCTGTGCTTTTCAGTTAAATTCTTGACTGACTGGTACGCAAAAGCGAGCCTAAATAATAAACATTTATAAAGATAGCAATTAACATTATTAATCTATGAACGGATGAAGTAAATCTCTATATAGTTTTGTTGACCTCATTGATAAACAGGGTTTAGTGAGAGAGATTATAATTAAACATCTATCAGTATGATTCTATGTTTGTACTAACGTGATTTATTATATAAGAGTTCTAAACACTAGATTGTTAGAAATAGGAATTAAGCAATGGGTTTGAGGTAATGAAAGAGTACACGGTAAAACATTAGTATAATATCAATTGGGAAGAAGTAAGTTGTAAGATTAATTAACAAGAAGACGACAAAATTAGGTCAGCTGTACTAAAGACATCACATATACTTATCTAATAGGGTTCGTTAAAGTAGATACAATGATCAGACGTATATCAGCGGTATGTTAGTTATTAATTAGTCATAATTACAATTTATAGTTATAAGTTAGATATAGTTTCAAAAAAAAATAGAGATATATAGAGAGATAGGTAGTGGGTTGTTACATTTGGTGCCGTGACCAGGATTTAAAATTTAATTGATTTTAGGATTGTAATTTTAAGTTATAAGTATCTACAAATAGGAATATATTTGACATGATTTTGGCCATCATAAATAGTCAGACCTAGCGGTCTGGCTACATTTGTTGCTGTTTGAAATGGAGGGATAACAGAGAGGGACACGTTTAGAATAAGATATTATATTAGGCTAGTTTAAAACTAAAACGTCTGGGGGCGAGTCGTTAGTTTTCATAGGCTGGTACTTTCTGCTATTGAAGAGTTGGTTTTCCTGAAAGATAAAAATAGTAATGTTAGATATTTGTACAAACTATTGTTGTAAATATAGCCATAATAAATAGAATAAATTAGCACATACGTTGAAGTCTTTTGTAGAAAGTTGTAGGTTGTATATAAATATGTATGTGAATATATATATATATAAAAAAAAAAAAAATGTTTCTGAATTTAGTATAATTTAGTAAAAATATTTAAGAATTATTAATATAGAGTAGGATTTAGTCATACTTATAGTCTTTTATATATAAACATTATTTAAATAAATTTAGAAGCAAGTATAGACTCATATATCACAAAAATTGATAATCCACTACCATATAAATATGTAAGTATGAATATTAAAATTTGGATAAATTTTACCTTTGAATAAACAAGTAACAAATACAAATGGGCTGGGGTCTCCAATTTTCATCAATTCTAAATGTCAGCTTGTGGAATAATTCAGCATCTGAAAAATAAAGTTCATTAAAACATTAATATTTGATGGTATGAAATTAAATAAAATTGGGCACATATGTAATATCTGGTTAAGAAAGGTTGTCTAAGTTAATCATTATAATATGTATCTAAGCTTTTTGTTTTCTTAAATATAATTGTTTCCTTTTTATAATAATTTTAGTTTTATTTTAATATTTTATTCTTTATGTAGTAATCTATTTCTATAAAGTAAAGTATAGATCAAACATAATAGACTTGAGTAGTTGTTACCTTATTATAAATTCATGTTTAAGATGCTTAGGTGAAAGAAGGAAAAATATAGGGTTTTATCTTTGAACATTGAATTGGTTAAATTAGATTGACATTAAGGGCCACCGTTCACATATTTGAAAACAAATAGTTGGTGTTAATATAGAATTACTTTAGATAGTTTTTGAGCTTGTAACAGTCTAAATGGCGGCCTTATTGCTTAAAGTAAGTTCTGTCAGAATGTAGTTAAGTAGAGAAATTATTCAAAGAAGAATCTGGTTTTATATTTAGAGTTTTGTGGCAATTTGAACGAACAAACAAGTAAACACACAAACAAATAGTTGAGAATAGCATTAGCGGGTTTTCAGAATGAGCATTTTTGTGGGACGGATGTCGCGTTGAATTGTAGGACTCGGCTGTTTTGTATAGAAAAAGATATAACAAAACCATGTTAGAGGAACTTAGGGCGGTTTTGGGGTTCGTTATGACTTTATTAAAATTATCATATAGTGTACAGAATTCTAAAAAAAAAAATCAAATTAATTTAGTTGGCATTAATTACTTACTTGTGTTGATGGTATTCAAATTAAGGGGTGGGTGTTTGGGATCATCCATTGTGCATTAGTGTTTATTCCTGAAAAAAAAGAAAAGGAGAAGGTTTAGTTATTATTTTAGTAGGTTGTAGTAATGTAATTTGATGATTATTTTATTATATTCTGGGTAGAGTTTGAATTAGTGGTATATTATAGAACAATAATTATTGGAACAAGATAGGGCAGTCTATATGGGCGTTTTCTGAGAGTTTCCATACCAATTATCAATTTCTTCATAGAATAAATGTCAAAATTATACAAATTAAGCTATTAAGAGGAGAATTAGGGTGTAACTAAAATTAATAGTAAAATATTTTAGGAATATCAGGTAAAAGGGTTAATTATACAACTAGCAAAGGCACAATTTTCATAGTCAAAACCAATATCAAAGTTCTTACAATGAAAGATCAGATAAGATGTTAAAATTAAAGAAAGGTGTCTAGCTCTATTGTTCATTTATGAATAATTACAAAATAGGTAGTGTGATAGTACTTATTTATTTGGGAATATCTTTTGTAACACATTGTACAATAGGCATGAATTAGGTTATTCAGGGACATGAAATTTAAGTTAGACTGGCTACCTTTTGACTGATTTTTATGTCTTTATCTAAGTAAGGGCGTTAATGTTATGTGTCTAAGCATGAAAAAAAAATATAATATTGTTATATCAAGTCGTGCAAGGTCTGGTAATTATCAACACATAAAAAGGATTATAGGGACAATATTGTTAGGAATTTCATTGGGTTTGTTGACATGATTAGAAGTGGGAAGTTTTGTGCAAGACCATAGGGTCACTTTCTTTTTCAAGTGTATTATAAAATGGATAGTTTATTGGGTTGGTTTCATGTATTAATGTTGAGATTGGATGGGGTTATATTGTTGACATAGTGAGCAATAGATAGGTAATAGAAAATGATCTGACACTTATTATCACTGAACATAGTTGGTTGGGAATTGTATGCTTACCTTTTGAAACCATGGGAGTAGTTTGCTGTAGAATTGTGACGACAAATTTTGTAGGTAAAGTTTATCTACTTTTTGCATTGTTTTGGGGTTTGAAATGGTAGTTGGGCGCAGGTGGCACTAGGTAGTTTTTGTTTGTACACGAAAAGCGTTAGATTATCTATAATTACACTGTATTGTGCTGGAATATACAGAATTAGAGATTTTTTTTTCATCACAAACATTGCCGGTCGTTCACATAAAATTTGAGAGCAGGCGGAAGTGGCGACATCTTGTGAACTCATCGTTCAACTGGTTGAGTTTAGTGATGGGAACGTTATCTAATTAATCGAAAAAAATGGGGCTAGGTGTTTGAATGGATTCGATTATTTTGCAAGAAACAATATATTGTGTATGTTTGAATATTGTATTTTCACGCTTTATAAAAAAAAAATATAACAAAATGTCTTAGATAATATTATAATTTACAATTGATATTTGAGTAGAATTGGATAATTTAGGAATTTCTAATAGCTAGTACTTGGAAGTTAGGGAAAACAAAACATGTCTATAAGATTTATTGCGTTGAGATTTTTGTGCGTAGTTAATTAATTGCATTACAATCACATTTTTATTGTATTTACAAGAAGAAGAATAATTATTCAAATGTTAAATTATGTTTTCTTTTTTTTTTGAGATTGATATTTTTGTTAATATTTATATATTTTATTATTCAGAAAAAAGAAAAAAAAAACTAATTCTACATTAAAATAGTGAATAAACATTTACTACAAAGAGACAGTACATCTTTGTAAATTAAAGGATGAAATATAGAATATTAGTTTTGTGTTTTCATTCGATTAAGTTCAAATTGTTGTTTGTTCAATTTTACCACAACACTAAATAATGTTTGACGGGACATGTTGGATATTGAACGTGACGTCGCGAGCTCTGATTGGACGATTGGTCGTTTCATTTCATAGGCGTTTCGTTTTACGCGACTGATAGGAAAATTTAGTTATGAGCAAAATATAATAATTTTATTGTGTTGTATGAGGGAAATGTTTGATAAGTTTTATTATTATAAAAAGTCATTAGGAAACTTATTTATTTGATAGTCAAGTCAAAAAAAATTCTATTGTTATTATAGTATAGTTAACCAACAGTTGGAACCCGCGAAAATTTGAATTAGATTAGTGAACATTTTAGGTGAAAATAAGAGATAAAACCGGTTACAGATAGAAAACATAGGAAATAAAAGAGGGAGAACTTAGTATATAATAATATATATAATATATTATATAATTTATAATGAATTAGTTCTAGAAAAGATCTTCGAATAGAGATTCCATTTCCGGAGACGTATAATCGGTCTGTAAAGGAAAGGGGATGGTGTAGTCAATTATTAACTGTGTGAGTGCTATTATATATTTTATGTAGCCAGGGACAGGAGAGACTTACCAGAGTAGGCGGGGGTAGATCGGAGATAGTGGGTACAAATGGATGAGCCTGTAATCGAAAGTACACATTATGTATGGGGCTTGAATAATGAGAAAATGGTAGAATGGAGACATAATAATAATACTTAGATGAGTAAATACGTACTGATAAAATTGGGTCATAAGCGCGTCGGGTATCGATAGAAAGAGGGAATGGTGGCAAGGGGGGATCCGCTGAGTTTGTAGGAATCTGGAAAGGGAGAAAAGTAGTAGGTTAAAGTAGAGTCGTTTTCTAAAAGGAGTACATATTTTGCGTCTATACATATACATAAATAGATAAAGGTTTATTACCGTTTCAGTTGTTCGGTGAGTTATAACAATCGTCGAAGGCGGGTATAGTTGCTGTAGGGCCACCAGTGAATGAATGTTCGCTCTGGCGGCTTCTCTTTCTGCTGGGGCCAAGGAAGACAAGCCAGGCAGGCAGACGATCATCCATTCACTGGCTGGAGCGGACGGAATCGGGGAGCTTAGTGGGATAGGATTCTGGAAGGAATTAAAGGGAACAAGATATAAGTTCAGAAGTACTTGAGAGAACAAAAAAGAATTCATATAAAAAAAAAAAGGAACTTACCGTATTAGGGTGTGTTGTATCTTGGATTATACGGATGTGTTCTTTGTATTTTCGTCTTAATTGCGATATAGAAATTGATGTGGGAGAAGTTAAATTATATTTTGTTAATAAATTGTTCATAGATTGTTTGCGTAAGTCTTGATTATTGAAATTAGTATCGGAAGGATCGAAAAGAATGGGAAATTGGGCGGTTAAATTAGCTAAAATGGGGTCCATTGTGTTTGATTATTTCTTTAAATGAATTGAATATATTTAATTTATGTGGGCGTGCGCGGAAAACGAGAGAAGAAATAATTTTATAGGCACAGATAACATAATTGTGGGTTTTGCGCGGGAAAATCACTAGAGAGTTTGCATGAAACGCAAACCTTTTTGGGAACGCAAAATAGGTTATTTGAAAACGAAGGAGGTTTCATTGTGCATAAATTGTTAGATAGTTATTACAATAAGCATATGTAGTTATACGCGAAATTAAATTTAGTATGCTTAAAATTAAAAATAGAAAGAGTTAATATTGGTCTTCAACAAACATAGGTTGATATGTTGATTTGTATAGTAGATTAACGGTAGTACGGAGAGAATTAGCGTTCTAATAACATCACGCGTTGGTTAAATCGTTATTAGATTACAATTAAAAATCTTATTGAATGAGTTAAATAATGAGTTATAATAGTAAAAACGGTTGTTAGTTGTCATCGGTAGGGATAAGTGATTATTAACTTAAAGTAATTATAAAATGCGGAAATATTAGATATAGCTAGGTATTAGAAATGAAATGAAAGAAAAATGATAAATGAAGTGGCAGATTAGAGGTTTTATAATATTCAACAAATTAGTTTCACCAGAGTTGGGTTTTAAAAGTTTTGGTTATGGTTTGGTTTGAGTAAATTTATTTATGCATTCGTAGGTATCATTTTGTGAGTAATACGAAGTTTATTCAGTAAGAGCAATATTTATATATGAAGATTAGGAATTGATTAAGCGGCATTAAATTGTGATATTACAAGTTTAATAAATTGTAATCTATCCGAAATCCTTGGGGTTTTTCTTTCCAGTATCAATTGTCAGTATTGGATAGATAGCTAATTTTTGTTAGGTATGATCTAGACCAAGAGTGTATTACTGTATATGAGAATAAACGTTTGTACACATGTTGATAAAATCTTTGCGTTTGTTAGAATACTGTGCATACTAAAACTTTATAGGAAGAGATTTAATTTGAAGAATTAGAAGCAGGAAAAAATGCTACCAAAGAGGTTTTACTTTACGTAGGTAAACTTTTTCGGATATGTTAGGCTAATCAAGAGGTTGCACACATAATCTAATTAAACCTTTTTGATAAGAACGTTTTGGATTAACGCGCGTTTAGGTTTACGGAAATAAATATTGTGTAGTTTTATCCTCGAATGATAATGTTAATAATAATATTAATAATAATAAAAGATTAATAAAAAAAAAAAATGAGAAGTTTTAGTTTTCAAATTATCTTTATTTGCATAAATTCTTATTCTAATGTATAATTACAAGTGTATATTATAAAATCCTAGTAGTACATTGCAATCATATGGTGTATTATTTAAGTAGGTATGCTCATAAAAGAATTTATATAAATGTAAATTAAATTTTTCGTATTTATACTATTAGACACTATTGATATATGAGAGTAACTTGATAATTTAGGTGTATGTAAGCCTATTTTAGATTGCATTACATTTGACAACACGGTTATCGTAACAAAAACAGTGGCAAGCCAATTCGGGGGTAGATGACAATTTTAACGCTCCGATTGTCCGGTAAACAACAAGAACGTAGGTAGCATAAAGTGGCACGCACCCGGCCACATTCAAACCGAGACACGTTCGGTCGCGCACGCCGTTTCCACCCGATACCCGCGGTAATACGGACGAGTACGGCGCGCACGACCGCCGCGCTCGGCCCGAGCGCAGCGTAGGTATGACGCGGCCTATTCATCGAGAGCGGGCAAAAGAAAATAGTAGTGAGGTAGTTTGTACCTGTTGTAAGTATCGAAATGTTTTGTATTGTGAATTCTAGATTGACAAATATTTTTAATCAAACTATTTTTGTGCTTTGGAATTTTATGTAGATAAAACAATTCGGATATTTTATAAATGAAAATATCTATTTTAAGCAGGCCTATTCTCAAATGTAATTTGTGAAGTTTAGATCGAAACGGTGTGTTGTAAGAGTATTTATTATTATATTCATGAGGGAAAATAAAAATAATATTAAATTTATTATACGGTAACTATAGGATAGACACCAAAATAGTACAAATAGTAATAATGACAAATAAAAGGATATTAATATAACAGTTACATATTCCTTGAAGTTTAACAAATTATAATAAAAGGATTGGTTGGTGGTTGTAACTTAATTTTTTAGCCATACGAACTAACAGATAGTATAACTATTCACAATTAGTCTGCAGCTCTTCCGTTATATTGTTTTGGAGTAAGTAAAGCCTATTAACGGAGTAGCATTAACGGAGTGTATTAACGGATTAGGAGTAGTATTAACGGAGCGGAGTAGCCCTATGAGAGAATGGGTTAGAATTAGTAATAAATAAAATCAAGTTTAATAAGGACTTTGATGTAATTTAAACAAAGATGCTTATTTAGTTGAAACAGTTGCAGAAGAATATAGGTTGGTTAGGAAAGTTATTAACAATAATTAGGTATGTTGCAATAGAAAAAAAAAAATCTGTATTCTAGACATAAAAGTGAGTTACTAATAATAAATATTAATAATAAATAATAATAAATAATAAAAAATAATAATAAATAATAAAAAATAATAATAAATAATAATAAATAATAATAAATAATAATAAATAATAATAAATAATAAAAAATAATAATAAATAATAAATAATAATAATAAATAATAATAAATAATAATAAATAATAATAATAAATAATAATAATAAATAATAATAATAAATAATAATAATAAATAATAAATAATAATAATAAATAATAAATAATAATAATAAATAATAATAATAAATAATAATAATAAATAATAATAATAAAATAGATTTATATTAAAAAAAAAAAAAAAACAATGGCATAGATGTATTTAATATAGACATGGTTTAGGGTAAGATAAATTTTGGTTGAAATTAGCGTTCGTAGTTTTCTGATAAATTTGATTATCAGTTCAAATTTATTTGTTGCGTTTTTCGGTGACGTGGTTTGGGTTTGATTTCATATATGGTCATGTGTTACGGAACTCAGGGGGCGCTGAATTAAACATTTGTAGGTTTATAAAACAGTTTCCAATAGATATGGTTCATAAAAAAAAAAAAACAGTGATGTTTTGTATTTAGAATAATTTCATGTACCTTTGTGTTTTAAGAATAGAATAGAATAGATAATAAATAAATAAATAAATATTAAATAAATCATTTATTGACACAAACAACATTTTAAAATATACAATATTAGCCTATAATATAATATTAGAAAATATGTGTAAAGTACATTTTTATTTAAGCAATGAATAGATCCGAATCCCGAATAGAATAGAATTCCTTTATTGTCCATAATGTTATAATATATCACAGTTATACATAACCAAGTAATACTTAATTTCAAAACAGACTCGTCTTTATTTTATTTCTAGGTAGAATCAACTTTACATTTTTAAATATACTATTTGTGCTATATTATTAAATATATATTAGAGAAGAAGATTTATTGATAGTAATTATCAAGATTAAAACTACAATGTGTTTGAGGTTGTTACAATTGCATAAAGTTAGCCACAGAGTGCGGAACGAGAATTTTAAATTTAAATTTACCGCGCCATCGCGCTTCACAGATAATGTTACATAATTAAGATTGCCATACACATGGTAAAAATTAAAACTAGAATTGGTAGCTTATTCACATTATTTCAGAATTAGGACATATTATTGTAGCGACTGTAAACGGGTCTTGTTTATATTTGAAGTTTATATAAAGCAACTATTGTCTAAAATTAATAAAATGATAATTGCACACTATTGCGGCTGTAGAAAGGCCTTGTCGATTAATGAACCCATTTTATTTATAATGAACATTGAGAATACCTACGCTAAATGTTTGATGTATAAGTACGCCAATAGTTAAGAGTTTATAGATACTTGCCTATTGAGAGAAGGGAGATGAGAAAGAGATTGTTAGTTAAATTTCATCAGGGGTTTAGAAATGAATAGAATTTCATATATTGATCAACTGTGTTACATAATACGTGTTAGTTTATTTTATCAGAAAATGAGATAGAACAAAGAAGAGGATTTTTTTATTAGCCTTGATTTTATCAGGCGCCGCAATAGTAAAAATAAAGGTAAGATAAACTTTTTGGTAAAGGTAAAGCAAGGTAAATAGTAGCTTGGTTTTGTCAAATTTAAACTTAATTTTGAACCAAATCTTCTAGTTCGGAAATTGATGGTTCACGGGTTTGTCAAAGCGTGGAATGAATGACCACGAAAGTAGGTTCTGAATGATGTATCAGTGTGAGTGCAGTGGCGTTTTGACAAAACCAGAATTTCTGATTTCTGAATAGGTCAATTCATTTCCAAAATTGAACTCGTACACTTACAATGGTCTACAAAAAAGGAGAGTGAAGTTAGGTTAGTGTTTTACAGTAGGTTTACTACTTTTTTTTGTAGACTTAACTACACATGAAGCTACCATAATATGCTAGAATAGGCATCATCGAACACTACACATAACTCCTTGTGATTAATTGGGATATGCTTACGATTTGTACTGTAAGAGGCCTGTTTATTTCTGGCAATCTATTGTTTTGAACCAGAGACACTTAACTAAAGTATTTGAGGGTGGTTCGGTCGATCCCAGGTCAAGCGGATAAATCAGGTTTGGGTTGATGGATCGTCAGAACTATACTGACTAGCGGTTGGTGAATTCACAACTCATTCCTTTGGGTACTTTGGTTATTTCGAGGGGAAAGGACAATTTTGCGTCAATGATTCTCAGGCTATTCTATAGATACGAAACGGGAGCTTATTTTTATTTATTCATTAGGTTTAAATAACACACCACACACTTAGGGCCACACTACATTCTGTAAAGTTTAGATTTGGAAATGAAAAGATTAACGAAGTTTAAATTGGTTCTTTTAAAATTTGAGACGATTCCAAGTGAGGTAATGATATTGTTTTATAGAAGGTAATGGTAATGTTTTTCAAAGGTAACCAGTAAACAGGTAAAACTTATAATAAAATATATTTTATTAAACAAGAAAAGAGTCTTTTATTTCGTCTGTCAACTATTTAGGTTTAGCCGCTATTAAATCCTCTTTTCGGGGGCGAGTGTAACGAACCAAAAATGAGCATACCTCTCATTTTCTGCAATCGATTAAATAAAAATATATAAACATAACAAATATGGATATATCTCAAAAATACACATGTAAAAACTAAATACTAATCTATTTTCCCAATATTCGCATTCTACAAAGAAGGTTTTATGCAAAAATTCAACGAAGGAGTTTATGTTAAAATTAACAAAGAAGGTTTTATACCTACATTCGACGAGAGAGGTTTCATCTCAACATTGAAAGAAGGTTGAGGTCAATTGATGTACAAAAAAGGTAGAACTAATTGTTAAACATAAGTTTGGTATTAAATATATCGGCATTAATTATCTTCTATGTTAAAGAAGTCTTGTATGAGTATCATTAGAAGAATTATAGACAATTAGAACTGTTTTTCACATAATAAGATAATCTTTTGAACGGAAATAGCCGTATTTATCCATTTACTCGACGGTTGGTAATATGGAAGACAGTTGTAATCTTGGACGACGCATCGGTTTGAGTAGTAATTGTTAGTCAAAATTGATCTATTATGACATGAGATTTCGTAGGATATTTGTTTCAAGAGTCTTGTAAATAATATTCAGTAATATTAAGTTGGTTGTCAATATTAGATATTGGGTAATTACTTCGGTTACAAATGCATTGCATGATTAAGGACGGATTTGAACGGAAGCGCAATAATGAAGGTTTTTTTGTGTGCGCGAAGGCTTCGGGTTCCGAGAAATATGTTAGCGTGTTGAAAGTCACGTAGGCCAAATTTCCAAGAATAGTCATTAAAAGTCGCATGATATTTAAAGGGTTGCCAGTTGTGGATAGAGGGTACGGTACATTACGAGTACTAACCGGGTTTGGTCGAATTACTTTGTACAAATTGGAAATGTTAGAACATAATTTTTATTAGTAAAACTATTCACAGGAATTTGTGTTATAGTTCATAGTAAGTTATTTATAAACAGAGGTTATTAAATCAAAAATGATATCACATAGTTTGTATGTTTACATTAAAGTAATTACATAATAATATTTTAAATCCAATTACACATAAAGTTATTGAAGTATTTGTTTTGAATTAATTTATAATAATAAAAAAAAAAGAGATTGTTAAAATAAATATCAAAAGGCTAAAAAACCATTAGGATTTTATAATAGGAGTTCATAATAAATTATTGTATTAGTTACTTATTTGGAAATCAATGATGATTTATTTAGGTAGATGTACCGAATTTTGGGGAATAGTCACATGGGACCACACCGGAGAGGATTAGGGGAAACGGGATAGGAAGCGAAAGAAAGAGATAGTGAAGCCTTTGTTATACTTTGGCATAAAAGGGGGAAGGGGCGCGAGTTCGCTGTCTTTCATCGCTGGGTCGCCGAGGAGGACAGAAGTGTCCAATCCCTGAGTAAGCAAAATCTCATCTTTCATCCATAACATTTGAGCTACCTTTCCTTGATTAACTTTGGAGTGTTCCTTTGACCTTTAAGCTACAAATTTAGTTTTGAAAGTATGCCAATTTAAGTGCATATACCTGGTATCTTGACGGACTTTTGGCTTGGGTGTTCCGAAGGAAGCTGATCCAATCAGTGTTACGATGTGGTCGCCAGAGTTAATTGTCAGTCAAGGTATAAGTTTTCCATTTAACGTTCGGATTTGGGAAGATTGAAGCATATCCTGCTCCTGTCAGGCTCACCAAGTAGTCGCCCAAAGTCGAAGGTAATGGAAAATAGGGTATTTATTTTAAAATTATTAAATTTAAATATTGGTAGCTTTTCCTTTCCTGATAAAATCATTAAGTCACAAATTTAGTTTTGAAAGTATGCCAATTTAAGTGCATATACCTGGTATCTTGACGGACTTTTGGCTTGGGTGTTCCGAAGGAAGCTGATCCAATCAGTGTTACGATGTGGTCGCCAGAGTTAATTGTCAGTCATGGTATAAATATCACATTTGACGTTCGGATTTGGGAAGATTGAAGCATATCCTGCTCCTGTCAGGCTCACCAAGTAGTCGTCCAAAGTCGAAGGCAATGTGATATAAGGTTTAATAATAGATCCAAATTACCCAGTGAACGCGTTAATTTACCCGTAAAGTTTAAATCTGGGATCCCGCTTGAGCTAGTAATTGCATGTTGTAATTAGTATTTGAGTGACTAATTACTGCTTTGCTAAAGTAGATTAGATATCTTTAAACTCTCGTGGTTTAAAGCCCTTGATTGTTATTATACCCGGCATTATTCTGGCTGTCCGCTGGATAAATGTTGTATGTCTACCTTCATTTCCTCCCGATTCGGCCGCGACTACCTTTGGCCATGGGTTAGTAGAAACCCTCTCTAATCTGAGTCTGGATTAGGGGAATCTGGGAAAATCATTCCGCATCCTAAATTCCTCCCCCCTAGTTCCACTGGTCGTCCTAGGTTATTCGGCGGCTAGTATCCTGATATATTATTTTGAGTAGGCAGGGATAGGGATAGGAGAAGCTAGGGTTCATTCTGATAAGTAGGTTTAGTTGAGGGATTAGCGTAGGGAGAAACAGGTAAGTAAGAAGTAAGGAATAGTTTAGAGAAGAGATTTGCATTAGATTAGGATGATAGGTTATAGGGAGGTAGATAATTATTTGAAATTTGGTATAAGACGAAAGTTTGTGTATGATTCACGAAGTAGGACGGAGACGTAAGATAGCGCGGAGTTATTAGCGGAATTAATAAAACCGACTGCGTTTAAATTATAGGACGTTATTAAGGGGTGAACCGAATAATTGAGTTTTGGAAGAAAGTTTGTAATATCAAATAAAACGTAGAAGTTGCGGTAGTTAGGGAACATTCATCTAAAATTGGAAATTATGATTATGAACGGTTACAAGTTCACATTAAATAAATACACGCTATAATGAATACAAGTCGGATAATTAATTGAAATAAACAGCGGGAGCTGCTATCTGGAACATGTGTTATTTAAACGAAGTTCTTTTATTGCCTATTGAAAACATCATAGCAAATTATCAATTAAAATCTAACCAAAGCTACGCATGCTTAAATGACAGTAATAAAGTTGAGAGACTATTTATTGAATGAATATCAATTCTAGAAATATAAACTATGACTCTTTTAAATACAAAAGTAAGTTATTCTATTTCGCAAGATAGCGCCTGATGGAAATGTTGAAGCGATTTAAATTAAAGTAAACTAAGCTACACTTGCTTAAAGGCAGAAGTTGTGTTGGGAGTATATTTATTGACAAAATAATAAATTTAAAAATATGATAAAATTACTACAGTTGTATATGGTTTATAAATATCATTTTGAAAACAATTACCTTTACAAAATAAATAGGGAATATAACCTAATTGTTTATTTATGAGAATATTACCTTACTTCGTGATATAACACTGAAGACCTTTATAGTATAGTTCCTATTTTTGGCTGATTAGATTAATAACTAATTATTTACAGATAAGTTATCTAATCTCGGTCACTTTGTTATACGGTAGAATTCAGAAGTGTTTTCTAGGGTTTCGTACGTTGGCAAAATTATCACCAACCAGGAACCCAGCTGTTGGAAAGTGAATAATAGAGATGACGTAACATTATTGTTGTTTTTCTACTACTTATGAGTAACTACACACTCAGCCAAGATCAGGAATTATTACCTAGAATGTCTAAATGTATTTAACTTTTCTTCGTCATAACCTTGTTAGGATTAATCTGACCTTTATATTTACGATAGTTTTCTTTGAAGTGTAGACTCCATTTAGGTTATGGTTCCTTTCTGTTCATCTTTAAAGAATTAGGGTTGCTACGTATGACCTAGGCGTTCTAACTAACTAGACGATCACATTTCGTAGGGAATCATGTCAAAAGTTCGAGCGAGGTTTTGTTAGGTAGGTCATAATCAAACAAATGAATAAAAATAAAAGTAAATACATTCAGCTAGAAAAAGATTGAGTTATCATTGATAGGAAAGGCCGCTTTTGTCAGGGGTTTAGATCTCGTGGAAATTATATGTTTACCATGGGAAAATGCGTTGGAATGGAGCATTTTCTGTGCTTTTCAGTTAAATTCTTGACTGACTGGTACGCAAAAGCGAGCCTAAATAATAAACATTTATAAAGATAGCAATTAACATTATTAATCTATGAACGGATGAAGTAAATCTCTATATAGTTTTGTTGACCTCATTGATAAACAGGGTTTAGTGAGAGAGATTATAATTAAACATCTATCAGTATGATTCTATGTTTGTACTAACGTGATTTATTATATAAGAGTTCTAAACACTAGATTGTTAGAAATAGGAATTAAGCAATGGGTTTGAGGTAATGAAAGAGTACACGGTAAAACATTAGTATAATATCAATTGGGAAGAAGTAAGTTGTAAGATTAATTAACAAGAAGACGACAAAATTAGGTCAGCTGTACTAAAGACATCACATATACTTATCTAATAGGGTTCGTTAAAGTAGATACAATGATCAGACGTATATCAGCGGTATGTTAGTTATTAATTAGTCATAATTACAATTTATAGTTATAAGTTAGATATAGTTTCAAAAAAAAATAGAGATATATAGAGAGATAGGTAGTGGGTTGTTACACGCACAGCCGCACTTATGACACTCCGGGGTCGCCTCCCTACCGATTCTGTGCAGGTACCTCCCGAAGCACCCGTGGCTCGGAAGGTAAGCGCGCTGTGCTCTCGCCACCTTTCGCCTTTCCACCCATTCCATTAGGACAGGCCGTATGACCTCAAGGAAACGGTTGGTTCCCTAGCCTAAACATTTATGCCTGCGGATATGCGCATAAGTCGCTGCACAAAATAAGAATGTATTAATTCAAAGTCTTCAGAGCCTTACATAGCCTGATTTCCAAGAGATAACAAACCAGAAACCTTTTCAAAGTGATACGTGAGGAGTTACATTTCTAGGTATTCCTAGGTAGATACGACTGCTCTGTTAGCTTAGTTGGTTGTGGCTCTGCCTTCTAATCTAGGGGCGCGGATGAGCGCGCCCCTGTTAGTGTGCTGGTGTGCGTGCATCTCCCGCTTGCACGCGCTCTGCACGCAGCTCACTGCGCTGCGCCAGCCCAGCATGGCGCTCTCCACCTCCTTGTATATATACTCACGGTCGTTGAGCGCGCCCCTGTTAGCGTGCTGGTGTGCGTGCATCTCCCGCTTGCGCGCGCTCTGCACGCAGCTCACTGCGCTGCGCCAGCCCAGCATGGCGCTCTCCATCTCCTTGTATATATACTCACGGTCGTTGAGCGCGCCCCTGTTAGTGTGCTGGTGTGCGTGCATCTCCCGCTTGCGCGCGCTCTGCACGCAGCTCACTGCGCTGCGCCAGCCCAGCATGGCGCTCTCCATCTCCTTGTATATATACTCACGGTCGTTGAGCGCGCCCCTGTTAGTGTGCTGGTGTGCGTGCATCTCCCGCTTGCGCGCGCTTTGCACGCAGCTCACTGCGCTGCGCCAGCCCAGCATGGCGCTCTCCACCTCCTTGTGCGGGGCGCTGCAACAACATCAATTAATCAATCAGTTCTTTATTGACAAAAATATACATAAGACACAAGAAGTTTCAAAGTCTCTGGCTTCCGAACTAGAAAATTATCTGTGTCTCGGAAACCAGCTCCTTCTCTATAAAGGAACACAAAATGTCAATAAGACAGAGTTAAGACTTACAATATAAATAAATTGTTAGGTAAATATAGAATCCTAAAAAGAGTTTACAGATTATAATAGCGTGATAGCGAAGACGAAGTCGAACGAAGATACGAACATCAATCTATACATCTACCTAGTCAGGTCATAAGTATTGTCACACAGTAAAAACTTTTCTTTTAGAATGCTGGCCACAAAAAAGTTTATTGAATTTGAATTTCGAATTGTTCATGAAAATAAAAATGTATACTTTTTAGAATTTTACTCATTTTTAAATATGGAGTGGACGCTTAAAGAAGACCGTGTTGCAGTTATTGCATTGCATCGTTGCGGTTACGCGCCAATTCAAATTTTTGACATACTGAAAAATTTGAATTTAACCAAAAGATTCGTTTATCGTACCATCAAACGATACAATGAAGACTCTAGTGTAGATGACAGGTCAAGAAGTGGTCGCCCTCGGTCTGTTAGGACTCCAGCAGTGATAAAAGCTGTGAAGGCGCGAATTCAAAGAAATCCCAAACGTAAGCAGAAACTGTTGGCCCTTCAGATGGGGTTAAGCAGAACCACGGTGAAAAGGGTGTTAAATGAAGACTTAGGGCTTCGGGCATATCGAAGAAAAACAGGACATCGTTTGAATGCTCGTCCAATGGACCTGAGACTGAAGAGATGCCGCGCTTTGTTGAAGCGGTACGCGGGAAAAAAATATCGGGAAATTCTTTTTTCGGATGAAAAAATTTTTACCGTAGAAGAGAGCTACAACAAACAAAATGATAAGGTGTACGCACACAGTAGTGAAGAAGCGAGCAAACGTATTCCGCGTGTCCAACGAGGTCATTTTCCATCCTCGCTCATGGTATGGTTGGGAGTTTCTTATTGGGGCTTAACAGAGGTACATTTTTGTGAGAAAGGTGTAAAAACGAATGCAGTTGTGTATCAAAATACAGTCCTGACGAACCTTGTGGAACCTGTTTCTCATATCATGTTCAATAACAAGCACTGGGTATTCCAACAAGATTCGGCGCCAGCTCATAGAGCGAAGAGCACACAAGACTGGCTGGCGGCGCGTGAAATCGACTTCATCCGGCACGAAGACTGGCCCTCCTCCAGTCCAGATTTGAATCCGTTAGATTACAAGATATGGCAACACTTGGAGGAAAAGGCGTGCTCAAAGCCTCATCCCAATTTGGAGTCACTCAAGACATCCTTGATTAAGGTAGCCGCCGATATTGACATGGACCTCGTTCGTGCAGCGATAGAAGACTGGCCGCGCAGATTGAAGGCCTGTATTCAAAATCACGGAGGTCATTTTGAATAAACTTTATTGTCATAAGAATCTATGTTTTGTTAAGTTCATTTTGGTATATAAATGGTTACATAAAGAATAAAGTTGTTTCAATTATTTTATATTAAACATGTGACAGAATTTATGACCTGACTAGGTATATAAAACTCAAAGGTGACTGATTGACTGACTGACTGACTGATATAGTGATCTATCAACGCACAGCCCAAACCACTGGACGGATCGGGCTTAATTTTGGATTGAAGGTAGATGTTATGACGTAGGCATCCGCTAAGAAAGGATTTTGGAAATGCCACTTTTAAAGGGGTGAAATAGGGGATGCAAAGATTATAAATTCGACTCACATTTCAGCTAGATGCTTGACGTCGTCCCTCCAGGAGGCGGGGTCGAAGCAGGCGGGGTCCAGTCCGTCCCTGGTCTCGCTGGCCACGTTCTCCTGCCCGCGCTTGAGCACGGTGATCTTGCTCTCCTCGGCCCGGGGTTTCTTGTTCTGCGCGACACACACGCTGGCTCGCAGCGTCTCCATCTTACCCATCAGGGTTAGGACCTGGAATATTGAGTTGACTGTTGAGGTATAAGAATAGCTTCTGTGTTTGAAACTACGTCATATATTATACTTTTTAATATTATAATCCGCGAATCACTTATGTAATGTTTCATTTGGTTACTCTCAGTCTTAGACCACCGAGATACAGGCCCAGGCCTAGTTCGGGGTTCACAAGAAGCTCACATTAACGTTAATTAAGTAATTAATATATATCTTATCCTTTCTCTATTGTAATACATATATTTAGTAATACGTTATTATTATTATTGTGCTTGTACCAGTGTTTTTGGAAAAAAAAATCTTTATCATTATTGGAAATCGATGCTGAATTCAAAGTGAACAGATGTAATTTTACTTTGCAGACATTTTCTGAGCTAATATTGTATAGAGACATTGTAGATTATAGCTTTGGAAATACATATTTTGAAGTCATAACATAGTCTTAATTGGACAAATAATTCCAAATGCTAATTTTGTATAGAGACATCTAATTTTGTATAGAAACATTATAGATCATAACTTTGGAAATACATATTTTAAAGTCATATAGTCTTAATTGGACCAACTACTCCAAAGAACCTAATTTTGGAAGTTGATACAGAGACAAATTTATTTAATTATTTATTATTTCCTAGCTGGATCATTTATGCTTTGGAGGAGGCCTATGTCGAAAGACAAGCTAAAGAGCATAAACACAATGCAAAAGGAATAGTTTTAGTTAAAAAAAAATTTTTTTAGGATATATCACACAGCGCCATCTAGCCCAATAGTTAAGAACGAATATTGTAAACCAGTAATAAGGGCTTATTTATTTATTTAGCTGGATCATACTCTTACCTTGGTATGCTCTCTCAGCATGTCGACAGTGAGGCGGTCCACCCTGGACGGGCAGGGGGGTAGACGAGGTACAGGGATGGAATTAGACGAGGAAACAGCTCGTCCAGGGTACGCCAGAGCTAGTCGTGCCTCGGTCCGCTTCCTCTCCCGCTCCAGCTGCCTCCACTGCTCGTAGCACGCGTCGAGGCGCGCGTGCAGGATACCGGACGATGTTACTGCGTTCCTGCGGAATCATATGGAGTTAGAACATTATCTCTCTTGAGTATTCGTATTTCCTCATGATTGTCGTGACTCCCCGCAGAATTAATTCGTTAGGGAGTTTTCTTGTGCAGATACATCGTGGTGGACGCCCAGGTCCAGGCTCAGGCCTTAAACATGTCAGTTTTATAAGTACAACATTGAGTTATTAAGCAGGATAGGTACCTAAATGATGGTAAGGATCGTGTTTTCTTATTCTGGCCGAGTTTTGAACACCAAACCCAGTGTTACTGAACTATGTTCACCAGAGCATGAGTCAAAGGTGCAGTAATTGTACTTGTAACACTGCCCATTATGACAGAACACAATATTACTTGAACACTACTGCTTGGTGGATTAAATCGGAAAAGTATGGTACTTTTCCTTACAATCCCACTATAAATAGACCTGAGCTTAGCTGAGTCTATTATATTGTTCACTAATTTTAGCAAGATTTTCTAAATTCTTCCTCTTGTACTCAAATCATTGAAATGACCAGACCTCAAATGTAAATCTTCTGATGTCATGATATTTTTTTTTTACATGAAATAGGTTCACGCTTGACTACAACTTGCCTGATGTTAAGCAACGTTATAATCTACGATCTAGCGCGCTTGCCTAGAAGAAACCGGTTTACTCTCGACTTGGTATAACGAGCGTTACGTTGCCTCATGTTCCTTATCTTTAAGTAAGTACCTACTAGCTACTAGCTATACGGGAGTGGCATAGTCAGTGTATGACAAAACTCCTTTTAATTGATAAAGATTTTAAAAAAACCTCATGTTCCTCATGGCGTAGAAGGGCGCCAGCAGCGGCAGGTCCAGCATGGGCGAGGGCAGCACGGGGGGCGGCCCCGGCGGACTCGGGCCCAGCAGCGCGCCCAGGTCTGGGGGGAGATACTTTTATAAAGGGGATGTAACATTATTATGCAGGAGTAGATGTTGCCAGTGGAGAAGAACCACGTAATAGAGAAAACAATGGAAGTGCTCGTAACTACTCGTAACTACTTAGTACGGGTACCGATGTTGCCAAACTCACATATAAGTAAAACAGAATATACATCTCCATTTGATAAATTATTCGTCCTGCTTTCATTTTGACACGTAATAATTGCACAACAAAGTATTAATTATTTTTAAACATGTTTTTTGTGCGAGTGCAGAACGTCTTTCTAGCTCACGTAGCTAAGCACGACTAATCATGGCCGCCGCGAATGTTGCGATATTCTGCTTAATTGTGGCACAGGCAGGAGATACGAGCACCACTTCCATTGTTTTCTCTGTGAGAAGAACTTTGTCACTGGACAAAAAGTATGAGAAATAACGGCCAACCTCCCAAGAAGTACTTTTTATTATTGAGGCACTGGCTTGAATGACTATCATGGGTAAGATTTTTATAAGAAAAGCTCGACTAAGTCCAGTTTACTTCATCCAATTTGCAACAAATTGAAGTAATTAGGAGAGAGTTTGCTAATCATTTCTACTCCATTTTAGGATGTTTATTTGGAACTTGTAAAACTAACTTGAAAATACTCACTTAGGTTGTATGGGTTGTTCTCATGCAGAAAGGAGACATCCACATTCAACGCGTGCGGCGGCGGGCGGGTCCTCATCAGCAGGCTCATCTGCCGGGCCAGCTCCTGGTTGTGGCGCAGCACGGCCGCCTGCTGCATGTTGTCTCTACTACTGCTCTCGAAGCTGTTCCTCTGCTCGTTAGGGAACCCCTCCCGATGCATCATTTGGTTCATGTCACGTCTCTGCATAAACTCGTTCTGGTGGTAACCGTTCGGCTTGAAATTGCTATTTGACCCCGGCGTAGACTGATTCGAGTAATCGAAATTCATCTGATTCAATGGATTCCTCTCCATCTGACCCATCATGTTGTCGAAGAAGTGGTTGTTCTCGTAGTTCTTATTCGGCTGGTTTTGAAAGTTTCGATTGTAAAACATCTTGTTTCGTTCTTCGAGCGATTTGAAGTCGTCGTTTTGGTAGTGGCCGTTTAACTCTAGCGGCATCTTGAAGTCGATGTTGTTGATGTTTTCTTGGCTGTTTCTATCTAGAGACATGTTGAGTTGACTCAGGTACGATAGAATCTCGGAAGGATCCTGGTTGTCCTTGAAGTTGTTAGGGAACCGTTGGTTGTTGAACTGGTTGTCAAAGTTGTTGTAGTTCATGTCCAGGTTGAGGCTGTTGGGCCTGAAGTTGTTCGGGGGGAACATGTTGGTCTCCGGGAGCGAGTTTCTTTGGTTGGGCTCAAAGAAGTTGTAGTCATATTTGTTGGGGCTCTGGAACTGAGCGCCGCCGATCTGCTGAGCAGCTAATCTGAGCAAATTTAGCTGTTCAGGAGTAACGGTGTCGGTCGTATCGGGGAGGTCCACCCCGAGCAGTGCATTGACATCGTTGTCATTGTAATTGACGAAGCCATTGGTGTTTGTAAACCCATTCTGCATGTTATAGTTGTTGTAGCCGTTCTGTTCATTTTGGCTGTAGTTGAAGTTTGAGAGTGGGTTTTGGTAGCTGTTGTAAGAAGGTGGTAGGAAATTGTTCCCTGTGTCATTCTTGGGGTAGTGACCGTTGGCCTGCAGCCCATTTAGTGTTTTATCCGGTGGTGGTACGGAGCTGAAAAGTAAGAAGTAAACATTTAATAATTTCTTCAACACTATAATTATGCCATACCTTGAATGCTTTGAAAATACGCTAATTATACTCTGCAATTTATTATCAAGGGATAAAAATTTGTGCGGCTCATTTTAGACTTAATTTGAAATTCTTATTTAAATAGTCATTTACATTTAGGTACAATAGAAGAAGAATGGTAGTGGCCAGTGTTGTATGCAACTGACCTGCCAGTATCTGTGGGCCCTCCATCATCGAGGATCTTTGTGATGAGGTCTCGTACAATCGAATTCTCTTCCATAATGTGCTCCGACTGCAATGGAACAAAATAGTACATTTAAAATATGAATTAAAAGATTTTTGTTTTCTTTCTTTCAATGGGAATGCTGAAATATGATAAAGATGACATATTTTTTTCTGAAATACTTATAGGTTTAGGTGTGTTAAGCTTTCTCTGTAACATGTAACCTTAAACTATTCCAGTACAATGCTGCAGTGAAGTGAGTTAGATGAAATTAAAATGTAAATTTTTCACAACTAAAAATAAAAAAATACTACTTATGTATTAATATAGTATAAGTATGTAGGATTATCATCCAATTCAAAAAAATACATTACCTACATAATTTGATTATTAATTTAATAAAAAGACATCGCTTGATAGTAGGTAAGTACCTACTTGATATAGCTAACCATAAGAATATTGGATAGAATTTTAAAAACCTCCTTTGTATGTATGTTCACAACCACAAAAAACTACTTATAATATCGTTAACATTTGACCTACTACAGATATGTGACAAAATTATATTATCATATTATAACTGTTTATCAATGGTATATAGGACATGTTTCCAAAGCTCACATACATGGCTAGTGGAAATGGGTCCTTATTTTTAATATGTTCTTTTTTAGTACACAAAGCTGTCAAATATGGGACCACCAGAGCATGCCAGTATCAGTACTGGTAGTAACACCATTATATTTTGAATTATATTGTCAAGTGCTAAACCCGCACTACGGTTGTTTTTCAACTTTTTTATTTGAAAATGAGCGAAAATAATCATGACTTGCAGAATTCAAACCTGCATATCATTATATTTTCCAGATATATCAATACTTTCTAAAGTTTGTATGGAGGTATTCCAATCACATCAGCGAGACCTGATGTATGAATCACTAGGACCAATAGAAAAAGTTTAAAGAGTCTCTTGTCGGAATAAAAACAATGTGTTAAAAGTACACAGATGGATATAATAAATAATTAATTGGGTCGTTCTTCTTTTTAACCTACAAAATGGTGTCTCCAGCAGTGAGTGATAAAAAGTAGAACGAAATTACCATAATTTTTTCCTTATTTGCGATACAACGTGCACTGAAGTATACAATAATGGCTGTGCACGATTAAATTACAAATTTATTTAATAATTTTAATCTAAAAAGTTCGCTACCGAGTAGTTATTCTTCCGTGACCGAGGCGTATTTCATACAAATGACGGTTGTCTCCCGCTACCTCGGCTTGCGTGCAATTCATAATAAAACGAAAAAATCCGATGATCGTATAAAATATAAAGATAACGTATAACTCCTAAATATATTATCCGTCATATAAAACCAATAATAATTTTTTGCCACTTTTAATAAAATTATTAAAAAATTTCAAGTTCTTGTCTCCCACCATCTAATGTTTTATTTCGTAAATTCTGTCACGCGAGTTGACCTACGAAATACGCGTACAAGTTACTCGTCTTTGGCGCACGCGATTGGAGGTTAAGACCCCCTTCACCCCTTGGAACGATTTCCCGTCTGCGATCCAGAGACCGTGCGTCAGCCGCCCGAAAGCTGTGGTAGGAGGCGCGTGTGTTTATTCGGCTACTACTTTGTCACGTAAGTAATTCATTCAAAATATAATTATAATTGTTACTTTTTGTTGTTTATTCATACGTAATAAGAAATATTTTATATTAAACGTGTTAAAAATTATATACTTTGTAATTTGTAAGTGTTATAGACTTTGCAACAAAGTTTTACCACTCCGTCACATGACTACCCCGTCACATACTTTTTGTGACAGAGTGGTAATTTACGTGACGGAGGGGTAAAATAAACAATTTACGTTCTGATTATGCTGAAATCGTGACATACTGTGGTAGTTATTTCTACAGAAAGTGTTACGTATATATTTTTTCTATCTTTTTGTGTGTTTAGGTACTTATTTCCTTTTTCCAGATATCATCATGGCAAAAAAGAAGGCAAATAATAAATAAATAAAAGTCATTTATTTCAGGCATATTCAACCCAGAACTTAATATGTGCAAAGATTTAGAACTTTACCTAATGGCAAACAGGTTTTTCGAGGAATACGGGTTCCGCAAAATATCCTGGAATTTCTTTGAATCAGGGCACGGAAAAGGAGCGGCTGATGGTATTGGCGGTACAATGAAACGCCAAGCTGATGCGATAGTAGCTAGAGGAAATGACATTGCAGATGTGTTCCAATTCTTTTCAGCGCTTCAACATGCTAACAAAATTAAACTGTTCATGGTGACAGATGAAGACGTAGAAAATGTAGCACCTAAGATCCCAAGTAACATTGTACCTTTGAAAGGAACAATGCAAGTTCACCAGATGTTCACAGAAACTCGTGGAATCTTAAACCTCAGAGTATTAAGTTGTTTTTGTGCAAAGTTCTGTTCTTGTCACGTTCCTAAAACTTATCGGCCTCTGCCTGAAATCCAACAACAAAATACTGCTGACGAGTTCTCATCTAACGACAATATAAGTAATGATGTGGAGCATTTCTGTTTTGCTGATATTATCTACTAACACAATTGGGATGCACCGAAAAAGGATTTTACGATACCGTGTATGGCCCAGATGAATCATCCGATGAAGATGTGCCCTTGGCCATGCTGAAAATTAATGATCAAACTGCCGTCCCTGGTACTTCTTTTCATACCCTCCAGCCTGAAGACATGCATCCAATGAAAATAAAAGACGGAGTTCACGTATTGGCCAAAGTACGAAGCGAGAGGAACACCCAATATACTTACGCTGGAGTGGCAAAAAGTAACGTCGAAGAAGAAGGCGATGTCTTGGTTATGTTTTTAAAGACTCGATGATAGTGGAAGACTGTTTAAGTTGGTACAGAATGACATATCGGATATCCCTTTTGACGATTCGATTAAAGTCTTAACGGCTCCGAATGTTATTAGAAAGGGCAAGAGACAATATTACCAGTTCGAAGAGCCACATTTTTTTTTTTATTTACTTTAGACCAGTGAGTAGTCATTTAGTTTACTAAAATAAGGATCTCTTGTTCCAAAGGTTCTCAATTGTGATTACATTAATATCTAAGTTGGATCTCATGTTATTTTATAAGACAATGTCAATGACTGATAAAGATTTATAAGAATATAAGTAATTCTAGATAAATAAAGCAGTTTTATTCCAATACGCAGCCCGGTATCCCCTAGAATAACAACTCTGTCACATAATATACTACTCTGTCACGATGTTGTCTCCCACTAGAGAAATTCTTTTGGTCTTTTAATATTCTTTAAGACAAGCGCAAATTAAGATTTTTTGTTTTGTTTCTATTACTTGATGATATTGCCGTCTCTGATATTCGTATTTATACGTAAATGATAGCGTAAAATTATTTACAGCAAAAACATACTTTAATTTAGCAGAAAATGTGACGGAGTGGTATACAATCATGAATAAAATATATTTCTTAAACACTAATATATTACTTTAATACGTTTTCCAAAACTTCATTTAGTTAATTAATGTATGACAAAACAACAAGTTAATTGACGCAGACAATTCGAGAGAATAAAATAAAAGATTTCGTGACGAAGGAGTATTTTTTTTTATCGAATCTATATTTAAAGTCCTGAAAATCATTCAAAAATCGGTTAACTTCGTGGCCAACTACTTTTTTTGGTATAATAGGAACTCTGCTATCTGAATATATATATATATATTGACCAGGAATCTGAATTTTCTTTTTCAATATTAAGTTCATTTTGGATCAAATTGTAGGTTAAAAAGAAGAACGACCCAATTATACAACAATCATCATAAAAGTGTGAAACAAGTGAAGTCTGTGTTTCAGATCTATTTTCCCTTAGTATAGCGCTGGAACAAGTTGAGTGTGCCTCTAAACCTCTATTACTAATGTATCAGAAGCTGTTTCCTGCGAACTACAATCCAGGGGTTTTCAAATCTAGAGTTAATAGGTATCTTCTAGGTAAACGTGTTACACCCTAGGCTGCAGCAATGCTTAATATCAGGGAGGCTGTAGTCAAACGTAAACCTATCCCATGTAAAAAAAAAAAAAAATAACTCCAAAGGAAGTACAAGTAACTACATGTACATGTATAAATGAGAATTTAAGTTTACATACATCAGGTATACCTACATGTTACTTTGTAAAATAATTCCTATATCCTCTACACTGTGTTTATTCTTTTCTGAGAACAACATTGCATAACATCAACAACAATACAGCTGTTTGTTCAGCAAAATTAGTCACACATTATAGCCTAAATAAAACAATGAATAAACAGTTTTACTTTGTAAATGTAGATACTAAGGAATAACTGTATATTTACAGGAAGTGGTTATTGATTTATCTATAATAACAATCAAGGCTAGCAACATATAGAAATTATAAGAACAGTTGAACATATAAACTCAACATATTATTTTTGGTACAACTATTTTAGTATAAGCTTAATTATACCAAAATTGGACAAGGATGCTATTTTTAGTTCCAGGGATAGACATAGTGACACTTTTTATTAACAACAGCTTTTTGTACAAAACGAGTGTCACCGAAAATAACTAATCTAAATATATAAAACTCAAAGGTAGTGACTGATATTGTGATCTATCAACACACAGCCCAAAACACTGGACGGATTGGGCTGAAATTTGGAATGAAGGTAGATGTTATGACATAGGCATTTTTGGAAATGCCACTTTTAAAGGGGATGCAAGTTTTACTTCTTAATGCAAGTGAAGCCACGAGCACCCACTAGTAATGACATAAAAGGTAAATTTAAAGTAAACCAACAGTAGCTCAACCTGTATAAACCATTAGGTAAATAAATATATACTAGTATTGTAACTTACTATGTCAGTTAACATTTTTGGACAACTGAACTCAAGCTTTAACCAGATGGATAGCAAGCTATAGTCACATTGTAAACTGTAACTAAAGTAAACAGCTTACTGCAATGATTTTACACACTGTTATAAG
This sequence comes from Macaria liturata, assembly GCA_964023185.1. Lineage (NCBI taxonomy): Eukaryota > Metazoa > Arthropoda > Insecta > Lepidoptera > Geometridae > Macaria > Macaria liturata. The sequence goes on from OZ026822.1 coordinate 9,990,847, forward strand.
TCTTACAGGGTCTACATTCAAACAATTTGATGTTTATAAAGTACAGATATTTGAAAGTTCAAGGTTTTGCCAATCCTATTTAATGTAGGTAGTAACATTGTCTTCTGACCTTGTTTGTTCATATGAAATCTGTACAATAAGTTATGTAAATAATTTTGTACATGTAACCCTTTCCAGCTTGATAAAAGTCTTTTGTTAGATATACAGCTGTTTATAATAACATTATAATACCTACATAAGCTTTTATTATAATGTTTATTATCAACTCATGAAACACACTTAACTACTTATCAGATTGAATAAAATGCAATTGGAATGTGGAGAAATGATAAATAGGTGGGTACATGGCTATGCGAGTATGTCTAATCTTCATGTCAAGGGTGTGGTATTGATAAATCTTTTAAGGCGTTGGATTCGGTTGAGACGCGAGCTAAGAGGTTAGTAGGTAAAACCACCATTAAGAAGGCAAAACTTCAAAGTTTGGAACATCGCCGCAAGGTGGCCAGTCTGTCGGTCTTTTATCGAATTCATTCCGGAGAGTGTGCAGAGGAGCTACATGATTTGATTCCCTCAGCTCCTTTCTATAACCGAACAAGCAGAAAAACTGCAGGTAGACACCGTTTTATGGTGGAAGTGCCGAGTCATCGAACACAGCGCTTTGCCTCAACGTTTATTGTACGGACGGCAAAGCTTTGGAACACTTTACCAGAAGCTGTGTTTCCTGCGAACTACAATCCAGGGGTTTTCAAATCTAGAGTTAATAGGTATCTTCTAGGTAAACGTGTTACACCCTAGGCTGCAGCAATGCTTAACATCAGGCAGGCTGTAGTCAAACGTAAACCTATCCCACGTAAAAAAAAAAACTTGTAAATAAAAATACCTATTTGTTTACTTGATTACACCATCATTTGTAGTACATTCACTATGATTCGACATGTTATTTAACCAATCGTTCAAAATGAAGGACGTTCAAATGGTAAACATCTTACAAAGTAGGTAACATGCTAGCATATTGAACGACCGAATTATCCAGTAAGAATCAAATAAGACGCATAGAAACATTAAAAATACTCAGCAAAACATGTATGTTACCTTGTTATTATGTCCTCTAACGTGCAAACTACATAATTCTAAAAATATTGTGCATCTTCGATGTCATCACATCACCCAGACGTAAAGTTAAATTTGATGATACCTGGTTTTAGGACACTGCCTGTTGCCTGGAGAAGTTCCTGGGTTCATTACTTCCACTAAACAAACTCTGAAGAAGCACTTTCTCAAAGTTTTCCTGTTTTTATACCCGGATTTTGGTCGAGTTGACAGATCGCGACATTTACATTTTTACAACACCCATCTGAATCTGCACACAACAAAACACCAGATTCACTCGACTCACCTGATCTGTATCATTTTCGACGGTTTTGTACGCATTACTTATGTGACATAGATCACTGAAGGCCATTTAAATTAAAATATATTTCTTGCCACGATACATACGAACTAGCTTCGATGTTAAGCCATTTTTTCATTGACCTACATGTGTATAAAATTATACGTGCTTGCTCTTAGCAGTGTTGCTGCTGTTTGACAAAATTACAACCAAAAATAGTAATTCTTAACATGGTGCTACTGTTAACTAGAAATAATAAAAATATAACTTACGTATTTCAGAGTAAACTTATTAAAAAATATCTGAAAATATGAAGATAAAATATTTTACATTTACAAATTCCCGCGTTTTGTGAACATTTTTTTTTTCTTCAAAAGTCGCACTTTCTCCCAAGCCTGCATTATGCTACCAAAAAGTTTCTATGTGATTTTTCAAATATTAATTATGAAAAAAAAAAGGATTATGAAAGGAAATTTTACAGGATGTAATAGAAGTTTCTCTAATTTTCTTCTTTTTATAAGATTATTAAGATGCATTGTTTGTGCATTGTACTTTTTTGCAAACGTTTATCAAATAAGTTTCACATGGCAATACTTTAGTTCGGAGACAAATATTTTGTATTTTTTAACTGGCGATAAATAAAGTCGTTTTATTACAGCGCCCTCTAGATAAACATTTTCGAAAGGATTTATTATAGTTGTACTACTCCCCGCTAGATGACACTGCCACAGATAACTAAATGTATGAAATATAATTGCCAATAGATGGCGAACCTCACCATATGGGTAGCAGAAATACCTAGTACCTAGTTTCGTGTTGAACAATTTTGTACGTTGGATTTTAGTTTTACTACAAGCTTCTAATAAGAGATGAATTACGATTACTTATCTCTCTTCGTAAGCAACCAATCGTAGATTTTTGCAACAGGTATCTTCTCAAACGTGACAATAGGTTTTCATATTTTTCATTCTAGTAACCACTCATACACAAATAAGATAAAGTTATATTTAAAAACTAAAATATTGAAACTAATAAACCACTACCAATACATAAACACATACTATGTACTATAACTTAATTATATCCACATGTATCAGGCCCGAGTGCCCACCGAATTGATTAACCGCGTGCAACCGCGTGCATTACCTACCTTTGTGCGCTTTGTGAGATGCAATTGTGTTACGATATTACGGCGGGCTGTAACTTGGCTGTCGATTCACTGGACTGTTAGATATCGTAGGTATCTATAGGATTGATTACATTACATTAACATAAAGTAGCTCAGTTTAACTTTCGCCTAAGATTGGATTTACTACATCTAACGAGCATTCTAACGACAAATTCTTCTAGTGACAACCGGCGTAGAGCATTCTATCGTTGTTCTTAGTGCGTTCAAAAGAATGCTCGCTCGCTCGATAAACTGCGCGCGAGCAGTTACTTAGAGCGTTCTTGCGTGTTCGGATGTGCTCACGCCCTTAAGCGGTCTCTTCAAAGTGTTCTTGTGTTCTAGTTAATGTTTTTTTTTTATTTTGGCTTAACATTGGTAATAACATTGATACATTTATCTTACACTAGTATTTTTATATATATACAAAATGTATTACCTATTGAAGCTAAGCACAGCATGCACAATTTTATTATTACTACAATAAGTAAAGATAGTGAAAATATATTTACAATCTAATCCTAGTTGTAAACAATAGCAATGGTGTTTAGGAACTTAACAAGTTATGGATTTGAAATTTATGCAACATTAAAATATATTTAGTGTTATACCAAGGGTACTTACTAGGTACATCAAGAAGCTTAATATGGAAATTTGGCTACAGTACAGCATCTAGCAAATATACAAGGAATAATCTGTTTTTATGAACAAAATAGTTTAGTTTTAACTGTGGGGCACCGTCGAGTACCGCCAGGCAGCTAGTTGGGGTGACGTATACATATCTATTAATCTATAGATTACAAAAGTATGCATGTTCTAGCTCTATCTCTATGGTTGTTTGATATAAATCCACCCAAACGCGATGCCTTAGGTACGGCTTGTCTTCCGAGTCCGTAGGTGCCTTTTCTAACACTATGAAAGAGGTTATCATTTTACCTTAGAAATCAAAGCCATATATTAGTTTGATAATCAACTCTCGATCGTCTCGATAATCAACTGCAACTTCAACTTTTCATAATATTTTGTTCTAAACAGGAATCGGCTGTTTCCATCAAAATTAAATATTGAATACTTATAAAATTACTTCTATTTTATATTGTACTGTTCTGTTCATAACCGGCTCAAAAAAAGATAGCAGGTTCTTGTGAATAATATAAATGTGAATAATTAAAGAGGAAATTGATTAGATAATAAGGCTTACTTTTTACCTGTTTTCAATGAACCCCAAACTAGGCAAAAACTTGTATCTTGGAGGTCCGTAGTAATTTGATTGTTTTTATTATAAGTTGTAATAATGTTTACTCGTAACTATCTATCTCCCCAGCCCACCTTAATTCAATAATCAAAAACAGTACTCCCTGTCTGTTCCAGCAGATACCACGCTGGGCTCATTATCCAACTTATTCGGCTGAGGATGACAACCCTGGCCGTGGGGGATTTAATACAATCTGTTAAATTTAATTTTAGGCTTAATGTATGTAGGCTGTTGTTAACTAGGAGAGTTAACTTAAAACTTATTAATTAGACACTTAGCCTGATTTAAAATGTGACATTATTGCATTTATTATACTACTAGTGGATGCCCGCGGCTTCGCTCGTATTTTAGAATAAAAAGTAGCATATGACACTTCTAAGACCTCATAATACCTACATACCAAAAATCATGATTATCCATTCAGCCGTTTTTGCGTTATGAGCATTTAAATAAACAGAGACACAGATAAACAGAAAAACTAGAAATTGTTGGTGTACCTACATGTTTGCTATATTTTCGAAGTATCTCCAACATTTTTTTTAATATCTTCAATGTTCCTTTAAATGTGTATTTTCAGTGTGTTTTCTTTTTTCAAGGCTTTTGGCCCTCTTTGGCTTTATTATAATTATGTACCTATAGATGATTGATCAATTAAACTATCTCCTATGAAGTATGTGATCCCTTTTTTCTGGATTTTGTTCAATAATAGATACTTATTAATCTATTGAAAGTAAAAAGTAAGTACTATTAGTTAAGTAGTTTAAAGTTAGGTACATAATCCTAACTTTGTGTTTTTTTTATGAACTGAGTAATAAATTATCATATTGGATCATCATATTAGATCTTTGAAGACGTAGAAACCAAGAATATAAAAAAATTATGATAATAAATATAAAAAAATTACTAAACATAGTACTCAAAGCACGAAGACTCGTAGACGCTTTGATGATACGTTTCGTAGCAGATATACCTAAACTAATGTTCTGAGGAAAGCACCATAGAGTTTTTTTAACATAATATTTTTACATCCCTATCAATGTATTATCACGCACTTAGCTTTTAATATCTCTATGATTCTTTTCTAATATAGGTCTATATGATTTCTTACATTTACCTACATGGGTGTACTTAACTTAGGTACATTAAATCCTATATTTACTGAACAAAAAATTCGATGATGTTTAATACAAGCTAATCTTGTAAAGTAGCGGAGACGTAACAATCGAATCCGACGAACTGAAAAACAAAAGAAAATTCAAATAAAGAATTCAATCGCAATCGAATCAAGAATCTATCGGCTGTGAGTTGAAGCGAGACGGTGTAATGTCGCTTGGTGCAAGTTGGAAAGAGAGAGATGCCGCGCTAATCCTATTGGCTTATACCACGCGACGTTTGCCTGGATTGGTCGCCGTGCTTTATTGAACTGTCACTGTGGACCGCGGTTTAGGGGGTAAGCCTTATTCGGGGGGAAACAGGGGTGGAAAAGGGTGGAAAAGAGGTGAAAAGGGGGAGAAGGGAGGTGGGTGGAAAGCCGTTTCACAGAGCGGAGTTTGGCGATTGACTTGTGGGTAGTTTTTGGGGTTCCTTTGCTCGGTGTGACGGGAATCTCAATGTGGATATTGTTGTATTTTTTTCGATATATTATTTGTGTTGTTAGCAATTTAAGCGTGGTCATATCTATAAGATACTTTGTAATCTCAGGAATGTAAAAGTCATGTCAATTACTTTTACTTAATTGATTTGTTTTGTTAGTTAGTACTCATATTAAGTTACTAAGCAGATAGAAATGAAGTGAGTAGGTAATCAATAATAAGAAATGAAGTTGATAGGTAAACATAACACTGTTTTTAAGTTGTAATTCACTGCCTTACTTGTAAACAGTAGCAATGCTTAACAGTGGCTTAGTAAAATAATGCGTGTGTTTGGTTGTCAAAGTTAGGTATTACTGTTTAGGTACCATCAGAGTGACGGTTACAGTACGCGATTCTACTTAATAGTTCATATATTATGCTTATTTACAACTATAAATCAATTGGTTTTAATACTTTTATTACCTGCATGATGTTGAAATACAGTAAAAATACCAAGAACCAAGAAATAAAGTTACCTCGTTACGACGTATTTAAATTGGGCAAATGCAATGTTTGCCACCAAGCACACATTTAGCTCTTTTTTGTATAAGAATTCATTTTTATAAAAAAAAAACTCTGATTGGTCAAATAAAACCGCGGGAATACATTGACTTTTCCTGTTTGACATCATTTTTGGCGGGAAGTTTGACGTTTGCTCCGCCCTTGTGAATCGCTGTTCTTATTGGGCGAGATATCAAATGTCATTGCATCATTGTTGCTCTGTGATTCGACCACCCTCTTGGAGGCTTGCCCTGTTATACCTACTGAATTTAATAAATAAAATAAAATAAATAAATAAAAATTCTTTATTATCAGGCACGTAACCCATAGACATTTGTCATAGACATAGTTAATATATTATAAAAATTAGGATGTAGAGAAATAGATTTTGTAGATATATAATCAACTTCTCTCTATTTCTTTCTAAATTCGATATACCTAATACACCTAAAAAAGAATTAAATTTTAGCTAAGAAAGTAAACACTTTCTAGATATTTTTATAGTAATCCTACAACATAGATAATATGTATCTTTAATTTACACAAAAAAATACAAAATAAGTACAATGAAACCTATAAACGTTAATAGTCGATTAATTAAGGCTTAATTTTTTGTATGCTTTAATCAAGTGTTGATGATGATACAGTTTTTTAAATAGATGACGGTAACTTATTATTTGTTTTACTTAGCGTATAAATGCCTATAGCTGAAGTATACAGTTTCCATGCCACAAAATCGTAAAAGCATAGTTCCATGCGTTTACTCCATTTGCCAACACATGCACACTTCCACAGAACCAATACGGACAGTAATTGGAGCGAAATAACCGTTCAATTTAACGCTTAAAATCTACAGCGTCATTATTCTAAACGGCATCGGACGTACGAACCTAATGCCACAAATTAAAGCTTAAAGCGGACGCTTAACAGCTGACCCAATATCGAACCTTCTCCCCCTTTAAAAAACAATACAATTCTGCGCGGGAATAAAATCGAAACTACATTTTTTACTTTCATAAATCCCCTTAAAAGCAGAAGTGCTGCCGTTGGTTGTATACAGAGTTATCGTGCCCCCTTTACAAGTCAAACGGTAGAAGCAACGGGGCGGCGCCCGGGCGCTTCGCCCCGCCTACTGCGAAGCTCACGCCAAGCGCCACCGCGCCGTCAAAAGTTCCCCGGCCGTGGCAGGACGCGCGCGCCCAGCTGGGACCACGCGAATGATACAATTGAGATCCGAATTTTAAATTTACTCAATAAATTGTAGTGCAGTCGTTCAAGTTGACGCGGTTAAAAAACTATAGATTCGATTTTTTTAAATAGGTTCAGTGTATTCTGTTTTTCGATTGTTTTCGGGCGTATTATTATTTGTTTATTTTGTTAATCGATTAGAGCAAAGTAGTCTTATTTTATTAATAGCCATCTTTCGTTATAATTGATTTCGATCAGTTATTATTTTAGAGAAAGGTAGGTAGATCTTTTAATTAAAAATTTTTTTTTTTTTTTTGTAGTCAGATCTTTATTTACAATAATAAAATATAAAAACAAGGGAAGAAAAACTAAACATACTACTTCTAACTACTACAAATAGGGGCACTTAGAAAATCTTTAGAAAAGCCTAAAGATAATCTAAGTGCTCCAGCTCAGCTCTCAGTGCTCATTAAAAAAAATGATTTATTATTAACTGTGGAAACGTGACTTCTAAAAACACCCGGACAATATAATAAATTTCTAATCTAAGGACTTATAAAATGGAAGTAGCTCAAACTCCCCTGCAGCTGACTCAAGATCACCAGGACGGAAGAATGAATGGTAAGTGAAAATAAATAAGATAGCTAACGACATTTTACCTACAAAATATTTTAAGTAACTTAATCTTATTTAATACTCGTTTATTTAACATTATTTTGATAAAACAATATATTGAATAACAATTTACAGAATATACTACCCAAATTAAATGTCTTTATAATATTTTATGAATAAAAAAGGCAGTAAAGTTTAGGCGACTTTTTAAAAAAATACATTTAATGTATAATTTTTTTTTTAGCATAATTCTGTCGCTTTTAGGCTAAAGCAATATAATGTTTATTTAGCATGCTTTGGGCATACAGCATAGAGTATTATAATATACCAGGCATACAGGTACCTTCTTGGTACCTTAAAATCTGTTTGTCAAATAGATCGGTTTTTAGATGCCACTTGTTTGCTAGTCCATACCTATTTAAAATGTTATCCAAACTTTTTTGTAATTTTGTTCATATCCGACGGGTATTATAGAAGTTGTTTGTGTCGGAAAACAATTTTCATCATTTGATTATTATTATCTGTAGGGTTTATGTGAATCACATTATTTTCCAATCAGTGAACGTCTTATTTCTGTACGGTTTTTAATGTGTGTTGGTTCAAGCGGTTGGTAACAAGCATTTATGAAATTCTATCAGTTACCCGACACGACGGCTGAATAACTTTACTGTCATAGTCATGAAGCCGATTTCTATATGAAAATATAATATACAGGGTTACTGGTTAGGTCATCCTATTCCCGTTAATGGCGTGTAGTTTACATTGTTTCTGACTGATTTGTCCATGAAACACCCTAAATCTTACGGTTTTCGAGATATTTGAATTTTATTGTTTTTTACAAAAAAATACCAAATTTCCGGCTATCGGCTCAGATATTTTTAAATTTGTTCGTCTTATTATTGCTTACTATTATATTTTTTTTATATACAATACGATGTTTTATAATCTCAATAACTAATATTGTACATAAAATGAATTATTAATTAGTTGTGGACAATTAGAACATGGAAGAAATAAGCAAAATTTAGAAAGTTCATTTTTCTTTCAAGGATTCTCAAAAAAAATAATACAGCATCTGTCCTGCAAATAAGTTTAAAAATATCTACGTTTCATCAGCTATCCAACAAGGTATATCAACTTAGCGGTTTAATAAAAAAGCTTGCAAAAAAACTTAGTTTTAAGTAGCTACAGGACAGGCAAAAAAAGGTAAATAAAACAATAGAAGAGTACAAGGTGCTACATTTTCAAAATTTTCTACTTTAATTTTGATAAACATCTTAAAATCTAAAGTTCGTGTTCGACATGTCCACCTCGGTTTTGAACACATAATCGCATTTTTCTACAAAGACCACCTTTCAACTATACAGTAGTTAGCTTTGTTCGTATTTCATTATATTTTTATCCGAAAATACAATAAAATTGAAATATCTCAAAAACAGTTAGGCTTAGGCTAGGGTGTTTCACAGACAAATCAATCAGAAACAATGTAAACTACACGCCATTAACGGTAATAGGTCGACTTAACCAGTAACCCTGTATAATATAATTGATAAAAATAATACCTACTTCTTAACGCGAGCGAAGACACGGTATTCTACTAATTACGAGTACAATATAGTATCAAAAGTGTCTTAACTGGTTTGTTGGTCAGTATGTTTAATTTTACTAATTTTAGACTACTATTTAATTAATCATTTATTCAAAATTGATATAAAATGCACTCCATGAACAACAGTTGTAAAAAAAATTTTCATTGTCAAAAACGTACCGAAAATTTTTTTTACACACACATAAAAATATAAACAAAATATACAGAGATAATAAAATTAGGTACTTAGCAATATAAGAAAAACCAAGCCAGTAAAAAATGTGAAGAAAATATTACAATTTGCACTATTACGGCACAGAATAAAATTGAAATAAAAATATTATTATTTGATATGATAATACAACTTGAATTGAAGACCATCACCTTTTCGGCAGTCGATAAATTCATTCACAGAAGTGATATGCTTTTTGGTTTATATGTTTGTCTTTTTGTGTTTGTACTTATGTATGCACACCGCAACGAAGAGACGGATCATCGTGATTTTGGTAGGTGATTCAGAAATTCAATCAATCAGTTCTTTATTAACGTTAATATACAGATGACACAATCATTATTGAGTTCTCTGGCTTCCGACCTACAAAATAATGTGTCTCGGAAACTAGCTCTTTCTCTGTTAAGGTTTACTAAATGTCAAGACAGAGATAAGATTTAAAAAAGACATAAGACAGGCTTCTTATCCTAAAAAAGCTCAAAGCAGAGCGAAGCACTGGCCAACAGGCTTTCTATCTACTGAAAAACAAATCTATACTAATATTATAAAGCTGAAGAGTTTGTTTGTTTGTTTGCTTGTTTGAACGCGCTAATCTCAGGAACTACTGGTGCGAATTGAAAAATTCTTTTTGTGTCGAATACACCATTTATCGAGGAAGGCTTTAGGCTATATATAACATCACGCTGCAACTAATAAGAGCGAAGAAACAATGGTAAATGTGAAAAAAACGGGGAAAATTATTCATCTTTAGAGCTTCCGTTGCGTGCGCTGCGAAAACGGTTCAAGATATCAAAAAAATATGTATGAAAGAATTATTTCTCTTAAAATGATCTAACAAAATGTCCGCAACAGTAAATGATTATCTTTTAAGACTAACTCACTAGAACCGTTTTTATGGTAATAACTATTCCATGCGGACGAAGTCGCTGGCACAGCTAGTTATCTATAACCCTTACAAATTGTAAGCAGTACACGCAATAGTAAAAAATGTTAGATACATATCCACTTTATAACGAAGCCAAATGAATCCCTACACCGCACTGAAACAATTCTCCGCCACCCAGTGGATACCAAACCTATATTTCTTTTTCATTGGTAACACATTAGTATTCCGAGCGACGCTGCCAGTAACTCAGGGGTCTATTTGACTGATTTTCAGCCGCTCCATGATTTGCCACTTTACCCGGTCACTGTGTGTTCTGAATTTAAATCAGCCAATCGCGAGTCGAGTCGGCTCTTTGAAATTTCATTCTCGTAGCCGGGTAATGCGTTCGTTATTTGAATATCGGGTTTTTATTACCTCTGCGTTCGTTATTTCGTTTATTTGATCGAATATGAAATGTAATAAAACTGTTTTGTGATAAAAAGGGGTTGATGATGTACCTTTTCTCAAATGTAATAAAATATTGGGGTCAATAGCAATGCTGAATATTAATATTGTGTAATATCAGAGATGTTTTAGCAGATTAAAATGCTACACAAGGTGTTTCAGAACGGTGTGACAATACTAATACAGGACATACTTACTTAGATATATTAGGAATACATTCCACGAGAACTAGTTTCCAATTATGATGAGTTTCTAGTTATATAGATTCTAGTAATGATGGAAATAGATGACGTTTTTTCACTATTTCGCTGTCCGCTGAAAGCCACGTATATTCCCAATTTCCAGAAATAATTTTCACTGACGCAAGCGTGCTACACTAAAATACAGCAATATAATGAATAATGAGACAAAACCCATCTTTTTACAAAATTATTCATCCAAATCAATCCAAAGTAGATAAAAGATGTCAATATATTATATTATCGGATATAATTTTATCAACTTTGGATTCTAGTTTCATATTTTGTACCGTTTAAAAATGTGATTTATAGTTTTACCAAGGCTTTTTCTACAACACAAGAAAGCCAGTTTAAACTAGCAACACCACAAAAACAGGCAACAAAGGACCTTTTTCCCTGAAATAAGGCGTTTAAGCGCGGATCGTGGGGAGGCGGGAGAAATTAATCAGGTCGGCTCAAGGGCTTGCCGCGTCAAAAGAAAAGCAAATAAAACGGCAAGCGACAAAGTTTCCCTGTTGCGACCCGGGACAGTAACACAGTGGAGATGACAGTGAACCGTTTCCTTTTTATGTTAAATCATAGACATATTCCTACAAAAAACTAGCTACTTATTTGAATTTGTATACAGAAGACCATTATCATGTTACCCAACATTTTTTAAGCGAAACAGGTTATCTACAACTTGCCTGATAAAAGGTTAGTTTTAAAAGGCTTTTTAGATACCAATAATAATGTTCAATAGTAATAATGTTGTTTACTTTTGGTAAGCCAATTGTAGCAGAAGTACAGTTAAATCGTTAATTTGACAAAATCGTAAGATCTGTCTATGTTTTTACTTTTTGAGATCATCATAGATCGATGGAACTTAGTGGTTTGAATTAATAGATGTATAGGGTCATGAAAGTCGCAAAGGCATTTTTACCGAGATATGACTTGTGTTAAGCCACGAGCATTTATTTAGTGAAAAAATAATGTAGAGCACCTTACAAAATAAAGTAGTTTTATCAGCCGACCGTAGCAAACTCAGTGGTCAAGTGTAAAACCAAACTATCAGCCGACAATAGGTAAATGACTATCAAGTATAGATAAATTCCCAACCACGCTGCTCCACAGATCCCTAGTCCCAGTAAGTGGCGTCCTCCGAGGCAAACAAACATTGATTTATCTTGATACCCGGATTTACCCCCTCCCCTCCCACTCCCCTTCCACTGACTTCCAATTTCCCGGAAGAAGTTTTTATGTGTCTTATAAAATTTTCTTTTATGTCCTCTCTTTGCTTTTATGCTTTTATCCGAGGCTGAAAGGTTTCAGTAATGATTCTTTATTCGAGATAGGTATTTTGGAACTTTTTTGTGACTAAGTATGACTTTTATTATAATTGAATTCTAATCTAGGTTTTAGATTGTACATTAATCTACAAAGAGAGGACTTTGTTTAAAATTATATGAGTTGTAGTTAAACGTGTACCTATCAAGGAATTTCTTCCGTATATTTCTTGTGCCTGTGTGTAGTATAAAAAACTACTGTTCTTCTCTTAAAAACGAAGAAAAACCGAATAGTTTAGTTTTATAATATACTAGCTGCTTGCCACGGTGATCTAAACCGGGTTATTTGTTAATCTTTAAGGTCTAATATATCTTATACGGAATACGGAATTTTATTTAAATATTATCCAATTGGAATTAATTGTTATAACTAAAAACAGAAATGGAAACAAATACACCCACTCACAAACTTGCTCATTTCTTTGTGATCTAATAAACACTAGTATAATTAAAAAAGTTGATGATGATTGATCTGTTTCTAAATTTACAATGAAACTTCTTAAAACACTCATTAATTAACAAAGTATTCAATCTCAATTGAGTCGATTTTAACCCTCAATCGTTTAATCTAAATATCGCCGAAGCTAATAAAATAACCATTGCAAATCACACCCTTTCACAAAAATAGATTTGCTTTTCAGAATTTAGATGGGGTGTTATGGGACCCCACTTATGGCAACCCTTTTGACCACAGGCGATTTTAAACTTTATATCAATTTACATAAAGTCTATATTACTTAATACCCCTTTTACAAACTCCGATCAATTTATCGATATCTATTTTCAGCTTTATATTGTAAAAGTTAAGGTAGGTTTTTGATTACGCCTTTTGTTAAGTCCTTAATGTGTCAAATCAATTACTTTATTGCTACCAGACTATCAGGTTGAGTGCGTGCTTAGGAGTAACTTAATTTAAGTATGGTATTGTGTGGTATTGTTCAGGAAATAAGATATTATGGGAAAATGTTGGCCAAAATATGAGTAATTTACTGAAAATGCAGACAAACTACATAGGTTATGAGATTTTTTTAAAATATGTAAACTGTAGTTTACTTTAAAAAAAATCTTGTATCCTAACCTACCCACAAAGTATAATCAAAATAATTTTGGACTTCTTTGGGTTATATTTCACTATTCATGTTGAATTAAGTAATACTTACCGTATCTTATCGTAGTTTTAACAAAAATACACACAAAAAATACCTACTTAAAAAAATATTTAAAAAAATACATAAAGCGCGTTGAAGTCTTTTACACGAGGAACATCAAACACAAATCTTTAATTACATTGTCTCTTCAAGAAATCGGTACATTCCGCGCGCCTAGTCATACAGCATTAATAACTAGTAATAAACCTATGAACACAACAAAGAAGCGAGTAACGAGTCCGACTCGATTGTCAGTTAATTCGATTCGTTATACAATCGAGTCACAATCGGATGGCACTGGAGTGCAACTGACATGGCCGCGGACTGCCCTCCAAATATCTTTGTACAGTAGAGATGGGAAGGTATAAATAGGGCTATGTTTATTGAAATGGTTTTGATTTCTGAAAGTAAGAAGTGTAATTTAAATAGCGTAAACAATAATGTTATTGTTTTTCAGTCAGATTCAATGACTTGTAAGCATGTTATGTCAATTCCCGTCACTGATTGATCGATTATATATTTATTCATGCTAATTTAAATGTGTTTCAATATATAGGTAATATTTATTTTTTACTAGCTGTCCCGGCAGACTTCGTACTGCGACCTAAACTTTTGTATTTTTTTTTTGTTTTTTTTCCCCTTTTATACCTTCCCTAGATCTCCACGAATATTTCAAGGCTAAGATAAGATAAATCCGTTCAGCCGTTCTCGAGTTTTAATCAGACTAACGAACAACAATTCATTTTTATTTATAAAGAAGATATTTCATTTTGGTCGATGACTAGATTTTGGTAACGCTAGAAACGGGAAGCAAGGTATCAAAGCCAGAGTTAGGTTTATTTTACAGTACGCACAGTAAAAGTGTATACAAACCACTTAGTATCTATTAAGTTAAATAAATAAAAAATAAATAAAATTATCTCCCAAGATCCATCCTGTCTATACCTTCCTATACCTGCACCCCCCGCTACGTGCGAAGTCCTGCGCCTGACAGTCGACGGAGGTAAATAAATAAACACAGCACTCGCCCTTTGTTCAACTATTAGAGGTAATTCAATGTGACGAATTAACTTGCTTTTTGCAACGTAATGGGGTGGCTGGTTAGTGGATAGGAGTTATTGTTTTAAATCTGTATTAATTCATTTACATTTTGTAAACTTATTATAGTCATCATCATCAGCCTAATGAGACCCACTGCAGGGTATTATAAGCCTCCTCCCTCTTACGCCAATTCTCCCTGTCTTGCGCTGTTTTTAGGTATAGTAACACATTTTAACCACCGAAACGTGCATTTTTTGTATCGAAAAATGCGTCGGTAATGTGGTTTATTGCAAAGTTGGTGGCACCGTTCTTACTGATAAAGTATTATTAATTAATTTGTTTGTTAGATAACAAAGTACGAAAGCAGTTTTATAGGTATGACTTATGACACAAAATGTGAACTATGAATCCCACACTAGGTTACTCTGTGTCGTAGCGATTGAGCTCTTCCCATGGAAAATGGCGATTCTTCATTTGATCCGGAACTCGTTCCGATGGCTTTGTTGTTTGCCATAGTTCTAGGAGTTAAATCATGTCTAGGATTCGAGGATGATATACATATAATTTGTAATATTGAATATTATATTCTATATTACAAATTTTAAATCATCCTCGCACAATTCTATGGCTGATGTGCTACGCATTCCATTTAAGAATCTAATGAAAAAAATAGTATACCTATTGCAGCAGCTTTAGGTTAGTAAAACTCACAATCATTTTTTCCTGGCCTCATCTCAGCTCCCCCTATATATCTAGTAAACCACACCAGTGTGCGTTCAAAAACCGTTTAATCTGGGCTCATGTGGCCGCGCTTACCCTCACGGGGGCAATCAGCTTATTGATTTTGTATTGCGTGACTTGGAACGTGGTCGCTGAGATTTATATATATGTATATATGGAAGTGAATTCCTTCTGTAGATAGGTAGATACCTAACTTGAGGGTTGTCTCGTATCTTAACAGAATTCTTAAAAACGTTTCATTGAATTCAAATATTTGTTTGTATTGCATTCTTGTTTTTCCATTTACAAACTAGATTGCAGATCTTATGCTTAAGATATGAAAATTATGAAGAACAAAAAATAACCTGAGCGGGGTTTTGCAATAATTTTAGTTGGGCGCGGTCCGGTCTACACATTAAGTCAGGTCATAAATTCTGTCACATGTTTAATATAAAATAATTGAAACAACTTTATTCTTTATGTAACCATTTATATACCAAAATGAACTTAACAAAACATAGATTCTTATGACAATAAAGTTTATTCAGAATGACCTCCGTGATTTTGAATACAGGCCTTCAATCTGCGCGGCCAGTCGTCTATCGCTGCACGAACGAGGTCCATGTCAATATCGGCGGCTGCCTTAATCAAGGATGTCTTGAGTGACTCCAAATTGGGATGAGGCTTTGAGCACGCCTTTTCCTCCAAGTGTTGCCATATCTTGTAATCTAACGGATTCAAATCTGGACTGGAGGAGGGCCAGTCTTCGTGCCGGATGAAGTCGATTTCACGCGCCGCCAGCCAGTCTTGTGTGCTCTTCGCTCTATGAGCTGGCGCCGAATCTTGTTGGAATACCCAGTGCTTGTTATTGAACATGATATGAGAAACAGGTTTCACAAGGTTCGTCAGGACTGTATTTTGATACACAACTGCATTCGTTTTTACACCTTTCTCACAAAAATGTACCTCTGTTAAGCCCCAATAAGAAACTCCCAACCATACCATGAGCGAGGATGGAAAATGACCTCGTTGGACACGCGGAATACGTTTGCTCGCTTCTTCACTACTGTGTGCGTACACCTTATCATTTTGTTTGTTGTAGCTCTCTTCTACGGTAAAAATTTTTTCATCCGAAAAAAGAATTTCCCGATATTTTTTTCCCGCGTACCGCTTCAACAAAGCGCGGCATCTCTTCAGTCTCAGGTCCATTAGACGAGCATTCAAACGATGTCCTGTTTTTCTTCGATATGCCCGAAGCCCTAAGTCTTCATTTAACACCCTTTTCATCGTGGTTCTGCTTAACCCCATCTGAAGGGCCAACAGTTTATGCTTACGTTTGGGATTTCTTTGAATTCGCGCCTTCACAGCTTTTATCACTGCTGGAGTCCTAACAGACCGAGGGCGACCACTTCTTGACCTGTCATCTACACTAGAGTCTTCATTGTATCGTTTGATGGTACGATAAACGAATCTTTTGGCTATATTTAAATTTTTCAGTATGTCAAAAATTTGAATTGGCGCGTAACCGCTACGATGCAATGCAATAACTGCAACACGGTCTTCTTTAAGCGTCCACTCCATATTTAAAAATGAGTAAAATTCTAAAAAGTATACATTTTTATTTTCATGAACAATACGAAATTCGAATTCAATAAACTTTTTTGTGGCCAGCATTCTAAAAGAAAAGTTTTTACTGTGTGACAATACTTATGACCTGACTAGGTATATAGGTATTTGGTTTTTATCATATTCTTTTTGTAAAGGTGTTTAGTTACTGCATAGCAGTTTACGGATTGTACTTCATAATGATTCCTTGTTATGTTGTTAGTTTTTGTAGAACATTTACACCTAAAAGAACATAAAACCTGGCGAATAGGTATAACGTTGGTATCACGTGTAACCGTTGAATCAGTTGCTACATACGCCTAGTATGCACATCAACAAACTTTAGCTTCAAACGTCAATCATCTTCTAAAAGTGCTCCTCTATCCCCAGCAGAAGAGAACACGTCTCCTCTGCGCTGGTCGCCGCCCACGTCTGCCGCGCTGGTGGCGGCCGCCCTCGCGCCGCCCGCCCTGCGACCCTGGCTGCCAGACCCGCCGATCAAGAAACCACAGCACTTGGGTAAGACAGGTTGGCATCCGACCTTTTTCATTTTCTAGTTCTTCTTCTTATCGAATGAGAGTGGCCAACTCTGTCGAGAGTTTATCAAGCCGCCCTAAGAGCCTCTGACATGGCTTAACAACTGCCGTAATAATTCTAGTTCGAACTATGCAAGACTTTGTATCAGATCATTCAAGTCTGGTACTTGGCAGTAATATGCTAATCATGCAAGACCGCGTCATGGGAAACGTAATGCTGTGACAGTTATTGTATTGTACTATACTTAATCTTTATAATATACTAGTGGACGCCCGCGGCTTCGCTCGCATTATTTCAGGATAATAAGTAGCCTATGACACTCATACTACCTGTATACTATAAAAACTGCCGAAACGTGTTTTATTATCGATTTAAAGTATACTCAAACATTTTTTTTGTAATATATTATATGTTCAGATTTTTTACCCTCTTCAGGTTTATTACTTATATGTTAGATCTCAGTCAATTTCATATAAGAGTGGCAAACGCTGGTGTCTAAAGTTTTTGATAAGATGTAATTACTGAATTCATATCTAATTTATCGTAGTATTCAACCTGAGAATGCACTTTTATCCACTAGCTGTGCCTGCGACTTTGTCCGTGTGGAATAGTTATTTTGGGCATTCATTCTTTCATACATATTTTTTTGATATCTTACAAGATAACGGTACACCGTTTTCACAGCGCACGCAACGGAAGCCCTCAAAGATGAATAATTTTCCTCGTTTTTTCATTTTCCATTGTTTCTTCGCTCCTATTAGTTGCAGCGTGATGTTATATAGCCTAAAGCCTTCCTCGATAAATGGTCTATTAAACACAAAAAGAATTTTTCAATTCGCACCAGTAGTTCCTGAGATTAGCGCGTTCAAACAAACAAACAAACTCTTCAGCTTTATAATATTAGTATAGATTGCATCAATGGATTCTTTTTATAACTCTTCACAGCTTACCTTACAGTAAGCATGTGCCTTCATAAGCAGTATTTTCTCGCTTTGATAACTTCTCTCGCTCACCAGGGTTGGTGTGCGTGGTGTGTGGAGACACCAGCTCTGGCAAGCACTATGGCATACTCGCGTGCAACGGATGCAGCGGCTTCTTCAAGAGATCTGTCAGGAGGAAGCTCATTTACAGGTTGGATAATAATAATACCTTTACCATTTTTATTTACTTACATATGACTATACAAAATTTATATAAATATACAGAAAAACAACAAATTTATAAAACACAGATCATTTTATTAAAAACTTAGCACACTGTCCATATTGTCGCTGTGCGGCAGTGTTCCCAGGGTGCTGGCAGCTTTTCCTCTTTGAATAGAAAGTCTCACACGTTAAGAGAATAGCTGCCAATCATGAGATGTCCTGTGGCAAGGACTAGACGGTACCTTATATAGGTACTTATACGTATTGCGCATATTATTTCTTACGCATTATTTCAGCGCGTGTGGCATTTCATTCTGACGCTTCTTGATTCGATCCCAGCCCTAATCAATTACTTAATTTGTTATTCACAATACCTGAGCGAAGCAAACCAAATAGCGAAGCAATTAGAACAAAGCATATCTATTTAATTTTACCAGATTTCACTAGAAAGAAACTTTTAAGTAGTTATATATATATGTATTTCTTGTTTGTGCTCGTTTGTTTAGTATTTGCTACAATAAATCATTTTCTTTCTTTCTAGAACAACATACTTGCAAGTGCACGCGTTTGAATTTACAAAAAAAATAGTGGCTTTCTATACCTAATCTAGAAATACAGTCGCTCCATTACTCTCTTTACCACTATAAGTACTGCAACGAAAATTTTGATCAAATAACTTTAGTACAAAGTTAAAAATACATGTAAAAACTGAATTCTAAACTAAATAGTGTCAACCACAACTGTATTTCAAACTTGGTACAAAATTAGATCAAATCAATATTGTGAGTGCATGTTTGAACAATTGTATGGAGTTTATATTAGCTTTGTATGAGAATGAATGTAATAAGTGAAAACTCCGTTTCATCATAAGTTTGTTTGATCAAAGTACCTTAACTGAAACAACCGGGTTTTTGGATGCGTTGCCCAACATCTGTGTTATATTTGTTTTCATGTACCTTTTACCATAGTGTTCAATAGTTTGACATTACTTTCTCAAATTTTATTGGATACTAGTGGCTACTCGCTGCTTCGCTCGCATTTAGAAGCAAAACATGCATCCCCCATTTCACCCCTTTAATGAAATGAAATGAAATGAAATAATTTATTCGAAATCATATCACGTTACATTCACCTTAGAGGGGAAGCACATTTCAGGATTTACATCGTCAGTATTTTTATAATTATATTCATTACATATATTGATTATTTATAACAAATTTAAAATTTTTGATAATAACTTATTTTAGAGGGCAATTAATTAATTTAAATATGTATTTATAGTTTAATAAGTTTTATTATCAGCTGTAAAGAGGCTTCGTCAAATAGTGGCGTAGAAATTTTTAAAAATGGTGTTTCCAAAAATCCTACGATATCCATAATATCTATCTGCATGCCAAATTTCAGCCCGGTCCGTCCAGTGGTCTGGGCTGTGCGTTTATACATAGATCACTATGTCAGTCAGTTACCTTTGAGTTTTATATATTTAGAAAGTGGTATGTACTATCAGCTACAATGGGCAATGCTTATAACAAAATTACCACGAATCAGCCATAGGAGATGGAGCCAAATTGTATTGATCAAAGAATCAGTAAACTTGATGTTCTTTTTATTACTTGTTGTGATTTTAAAAACCAAAGCGTTAATCAAAGACTAATGACCATTGTACGAGTATATTATCTATTCATGACGAACTGTATCGACAGATCAGATGACGGAGGTTTAGACTGGCCCCCCGCCAGTTAACTGAGTAGCTTGGGACTCCCCATCAAAGACTTAATTCATTCATAATGTTAGTGACTATGACTCGAGTAACTTCCAACCAAATGTCATATCATAATCCTGGTTGCGTTTCTAAAAACAATTTCCACAGTAAGCATGGCAAAATCTAGCTTAAGTCTAGTACTGTAGCAGTACTTTCCGCCACTAGGCTTTTTCTAAGAATACGATATGCCATGACTACATGATAATTCACTTTTTGTCATTTATACTCGAATATAATTGTTTTACCCAATAATGGATTATGTTAGAAAGTTAGAAGGAAACATCTGGGCAAGAACAGCGCAAGACAGGGAGTATTGGCGTAAGAGGGAGGAGGCCTATACCCTGCAGTGGGTCTCATTAGGCTGATGATGATGAAACCAATAATTCCTAAAATTTTATTAAGACAAAAAGCCAAAGATTCACATTGCACCGCCTTCCATTCACGGAAAAACTGACTCAATCTCCGAACGAATCATTATTTGGAGTTACCATAACTGTTTGCTTAGCTGGTAAGATGTCCGATCAAAATGTAGGTGATATATCTTCAGTGTGTCATATTCATATGAATTTATACTCACACTTGTGACCCGACTCATATTTGACTAACTTTCTCTTTAAAACTGTTCTTGGGACAAAAGATATTACAACACTGTTCGAAATATTGAATTATGATTGTTGAACTAATTTCCGTGGCCTCGATTTTTAAATATTATTTTAATTATGTTTGTTCTTTTACACTTGGGTTTTGGCAGACGGTTTCTTAGTATATTAGCGAGTTCTTGAAATCTTCGCAATGAAACTGTGACTCAATAATTTGTCTGACTCCTTTTTAATATAAAACAAATGGATAAAGTCTGAACGCCAAATCACTGCAAGCTTTTTTGTGAGTAGATACTAGATCATTAGATCTTCTTTTTTTCTATATATATGGTATATAGGGATTCCCCTGACGGGGCCAAGGTTATCATACAATAAATTTATCTTTGCTTGCATATATTTGCTGAAAACCAATTTTGTATGTAGTATAAATTATTATGCTTCGTGGTCTTTTGTCCTAATCTATAATCTCGATCTTCCAATTTAGTCGTATAATGGTTACATTATTGCACAATAATAGCAAAATCATATTAAAAAGTTTAGTTTAAAAGTAAACATTGGTATACGTGTATTCTAATAAACATACGTTATTTAATATTGTGTTAAGTATGCCAGCTTTACGGATATCCTCTAATGTTGTCCAAACTAGGTAACCTGGAAGAGATCACTTTAGTGATAAGGTCGCCCAATGTCCATGGTTACCTTCCACCTTTATGTTAAATATGTTCTTTTTATTTGGTGTACAATAAGGTATATTTGATTTGATTTGATACGTGTAATTAAAAAACAGTTTGAAAAGTTCAAAATATGTAGTTATAACGCAATATAATGCAAAATTGCACCACGTATGTAGATATTGTATATCTTTTTAATGCATCTTATTTTGTTTGTAACTTATAAATGAAAACAAACATCAACAGTGGGCAGTAATCCCGCCTCATCTGTCCACAGAGTAGACCCGGTACAGATACAATGGTTCTTGAACCCGGTTAATCCGGCCGAGAGGAGCATATTTCTCATTTTTGGCGAGCATCTGTGACCGGCTGCGATTGGGTGGTGGAGAAATAGCGGTTGTAGCACTAGTACAAAAAAATGATGCGACTAGAATATAACAAGTTTTAGTAGTAATATTTGCAATAATATTTTAAAGAAAGTTTTTTTTATAGTCGACCCGTGAAAGTGACTTACATAATGGGCTCTACTAGCACTTTGTAGGCTATTTTAATTAAAAAATGTGTACATCACATGCCTGCATTTACAATACAATTTAATTTAATGTATAAGTTTAGGAAATCGTAAAGAAATTCAATAAAAAATGCAGTATTAAAACAATCTTGATTTGCAAAATGGTATGAAGTTTTGACAATAGATTTGTAACTTTTAATTCAAGCTCTCAAATATTGTTACTAATTGTTAGTGATTGAGTATGATATAAAACACTTACTAACCTGCCTATTCTTTAATTAGAAAATTGCATTAAAATTATAATGAAAATACGCATGCAAAGTAATTAAAAAACCTTACTTGATTTTCCCCGCTAGTCGTTCCGCTCGTGAACAAGTCACCGCCCGCTTCTATCCCAATCGTAGGGCATTTAAATGCGATGTGAATTTAATTTGCGCTTTTTGTAACAAGTGAATCTGGCTCTTTATGATGTAAATCAAATTATTTGTAGAGATTACTCAACATGGGACCTAGGGAACAAAATTAAATAAATGAGAAATCTATGACTGGTACTTTCCTTTGCCTTTTAACAACAAAGTCGATTTATGTTTGCCACAAATTTTCATGGTGTTATGTGAAAACAGAGGTGGTGGCCATATTTTGAACCATTTTTGTCGATTTTTTATAGCTTCGTGTTCTCTAACAACACTGTTTTCAGTAAACCATGCAAGTCACGCATGGATTACGGGAAACAATATCTAAAATATACTTTTGTATTGATTTGCTCTGTGCTTGAAATTACCGCATAAAATAATATCCTTTAATATTCCCAACATGTGCTAAACATCTATAAAAGTGCACTTAGTTCAAAAATCTCAGGGTAGATATACACTGATAGCATTAGAAACTGTTTAACATTTGGCCCAAATCCCTCTCATTGAGCCACCGTTTCAATTAATTGTGCACTCGCCCTAATGTTATTAATATTGTGTACGCACCCTTATGATAGATGGTCGAGTAGGACATGTGTACGATGCTTTATGTTTGGCAAATTGATTTTTATGGTGTCTTTTGTGAGAGGTTTGAAGAGACGTAAGAGTATGTTACCTTACCAATGTCATGCGGTATACAATACTTGCTTACAATTTTTTATTTGCGGCGCCCCGCAGAATTTACTGTGTTAATCTGGGTTAAAAAGTAACCTATAATTTCATCCACTTTCTAGTCTACCTAACCGAATATTATCAAAATCTGTTCAACCATTTGAGCCTGAAGAAGGAATAAACTGACATTCACAAACGATAGTCTTTATAATATTAGTAATTTGATTTGGTATTACCGTATGCATGGAAATTTCTATCGCATAAGTAAATCATGGTTATACCACGATTGCCATTCCCTCAGTTAAGACCTAGACCATCTAGACTATATTCCGAGCTACTTTTCACAACGCCATCTAGCCCTATATAAAGCAAGCGCTATAGTTTAAATGACATCCTTTTTAATTTAGGATCTTTTTCTTCGAAAATACTAAAGTAAAACTACAGGGCACCACTAGTACAACCATAATCGTCAGCCAAAAGAGTTCCTCATACAAATCACTCAACTATTATATTAGACCCTTCCAAAGCTGTGATACAAATGTCAACATTTCGTAAGCCTATTACTCAGATTACCAGTAATGAAGTATCTTTAATCTGTATTAGGGACAGTATTGCAATCGCCGTGCTTGTAAGAAACATGGGATATGAAGGAATGGATATAGTTTTCGAGAATGTTTCGTTGCAGAATTGGAATGTTTGTATTCTTAGGAATTAGTATGGTGGATGGACATATCAGAGACTTTGTTATGGACACTTTTACGATGGAAACTTTATTAAGATAAAGATAACTTTATTGATCAAAAACTTAGATTCTAATACAATTTTGATCGCTACCCTCCTGTGCACGTAATTTATTTTTAACTATATCATAAACTGTAAAAACCGTACAAGACCGTGTTTGCTTTGTTATATCTGAAACTTACTGTAGTGTCTGCCAAAGATAAGAAAAGGTTGTCAAATGTCAATACGAAAAACAAATTTTATATCTGACTGCTTACGCAGGTCGTGAAGGCCTATTAAGTGAATTTAAGTAAAGGTTTAGAAGTTATTATCTAAAACTGAATCAGATAAAGTTATAAAGTTTTTCTTAACATGCAGATACAGTTTATTTTTAACCGACTTCCAAAAAAAGGAGGTTTTCAAGTCTTCTGTTTTTTTTTTTAATATTACAAGCTTTGGAAATATATAGGTACACACAGTTTGCGGTTGTTGGTCTTAGAATAGTAGGACTCTACTACTACTTCAGTAATATATGCTAAGTTGGTCTTTCCTGCGACGTGGTTTTATATTCGCGTTTTAAAACAACGAGGTGAAGTTCTTTAAATATATGTATTTATTTTCACTTGTATTTGTAAAATTTTATCACTTTTTTCATGTGTATGTATTTGGACTGTTTTTTAATAAAGTTTTCCTATAAATTCAGATGCCAGGCCGGTACGGGTCGCTGCGTGGTGGACAAGGCGCACCGCAACCAGTGCCAGGCGTGCCGCCTCAAGAAGTGCCTCGCCATGGGCATGAATAAAGATGGTAAGTACAAAACACCATCATGTAATTAACCACAGAATAAAGAACTCTTTGAAGACTATAGTAAGTCATTTAAATACTGTTCAAGCGCAAGTAGCAAGGTTCTATGACGTTTTTTGCCAAGAAGTGAGACCGTTCTTGCTTAAACAAGTAAAAATAAAGAAGTAAGACTCTCTTGTTGTGCTCAATTTTTAAACGATATTTACTAATAGATTTTTAGTTGGCACGTAATTAATTTTACTTAGTAGGTACCTTTCTTTCCGTCTAGAAGCTAGTCTGAAAGTAATGATTTTTGGTACTTATAAGATAGCAACTATCGCTCAGCCAAAATTTAAAAAATAGTGTCCGTCACTTAACGTAATATACCATCATTCCATTCTGAATACCTACATTAACATTTAGCATAAACTGCGATAGACAGTCACGAGACCAGGGGCATTAAAAAGATTTCATTATCAGTTTAAGATGTTGAAAAAGTTTGAGTCAGTTAGAGTTATTTAACATTCTCCAATCAATTTCACTAAAACCACTGCGTTCCCACGACTCATCACTACTCGTCTCCCACAATAAAATCCAATAATAAACATATCAAAACACGTCACAGACCATCCCTGGCTCAAATCTGCCATATTTGCCCTGTCTCACGAACAACGAGCCAATTAGGCATAATCTAATCTATCTGACAACCGCCTGCCCCTGTCTGTGAAGGATAGGCATAGAAATATAGGCCTTATTGTTAAGGCAATAAAGGTGACTGATTAGAAAGGATTTTAGAGTAGTGGTGATGGAATTGTGAAGTTAGATTCGAATTGTAGAATATTATGACGAAGACGTAATAATGATACGTCGGAAGATAAGACTAGCCCCCGGTTTGTAAAAGCATGATCAAGTTATTTCTCCCAACAAAATACATGTTCGCACTGCTTGGCTGAAAATTGTAAATCTACCAATAACAGCGCTAATAAGTGGATTTCATGGGAATCCCAGAATTTACGATTACAAAATTGTTAATCCACTAAAATATTAGAATTTAGTTTTACTCAACAAAGTGGTATAAAACAATGAAAAACTAAAAAAAAACTGTTCAAAAAGAAAACATGTCCAAAAATTGAAACAACATAGATGACAAGCTCATTACAGAAACCAAACGAATTAACCCGTCCTTCCATACGATTATACTGGTTAACAATGCAAAATGTATTCATAAAGCGCCCTTTTGGGCACGAGCCTGGCCACGTGGCGCCCACCACGGCGTATACAAATGATGGCTTACAATCTAAACGTTTTTACACTACAATGTTTTAGGACAAGTCGTGCATAAGTTTGTTAGTTTAGCGCTTGTTTCTTGTTGGTTCTGGATAATGATTGTAAACATTGATTTAGGAAAAGGAACGTTGTCAGTGATTGCTGGCTGTGATGTGTTCATATCAAAAGTATTTTTTTGTTGTTTACTCCGGGAAGTCAAATACATAAAGTCCTTTTTTTGGGTATAAACAGATTCGATAATGAGACGTTTATGCTGATCGAAACTTAGGAACCTATTAGATTTTTTCAGAATGTGCTAAAGTTGTTGTTACTGTGCTTTGGTTGTGACGCCTTGCTTATCTCAAGAATCATCTATACCTAGTAAATGAGATACTGTTTTACATAGTTTAATAAAATTTTACTTCTTCGTGTTGGCTATTTTACACTGCAGCTGTCCATTTGTACACTTCAGTTTTATTTTTAATATTAATACCACATTAAATAAATATTCTGCCTATGATAATATATTTTGCCGTGCATCCAATTCTTACAACTATCACACGCATTAATAGCTTTAATTTGTTTAAAAATCAAACCGTTCTCTCAACACCAAACGCGTGATATTCCCACAAACCAGACCGCATTCTCCAAATGCCCTTAAGCTGGATCTAATAAGGCCACACCCCCCTCATAATGACGCTGAGACACCACGAACACATAATTAAGCAAAAACTACAAAGCGACGTCCCCGCGGCGTTCACACTTTACATTCAAATGAGCACCCCTGGGTTATTAAAATGTTTGGCGCACGCGCTACAGAGCTGTGAGTTACGCGCAAACACTTTAAACAGATTTTAATTGAGGCTGATAGTTTCTATAGTTACTATACTAAATTAGAATCACTTGCTGTTTTCTGATTTCGAATAAATTGTACATTAATGTGACGATATGTTTATGTTAGAGTTGGTCAAATAAATAAGTATTCGCTTTTCTAAAGTATTGACAAAACTACTTAATTTGTTTTTAGTGTATTCATATGGTAATTTCTATACAAAAACAATAGACATTCAACCACACTCAAAGAAACATCGTAACATTGGTAACAAATCGCATCACAATAAAAGCAACTCAAACAAAACTCAATCAAAAGACACAACCAAACTCAACAACTTCCATTCCGAGAATTACCATTACGTACTGCGCACAATGAAACGTTGATCCAATTTGGCACGAAAGGAAAGTGTCAAAAAGATTGTAGCGGAGGAAGTAATGAGGGCCTGAGAGGACGCCCTGCGGCACGCCAGACGGCAACGCCTTTAAGCTTTGTATTATTCCAGCATATTCTGCTCCCGGTGCCCTGTTGTTAAAGGAAAAGTGTAATTTGGTTACACTTTGAGATGTCGCTGCGACAATTTAATTATTCGCGGGTGGGGGGTTAGGTTCACCTTGTCAAAAGCCTCAGCGAGTTTGGGCGGATTAATTAGGGAATTCTCGAGCTTTGTTGCGATGCTCGTGAGGTTGGTTAATGAGGTTGTTTTAAATTTGCTCAAACGTATTGTATTATTAGTTTTAGTCATCAAATCATTACCACTAATTTGCTAATTTCCTACATATTAGCGCGTTTTTAAATCAGACAAGTACATTATTTAATAGTTTATTTTTATTCACACAAAACACTTATATTATAAATGTTATATAATATACTCATAAGACTTCATCTGGAAACAATAAAAAGATTAGCTGACATTTTTTTTTCTCAAAATTTCTGATATACTACGGTACTTAGGTGAAAAAATTAAGGAGTAACAAAAAAACTATCAAGACAATTTCATTCATAATGAATAACAGTGGTTACTGTGCAGGAATCTAAAAGCGTATTTAGTAAATGTTGCTATGATTACGCCTAAATCCAGCGTCGCATACTCTAACACTTAACTGTTTATACCGGAGTCTAATCCACGGTAACTGGCACTGATTAATGCGATTTTAATCCGCGCCTAAAACCCTTAAATCCAACCCTATATTAATCGCCCTCTCGACTAAACAAAGTCACAAGTCCATTCCATCCAGCAACCCAATCTAAACTTTAATGCTTCGATGTTAAATTTGAAATCCCTTCGACAATAAATTCATGCGAAGCAAGGATTTGCAATGTGTCTAACTTTTAAGTCTGTGAACTCAAATTCAAAAGGCTTTAGGTCGTGTTTTCGATTGTTACAATTTGGAGGCGTTATATTTTGAACCTTAAAGCGATGGGTATAAAGTTGATATTTTCTAGCATTCCGATATGAGATCAATAACCATTAAGCCCGAATCATTTTGACAGAAGTCGCGTGTAAGAGAGATGAATGTACCTTGTTTGGCTTAGGATAGAAAGGGATGGATATTATTTTGTTATTTTCGTCATAAATTAATAGGTTTAGGGTTGTCAAACAGATGAGTCCTGCACCTGATCTACTTGATATTATTTTTCATTTTTAAGCGAAACAGTGTTGAATGCTATTATTGATCTCACATGTTTCTGTACAAAAATCATGTCCTTTAATAATGTTTATCAAAGGGTCGCATATTCACGTAACATTTCAATGTACATATATCTTAGGTTATGAATGTGTCAGTGTATATGTTTTTTTTTCCATTTACACTAAAGAGACAAACTAAAAAGCAACAAATTTGATTGTATTTTCATATAAATCGGTTAAAAAAGCTTTTGCCTCTATATCCTGGCCTAATAATATATTAGTAGTTTTGTATTAGGGCAACACGAGTAAATCCGTTGGACATCAATAGCCACAACACTCAACATGTTATCTAAAATCTGATATGTGTTTAAAAACAATCAAATCAATTCATTTCGCATGCTAGCCTAGAGCTTTTTTCATTCCCATTTTACGGGTTGCACCAAAAATCACCGACAAACCTATATGCCTCCCTCTCTCTCCTATGACAAACTATTGTTCCTGTCTCGCTCTCACAGCGGAAATGAGACCTCAAAGATGGCTGCGGTCGGTAGGAGGGGCCATTTGATTTATAGCAGGGGAGGGGGATAGTTGTGTATGGATTTTCAGTTAAAGATTCGGGATTTAGTTTGGGACGCTCTCGGGTCAATTTTGGCGAATTTGCTGGCAGTTTGCAGGGAAATGTGGGTAACTGATAGAAAGTTTTGTGTTTTGCGTAATAACGTCAGCTCAAATTGGTTTCCTTGAGTTTGTAAAATTAATTTTAAAAACTTTATCCTACGAATATCCTTCCTATCAGTCTTCCTACCAGTCCCAACTATCTTCATATAAACGTATCTATGTATGTTAGGAGAAAAGTTTAACAATATGTATGTAATTTCTAAAATATTTAGATTAAACTTAGTACTTATACCAAATTAACTATTTTTTTAAATTAGCAATGGGTTAAGTATATTATTTTTACAGTAACCGTACATCAACTGATATTATTATAGTACACTAATCGATTGAAGTACCTACATAAATAGCTGAAAATCTAGAATACTCTACTTTTAGAATAAGTACCAACTAGTCGAAGACATATTATGATTGATTCTGACACCACGTAAAGTGGATTACTAGAAGGAAAATATAGCCACTGGATATAATAAATACGAACCCACTCCATGTATTTGTTGATCTACTCCAGATATTATATTTAAGATACATGGTTATATCTACTTACACTTAATTTTTAACAATGAATGATTTATTGATAAAATTTTTACAATACTACAATATTTTTATAATATGTGATGGATTTAAAATAAAACTCAATTCTTTCACGCTTTTGTTCACATCTTAACTAAATATTTCTTATTTGGCTATACGTGTAAGCAAAGCATTTAAATCAATATATACAAGATGGAATAATTCATAAAAAAATATTTATTTCTTATACGTATATCCTTTAAACTTTAAAGAGCCCGTGTCATATACATATCAAGAAAACAAAGACAAAGAAATAATATAAAAAATATCATCAGCCATTAGCAATAAAAATAAAATAAAAACATCCCCTCAAACGTTCACATAAAATTGAGATAAAAATGTCACATGCCGTTCCACCCCCGTCTGGGGTTGGAAGGTTCCCCTTAGAGGGGGTTAAAAGGCTTCTATTTGATTTTATTGCGTCCTCCCGACATCTTTTACAGCTGAACTCGGGAGATCTTGCAATTCGATTTAGTTTGATTTAGTGTTGGCACTTTATTGTGCGCGCTGTTTTTATGGTATTGGATGGTGGTACCTTGAATATGTATTATTTTTATATGAGCTCATGCTTAGTAATATAAGAATAAGTTACTAAAAAATATATTTAGCTACCGTGATCAGTCGTCAGTCCACCTCAAGATACCTCTGACCATTTACTCGTACTATCGGCAAACCGGACAAGAAAACGATTGTTCTTACGACTTCTTTCAGCTCCATTAGAAAGTTTTTAATATCACACAGCTTCAAAGATAAGTTAAATACCAGTTACCAATAATAAGCATAGCGTATAAGATATCAATCATTTTAATTTTGAAAAGCAAGAAATTTGTAAACCGTTACCATATATTAAATAGTATACTATAATGACTACCTAGCGTGGCTAATACCAGCCGATGAAAACTATCCACCGCTGGCCAAACAAACCATATTACACTAGGTTCGAATCCACCCAGCCGCTATCTTTACGTCCTTCTAAAACTGTAACCGTGAAACTGTAAGCTGATTAGTTATAGATACATATTTCTATCTAATAGATAGAAATGTGTATCTATAACTAATCAGCGTGGTCGGTTCCAGCTAAGCAGATCAGGCATAGACCCCGACAGTACAGCTAATCATTAGACTGAGGCACTAGGTTCGAATCCCGTCAGCCAGTCTTTTTGCCCTTCTAAAATTGTAACTGTAGAATAGATAGAGATATGACTAACCAGCGTGGTCGGTTCCAGCCGTGCAGAACGAGCGCCAGCCTCGGAACACGGCTACCATCAGACCTGAGACTCTGCGGGACATGGACCAGGAGAGGGCGCTGCGGGAGGCGGCAGTCGCTGTGGGAGTCTTCGGGTAAGAATCTAAATATATAAAGCTCAAAGGTGACTGACTGACTGATATAGTGATCTATCAACGCATAGCCCAAACCACTTGAAGGATCGGTCTGAAATTTAGCATGCAGGTAATGTTATGACGTAGGCGTCCGCTAAGAAAGGATTTTTGGAAATGCCAGTTTTAAAGGGGTAAAATAGGGGATTCAAGTTTTACTTCTTAAAGCGAACAAAACTAGCGAGCACCACTAGATATAAAAAAAAGTTTAAAATGTTTGGTGACTCACTATAAGAATTTATTTTTATGCTTGCACCGATACATAATATAGTAAATACTAGATACCTAGATACATAAGTAAGTGATGAAAAAGTGCTTGTTACTTTGTGGGTCAGTTTGTTTATGTTTCATATCGCCACGAAATGGTCGTCACGATTTTTGGTACGAAGGTATTTTATACATATAGTAATTGTATGAAACTGCGGGTATCCAATATTGCTGGACCGCAACACACTAATTTTGCTTTCACGTTCAAGCAGTGTAAACGTGGCAAAAAATTTTTCTTGCCTTGCGAACAGACTATAAAAGGTAAAAAGCTTCACGCCCAGACGACGGTCGATATATAATCGACAAAGTGTCATAAAAACGTAGGTACATTATACACACGGTTACGCCGCACAAGGAATTATCTGACTTTGCCTTTTCATTCGGAAACTTGTGCCAGTGTCTATGGGAATACACATTAGAATATAAACAGAGAGATAACTCGAAAATTGAGGCATAAATGTATGTACAAAACATATGGTTATTTGAATAAATGCATTTGTATTGTAATGAAAATAGTTTGAACCAGAAGTTTTTCTGTCATTACATCCATAATCGTTAACTAATGTGTGCTGAATGCTGATTAATGCTGTACTATATGTAATATGATAAACAATAGTGTAATGAAATCCATCAGATAAAATCATTTACATGTGTTATTTTATTTAATACGACGATATGTTCTTTCAAAAATCCACTTCTTGGTTGCGTAGCTCGTAAGCAACTCGTAGCACTGCGTAGCTTACAGAATGACGTGAGCGTAAGCTACGTCATTTGAAAATGATCTCATAACGGCAAAGCGTCAAACAATTTACATATTATTGTATAGATCTTTACATTTTGAATTTAATCTATTAAACAATTTCCTGGAATTTTTATTTATTTATTTTATTCATATTCCTAAAGTTAGTTAGGTTTGGAATACCTTTAGATAGTTTTACCAATGGTTCTGTGGCTATGGTCACATTTATTAACAGTTATGCTTCTGTTGTATCTACTCTGTTAAATATGTGACAAAGGTAGCGAGCTCCTTTGTCAAATGTTTGTGCCATGTTAGGACTGACTGCCTCTCTTCATACCACACTGCATGCTCCGGAGCGTTAGGCTGGTACTAATATAGGTACCTATGTATTCAAGTTGGAATTATATGGCTTCAAATATTGAGAGATATAAGAATGAAGATTTATTCATCCAATAGCCGATTTTGACATAACAAGTGATACAAACTAAAATAGTATGCAACTTAAAAATTGTTTTATTCCACCCTGCTCATAACAAATATAAACCACAAGAAAGCCTGATAGGTTTTGCATCACCCTAATCGTTTGCTCAGGCGTCAAAGTGATGAACAAAACGTTTTGCGGTTACATTAGTTGGAAAAATGGCTAAACTATAAAACACCACTGATAGCATTGTAATAAGTTACATTCTAGTCCGCAGCACCACTCTACATCCGGCGGGCTGTAGTCAAACGCGAAACTTTGCTACTTAAAAAGCACAAGGGATTGCTACGCAAAAACCATCAGGCGTTTCCACACGAGTACTCTCTTTACAAACAATACGCAGCTAACATTATTTTTGTTGACTTTCTGACGTCAGCACCTAAACATAACCCTTATAATGTAGGCCTATGTCTAATATCAAGTTTAAAATAGGTTGCAAGGGTCAGTGTATGACGTCAAGCCAGCCAAGCGCGCGGACTGATCAAAGGTTGATGGATTGAAGGTGGCTTGATGAACTGTGAACATGAGGTGGGCTCAGTGGTGTGTGAGCCATAATATAGTAGGGGTAGTGACGACGTTTTTATTAAATGAACGCTCGAACACTTTGATATAGCATAGGTAGAAAAAATCCAAGCTAGTCTCTATTTTTTGTTGTAGTTTCTTTTATATTGAAGAAGCAGGGAAATACAAGCTAACTTTCCTCTGGTATCGATATTAATAATGATAAGACCTATTTTATTAAATTCCTTATATTTTTTTATAATTGCTGAATTAAGTAAGCGACCTGTCAACACTAAACTTTCGTTGTGGTAGGAAATAATTGTGGTGTGCTAGACCACATTTACTCAGTAAGAACAGTTTGATAGGTTTTTTGATTATTTAGACATGTTTACTTGTCGAAATAATCAAAGGTAGGTACTTTTGTTTTTCTCATGCTATTATTATTATTATTTATCTACTCCTTAGCATGTATTATATAAATAATTCAAACACTCGTAAATATCCTAATACACAACTAAGAGGCACCTGAAAGCACTTTGTTTATTAAGTTCAACCTTCTATCGTCCCCCAAGACACACGAATCCTATAAAAATGCCATAACATCTGAGTAATGAATTCTGCTAATACGTATGTGTGTACCTACATACCTATATGTTACTATATAGTAAACAACACTCGTCCCTATAAGCAGGTAGGAATATATTAGTAACTTAGTTATCTACATACAGTGTTATTAGTAGGTACGATGTAGCGGTAAGTTGATTTTTTGATAAACCTACTGGTGGTACGAACGGGAATAAATTCCCGTTCGTCCCACTGCGCTAGAGATTGATTGATACAAGTTGAAAAAAAAAAGTTAAAAATAATATGAATGATTAATAGCTCGAATTATTACAAATAGCAACAAAAAAGACAACCAGTATAATTTATTTAAAATTTAAGGGCGAGGCCCTTGTTTCTAGAGTTGTAAAACTCCATTGTCCCCGGTTTTAGGCAAATTTAAAATCAGAAAGATATAAACAGTTAAATTGTTAGAGTAACCCTGTAGAACTTCACAAGAGGTGGGCGGGCTCGTGTTTGGGACCTTACAATAAACTAAAAAGCCAACATGACATCGCACTACTCTTGATTGTCTAGATTTCACTACCAAATGACACCCTCGAGTTGAGCCATAAATATGGAACACCTATTTATGCAGGGGAGTGAACAAACACACTCGTTTTTCTTTTCACTTACTTTTGTTTATGGATTTGAGAGAGAATCATAATAACTGATACGGAATAAGTTCGTGGATAAAATATGAAATACTTACGTACCTAAGTAGTTTTGAAAACACGATACATATTATAGTATAAAGTTATAGGGGTAGACATTTTTTGTTTTATGAAAGCCATAAGTGTAAATATGTTTGTACTTTAATTTTGTCACCCTTTATCGACTAAAATGATACTTATGAATTTTGGTTAGTAGATACAAACTCCCGAGGATTCACCGCTCCTTTACAGTGTGAAAGAGGAACAAATTCTACGCACTTCTATTTACTTACCTTATATGCTCAAATTACTAACGCATAAGTATTTATTTTTATTAGTAGGGGGTTCTGGTTCAGTAACGATGCGAGCTATCATTGGCATACAATTACCTAGTTGAAGTAGGGTAATTTCACTTGTATGTATTGCTAATATTTCCAATAACTCTTTGATTCCAGGCCCCCAGTATCTCTTGCGATGGCCCTCTCCCCGGCGCGGTACCCGCTGCTGTCCCCGCACTACCCCGCGCTCCCCCCGCCGCCCGCGCCGCAGCCCGACTCCTCGCACGACCATGAAAACAACACGCATACTGATAGCGATGGTAAGACATTATTTTAAGTCCTTAATAGTTGTGACGCAACTGATAGCTGCGACACTCAGGCACAAACCCAAAACATCCGCCCAAACGATTTCCAGACGTCCGTAGACGTCCGAAAACTCTACAGACACGTTCGCGACAAATACACGGCTCGATAGACATTCATACTCCGAATCTGGAGTATGAATGCCTACCGATTGATTTGGTAGATTTTATATTTAAACTGGTTTGTTCTGGTAAATATTTAACACAGTCAGTTAATCAGGGAT
Source organism: Macaria liturata (assembly GCA_964023185.1). Classification (NCBI taxonomy): domain Eukaryota; kingdom Metazoa; phylum Arthropoda; class Insecta; order Lepidoptera; family Geometridae; genus Macaria; species Macaria liturata. The sequence goes on from OZ026822.1 coordinate 10,026,088, forward strand.
TAAGATAAAGGATTATTGGTTATTCATACAACCAAAAATTTGTCTGTACTTACGTACTTCTGTTTTCTGTAACAATTTACTACCTACTCGTAACCATAGAGTAATATAATATACTCGTAACTCTCATAAAATCTCTCAACTTTTCGTTGCAACAACTTCAAGCAATTCGTTGGTGTATAGTTACGCCATCTAGCGACGAGTAGTAAAACGTTAAACAAACAAAATGTGAACCTTTCAACTAGAGGTGCATATCTTGGTATTAAACCTAAAAATATTATCGTGTCAGACACTGCCATCTAGTGTCAAATAGCAATAGCTTTACAAATAGTACAAGTAGTACTGGCTTTCAAATATAGATGACGCGGCAAAGCAAACCTATAATAATTAAAAAATTATAGGTTAATTCTCGCTGTCTCCATAAATCTCATCCCCACTAAATTTAACCAAGGAAATTAATTATAATAATCTTTTTTTTCTTGTGGTTTCAGACGACAGCATTGACGTCACAAATGAGGAGGATTCTACATCTTACTCTCCGCCAACTCCTCTCAATGCCTATCCTCAAAACTGTGCTACTTACAGGTAGGTATCTAAGTAATAAATTATTATACCTATAATATAATAATTAATTGTTAGGTATTTCAGTATATTGAATTCACATTAGAATTTTTTTAAAATAATATTTTATTAGACGCATAGTTATAATATTAAGTACTTACATATAATAGGTAGTTTAATTTACATTTCTTATCATTGTGTACGTAGGTATTCAAATAAAGCTCATCAAATTGTTAGGTTTATATTTTATTGATTACTAGCTGTGCCTGCGACGTCGTCCGCGTGGAATAGTTATTTTGGGCATCATATTTTTTTTGCAAACAACCTCTTCAGCTTTATAAATTAAAGTATAAATTATAGCTGTTACCCATGACTTGAACCGTTTTCACAGCGCACGCAACGGAAGCCCTCAAAGATGAATAATTTTCCCCGTTTTTTCTGCATTTTCCATTGTTTCTTCGTTCCTATTAGTTGCAGCGTGATGTTATATAGCCTAAAGCATTCCTCGATAAATGGTCTATTCAACACAAAAAGATTTTTCAATTAGCACCAGTAGTTCCTGAGATTAGCGCGTTCAAACAAACAAACAATCTCTTTAGCTTTATAATATTAGTATAGACTATAGATAGATTGAAATACAAATACATAAGTCAATATACAGAGTAGCGCGTGTTCACGCCAATTCAATCTTTTTTTAGAATTATATACGCTATTTTTATCCGATTATTAACTTAATTATAACGTAAAGTACGTGTTTTTGCTGTTGAAATTGTTACGCTGTGATCATGGGAATCAATTTACCTAGCATAGAAACTAGTTTTAATTAGTACGTTGTAGGTATTAGGTTAATGCCTAAACTACGGTAACAAAGTGACGGAATCAAGCAATAAACAATAAACTAATTAACAAGTCATTAATCAACAAAAACGAGTTCAATATATATTAAATACAATAATTGGTGGATGACACGCTAAATAATAAACTGACTGACTACTATTTTGCTGTTTGCTTTATAAAGTCATGCATGATGCAAGTTTGTGTCACAAACTTATTAAGGACAACAAACGCATAATACCTACTTACCTACCTACTACTTGTGTCTTAATTTGTACACGCACTAACTGCGCGCTGTGGTTTCATCCGCGTAAAAAGTTGGTATAGGCAATGATATTATTATGTACAAGGTATAGGTAGGTACGTGTTTATCGTCCGCATTAGTTTAGATGGTATGATATAACACGTAAACTATGATATGTTATGGTGTACGGTCATATCCTAGGATAACGGAAAAACGATGTCTTATCTACTTTCTTACCCAATTTTATTCAGATCTCGCAACAGCTGCACAGAAGAGTGCGGCCTTTAGGCAAATGACATAAATATTTTGCTAAGAGACAGTAGGTGCAATTAGAACAGAAGATAATATAGAAGTAACGTATGGAATTGAATGGAAATACATACCTAACCTTTCGCTCCGAGCAAGTCGTGAGTAACGTATGGAATTGAGATAACGAGTCGCTCCGAGCAAAACGTCTAAGACATTGACTAAGGATGTGATAGATACCTATATAATCGCGGTTGCGGTAATAATGTTTCCAGTTACCACATTCAATACTTTCCTTTCTACATTCAATAAAACTTTTGCTCTTATGATCTTAATTGATAATAGATAGAAGGAATAACTTAATTGTTAATTAGTTAGGTAAAATAAACCCTATTGCTATTATATTCTATTCCAGACCGCTGGGTGTGGAAAGTGCTGCTGAGACGGCGGCCAGGTTGCTGTTCATGGCTGTCAAGTGGGCCAAGAATCTGCCTTCCTTCGCCAGCCTGGCTTTTAGAGATCAGGTATATTTAGTAGTTAGTTTAGTATAAAAGTATATTTACTTAAAAAGTGTAGAGTTCAATTTTGTCACTTTAATTTCAAGTCGTAATTATAGATCGTCTGGCCTGTTAGCTTAGGTAGTGACTCTGCCTTCTAATGTAGGGGTTGCGGGTTCGATTCCCGCGTGACACAAGTATTTATGCATTATAAAATTTATAATTACTTGTGTTGAGTCTGGTCGTTTGTGTGTATAATAAGTATGTATTTACAAAAGAAAAGTATAAAAGTATTATATGCGTTATCTAGTACCCACGACACAAGCGTTTGCTTAGTGTGGGGCTAGATGGCGCTGTGTGCAATGTCCCGGAATATGTATTTATTTATTTATTTATAGATGATTGTACTATTATTGTACGTTGGGACGTGTTGCTTCTTAAGGTAGAACTTCCCAATAAAAATACGTAGGTAGGTGTATAACATATAAAATATATTTGTATTATTTTAGGTGATCCTGTTAGAAGAGGCGTGGTCAGAGCTGTTCCTCCTGAACGCAATCCAGTGGTGTTTACCGCTGGACGCCGCGTGCGCTACTCTCTTCGGCACGGAACAAACTGATCAAGGTTTGTTAATTATTACAACTAAACACTTTGTAGGGTACCACCCTACATATGTCACACGCACACAATCATAAACATTTAGTTAAATAATAATAATTAATTAATCATTATCATTAATAAAATTATGACCATAGTTTATTAATTAGAAGTCGGTAGCTAAAAGTCCATATTAATATTTAACAGACAACTTCAACAAAAGAGGAGGTTCTTAGTTCGACTGAAGGCCACCAAATATATTCAGGAAAAGGTTTTGTAGCTTTTTATGGCATACAACTTGATTGTTTTAAGCTAGTATGAGGTATTGGCGCCTCAAAGCCTTATTAAGAATAACACTCATTATTACAGAGAACGGTAACAACTCTGCCACCCTGCGTCGCCTACGTGAGGTCCTGGGTCGGTACCGAGCAGTGCTGGTAGACCCAGCTGAGTTCGCCTGCATGAAAGCGATAGTGCTATTCAAATCTGGTAAGCACCTATTTATAAATTTGACTGGCCTGTTTGATTAGTTGGCCTCTGCCTTCTAATCTAGGGGTTGCGGGTTCGATTCCCGCGCGACACAAGTATTTATGCATTTTAAAATTAATAATTGCTTGTCTTGAGTCTGGTCGTTTCTATGAATAATAAGTATGTATTTACAAAAGAAAAGTATGTATGTATTATATCCGTTATCTAGTACCCACGACACAAGCGTTTGCTTAGTGTGGGGCTAGATGGCGCTGTGTGCAATGTCCCGAAATATTATTATTATAAATAAATACTTTTCAGGATATATCACGCACACTGCGCCCTCTAACCTTCTTAAATATTTCTTTAGCAAACTTGTAAGTTTTCTCGATGCCTTATCACTATGTGAGTTAGGTTGGTATAGTACCTTTTGCTTATGCACACGAAATAAGGAACATTCTGATATGCTATCAGTTTAGTCTGTTAATATTGAAATTCTAAAATTTACCTAATACCTATGCTGATATAAGGCGTAGGTAGGAGGTATATATATATATATATATATTATGTTAAGTAAATAAATATTATTTGTCACATTTAATTATTTTCCCTGAATATCTATATGGAGGATGAATAGATTCATAATTATCAATAGCCGATAAAAATATAATGTCTAATTAATCTTTTAACTGACTCATTTTCCCTACACAATGACTAATCTTAGGAAATTGATATTTAATTATACAGTCTGTAATGATGATGATGATGAATGTATGAAGTCCGTCTATTGGATTAATAAATTTATCTATGTGAGAATACTTACATTAGTAACTCAAGTTCATTAGTGTTCAACTTACAAAATTATAAAGAGAGTTACATAAGAATAATTTATTTACCCAATAATTAACTTAAATAAAATACTTTTTTGATTTATTTAACTAGGAATACTGCATTTTTTATATCCCTGTGGGTTCTGTACTTAATACCTTTTTTTTTCAGAAACCCGTGGCCTAAAAGACCCTCTCCAAATCGAAAATCTCCAAGACCAAGCGCAAGTAATGCTGATGTCTCACGCCCGCGCCGCGCACGGAGCTGCGCCAGCTAGATTCGGCAGACTATTGCTCCTACTCCCTCTTCTTAGACTAGTGGCGCCGCGTCAACTAGAAGCGGAGTATTTTAGCAAAACTATTGGACACACACCCATGGAAAAGGTGCTCGCTGATATGTACCAAAATTGAAATAGAACCTTGTTTGATCAACGATAACGGTTTACATTGTATTTTAATATAGCTGTACAGATGTTGAATATTAGGCATAATAAAGTAATAGGTAGGTATAATGTGAAACTAATATAATTAAGTAAGTATTGTAAAATGAAGGTAGTAGAGGTAACTCGTAGAGGAAACCCGATTTCGTATTTGCATAATTAAAATTAAGATACACCGTGTAACTAGTACTTAATTGTATTAATTGTGTAAAATGCGTCTAAATTTTAGAAATAAATATAAAAAATACGAAATGATTACTTACCTAATCCTTTTGTCATAAGTAATGTAACTTATCTATGTACTTATATATTTGATGTGCGTGTATATATACTTACTTACATACTGCCTAATAGATTTTTTAATTAGGACTATTAGGAGACTTTAAACTATTTAATTAAGTACTTACATAGTGATACTGTCATCTGTAGGTACGTTAATATGTATTGAAACTAATTATGTACCTACTTTAATTAATTAAGATAACTTAATACATAGTACCAACTTGCAAACCTTATTGTTTCTAGCTAACATAGTTACATACTAAATTTGTTCTAACTGTTATTTTACGGAGAAATCGTAAGAAAAATTGATTTGTAAAAAAGGGAAATAGATTAAGTAGACCTACTTTGCTCATATTATTTTTGTAATGTAAAAAGTATAATGATTTAGGACCTACATACAATTATTAGCTTAGCTTTAAAGAAATAACCGAATGTACAGTTCATAGCAATTCTATGTTAATTATATCTTCATAAAATAAATGTTTAGAAACGGCTTAGAAACTTTATAAGATAGGTACATATGTGAAAAATGTATACTTAAGTACCTACTAATAAAAATAAATCATCTTGCACCAAAAATAACCTTGTTCTTTTAATTGTATTTATAACACAAAGAAAGAAAAGCCTTTTTTTATCTTATGGCAGCCAGTTAGTAAATTTTACACAAAGACGCTTCTTAAGACGGGGTGCTATGGGAAATCGAAATTTCATGAAAATATGAATAAAATAGAAGTATATTAGATAGAGCTAAATTTTTTTCAGTTTATATAATTTTGATTCAGTGTTAAGACAATAAAAAACGCCAAAACACGATTACGTATACTTCGCTCGATAGTTTTATCTTTGAAAAATAGTTGTTTTGAACTATTTTTCACCTTTTTTTCCAAAAGTAGTACAGAAATTTAAACCAATTGAATTATATCTAAAAGGTAATTTTATTATTTAGAGGAGTAGAAAACCATAAATAGAATATTCTGAATTGCTGATTTTATATGAATTTATTTCGCCAAAAACGTTTGCAAGACTGGTCAAATTGTGCAAAATTGTTTGCGTGTGGACAAGACTCGTCGGCCGGAGCTATGCGCGCGATGCTCGCCCTTGCTTTCATGTTAATACGGCGTGGAATTGCATGCGAAAAAGCAACTGTAGGCATTTTTCCAAGCGCAAAGCGTTTTCGGGTGAAATATATGAATGATAATATATTATATATATTTATATTATTATATATTTAATTTTTGGTCGGGAGACCGAATACGTCCCTTTGCAAGTTGCTAGAGCAGACTGACCCGCCCCCCGCTAAGGGCCGCGCGGGTGTCAGGCAATCAGAAAACCACAAAATACCTAACACGAAACTCACTAAATTTAGGCTGTAAAAATAATATTGTTGGTTTTTTTTTATTTTTACATTTCATATCTGATGGTGTAAACATATTTTGAAATGCTATCTTCCATCACAAGTTTTCACAAGATATGAGAATGAAAAATGCTTTCACTGAATATTTTTTTTTACAAAAGAAGCATGTTGCATTCATACTTTTTTAAGTTAACATTTTTTAGATTAAAATATGTTCTTATTGATAATATTTTTTATAACTTGGTAGGTTGGTTGGTTGGTAGCTCCAATCTTCACATACAAGAGTTAAATGTACCCATTTAGATAATCGTAAAGGCTTAAAACAACTTTCGGAAAAATTGACAACCTCCTTACCAACCGACCCTAATCTAGTAACTATTTATCTTTTTATATCTATGTCAATTTTGTGGTATATTCTTGGTGTCTCTTTTTACTCAATCCCACTATGGGGATATTAGTGATATATTATTAGCGATATATATTTTCGAAAACAACTAAAAAAAAACAAAGAAATAGAATAGAAAAAATATTTCTGGAATTAATAAAAAATGTACTTAGGACTTTGATTCCATTAAAAAAAGCCCAAACTGTGACTATTGGTCTGCTTATCCTTTCTTCCATCATAATGGAGAGACGGATCATCGTGATTTTTTGTATGGTGGTAGTAATCTCGATTTATCGGAATTATTTCCCGAGCAGACTTTTTAGCAGAGAGTTGTATTATTATGTTGTGGTTGTATACTATTTGATTATATACGTATACAATTCACGATAACAGCTGACTTATTGAACCCTCCGATAAATTTTACTATACCTAAGTACTTTACCTCCTTATATATCTAGGCAGGTACACAAATGGTAGATACTTATTATCATTTATTTATGTAAAGTAAATACATGCAGTATTTACATAAATAATGATAATAATAGGTTCAGAGATTAAGCATTATGTTTGGGCTTTTTAAAACGTTGTGACCAAGCCTGCATACACTATATAAAATATATGTTAAACGTATATTACAATAAAACTAATTAATTCATTTGTTTGACCGCAAACCAGTGCCAAGGAAAACACAGTTGTATTACTTAGATATAAGAGTTATTTTCCTTAATCAGTTGCCGGCATTGGGTTTTCCCTGAAGTGATAAATTACTTTAGAGCGTAGTGACCTACCGCCGTAGGTTTTTCCACTGTTATTGTGAGTAAGATTTTATACATACTTACTAAGAGATCCCATTTCGAAATGCACTTTTAACTATAAATTCTCATGTATCAAGTTCATGAAAAGAGTTTGCATGACGTCTTTGCTAAATGAGCAAACCATCTTGGAAAATTCATGCAATTAACCAAATTAAAAAGGGAAACCTTGTACTTGTACTTGTTAAAACTTGTATTTTTAAACATAACTAAGTATAATTGGGTATATCAACGACACCTATCATAATTATTGACCTCGCTAGAACGGCTTCGATGTTTCTTTTAATAGATTTATCAAGTATTACCTGTTTGGGTGAAGTTCCAAACCTGATTTTAATAAATAGATTCTATTCATTTAAAATTATTACATTTTATCACATGTTATTTTGTAATTTCTTGTATATTTTCTTATTCTACAATTCTTAGCTGCAAACTTTATGCAAGAAACAAAGTCAGCTAGTCTATAAACATGTATAAGTACTTATAAATAGTCTTAGGTACATATGCTATAAAAATATTAGCTATCTACTTATTTGGACTATAAAAATGTCGTAAAAATAGCTGATGATCATTTTGGCATTTATCTTAGAGTCTATCAAATTTGTGATAAAATAAATATAAGCAGATTGGGTCTTAATTTTATTATGTCCCCATCTAGTAAATTCAATCACGTAAACTACGAGTAGAATCAGCGATTATATAAAATATGGTAGATATAGGTAGGTACAATTTAAAGTAGTAAAAATATGAAGTATATAATCCAAAGATTTATTCAGAGTAATAATTGGTTATATTTGCACGACTCTTATAACACACATAAATTCGGTAAAAAATAAAACTCTGATTGTTTATTACATCAATGAGTCATCCAATTAATTATTAATCACAAAATATTTTCTATGAATAATATTTCCTATTACTGTTTTAACATAACAGCTTATTATTTATTTACTTATAAATAAATAGATTGTGTTTATATATTTACATACCTACACTTACAATAAAAATTAAGTACTTAAGAACTCGATTAAATTAATTAAAATACAATTTGGGCTGCCATCAATATAATTTATAGTCAATATATAAATTATAATAAAAAGTACATTGTCCTCAAACCTCAAAAATAAGATAATTATGTCGAGGGATAAATATTTGTTATCTCTCTTAGTTTTTTGAGTCTTACTATACAGCAATTCGTATGTAAATGCAGTACATAAGTCTTCTTCACTTTAAAAATTAATTTCTAAGTAAACATTCGATTGCAGGCAACAAATCGATAGGTACCTACATAATATAATTACAGGAATTTTGCTCCAGTAACTGTTACCATAATGTTTTTTCCTTATAAATATAAAATGGAATGTTATTAACAATTAATAATTACAACTCTGACTAAGGTGTTTGTGTAACTGCTAAACAAGTAACAATTTTTTATTAAAATTAAATATTAATACCACACTCAAAGTTAATTTATTACACGGGTTCCAAATAAGGATATTACATCATTATGTTTCTAACATATGAGTGTAACATATGAGTTACAAGATTATAATAAATAGTTATTATGTTTCAATACTTTTAATATAAAATTACTAGAAATACAATTCCAACAGTAGCGCTTCACAAAATCAAATGTTTCCATTGGTCAGTATGAACTTCTTATCAACATAATATAAATAAAAGTATATCTATAACAAAAAATGGGCCTACGTAATTTGTTACAACTATCCTTTAAATTTTAAGGATGTGACAGATTCCAAATACGATCATACCTATTCCAACCAAATCGCAAAAAATGGGAAAAACACAGGTTTTTCCGTTAAAAAATAGGCTTTTTTTAGTTAACCCGTAGAATAAGCATGTCAAGTTAAATTTTCCATGGAAAAATTGCTGTGGTATGGCAGCCCAATATCTATTGGTAAATTATGTACATTTCCTATGACAAAGTAGGTAAAACCTACGAGGTATTGAGTTATACGAACAAATAAGGAAAATGTCAGGGTTTTACATATTCCAGAGAGCATTAGAAACCGCTAATTATTTCCGATTAGCATTATATTATAGTTTTATTGTATACCTTTTGATCACCATTTTGCTATTTAATCACAATGATGTAGCGCCGAATTCATTTATAAAAATTACGGTTACAGTTTAAAGACTTCAATACTTACACTTTTGCACAATATCACAATGAAATAATTTTAAAGAATATATTTGATAATTTAAAAAAAAACTAAGGAATTGTATAAAAGAAAAACTAAGGCATTCGTTCTCATTGTTTGGGTAAGTATATTTAAAGTTTGAACAGCACCCACGACAACGATAATTTCGTTATGCCTATCTACTCAAGAATGTACGAGTAAAATACGATGTCAGCATCGCTACATTTTAACAGGCAGTTTTTAAACAAATAATCTTTACAACATTATAATTTGTTCTTCCTAATATAAAGAAGGCGTCTTATAAAATCCTCCAAATACAATAGAATTTGTTTTTTTTTCTACGATCATGTACGTGAATGGTCGGTTTGCTTCAAATCGTACTATTCCTATTCGGTTACTGAACTCGGCGACAGTTACGGCTGAGGCTGTTGTTCCATCTTCTGTGACTTCTATTTCAGCTTTATGGACTGCTTTGGACACATACATGGGTGTTCGCGCCATATGCGGTAGCCTAGCCTTGTTCATGTCGAATAGATCATTGATGCCCATCTTGCCCCTCAGCACCTCCGTCAAATCAATATCAGACTCAATCTTGAATCGCGGAAGGAAACAGTCCACTTCGTCGTCCGCATACTCTTCTTTAGACAATCTTAAATCTTCAAAAAATGCGTCTAATGTGACATTTTGGAAGTTTTGGAACATAGCTTGTAGAGATACGCCTGGGTTGGGCAACATGACGACCATCGAGAGACGGTTTTCCTTGCCATAAGGGAGCTCAATGACCCTGGCTTGCAACGCCTTGATGTTGGAAAAAGGATAAGTGTATCGGTTATACATCATGTTTACTTCTCCGATTTGTGTACCGTTGCTGTCGAAAAAAGGTTGTTTCAACGTGGATGACTTATTGAACGGCACCGCCCACTGACCTTTGAAATACAAAGCACTCGTTAACACCATACTCGCTTCCTTGAAGTAACTGCTATCAACGATGTTATTGATCCGGTTGTGAGTAAAATCGGATATGACCTTATTGAGTAAATTTGCTGTATTTACATGATCCGTAAAGTTTAGTTTGGTCACCATATCAGTATCGTAGAATTTCTTGATAGTTTCGCGGAAATCCGCCTCAGGGAGACTGTTGCGATCGACAAAAATGCCGTTGAATTTAGAGAGTTCCACGGTTGAGGTGTTCACTTGTAACCACTGGGCGATCTCTCCAAAACTGCGCCTCGTGAGCTCGACATTTCGAGTCGGGAGTCTCAGAGCGAGACTAATCTCGTATTTAGTTCTGCCTGACGCACCTTCTGCAATCACTGCAAATGCCGTCCACACCGTGATGGGTGACATTATCATGTTACTCCCGACAGGCTGCAAAGTCGCCGTATGGTACAGTAACTCCAACGAGAAGTTGCCAATCTTCTCAGAGAGGCCATTGTGTAAACTTGTAATATTTTCCGCCACTGGGGTGTCTGTCACAGGAGCTGTTTGTCCGTAGCAACAACAAAACACGACACAAATAGACAGCACACTAGCACGCATCTTGGCGAACATCTTCACTAGAAATGAGATCAGTTTTTATTTCAAAAGTTATAATACACTGACACGAACTGGTGATTTCCTTGTACAAGGATGGTAAAAATGAAACCGGTTTTACGATCGGTGACGCGCAAAACTCGTCTGATTGCGTCCCGGGCGCCGAGTGGTCGGCGCGTCCGGCGGCTAGCTCGATAAACACCGTGTGCTGACGTAAAGCAGCTGCCGCTGAGATTATATACTCATGCAATTTCGTTTGAAACCACGCAGTGTGGAATTTGGTAAGTACCAGGAAAATTGGATACCCGTATTCCAGTCATCAGTTTATTTTATCAAAATCAATATGACTTTACTTTACGTAAATACCTACCTAACACCTGTAAAGTACCTACCTACATGTGCGTACACGGATTGAGAAAAAAATGTAGAAAATAAAAGGTGCGCCACTTAGTAGGTATCTACTTATCCAGAATACCAGATATTTATTTTCTGACGAATTTCACTGCAATGATCACGATATCAAAAAATATACCTATTGATATTAAAATTTAAGTTAACCATTAAATTCTTATGGCAGAATATAGGTATGGGTATAAGTTAAGGTATTGATTCATATATCCTTTATGATCAACATTTAATCAACCCTTAATAAATGCGGAATATAACTTGTTTTCGAAAATTACTGCAGCAGCATGATGACATGCTGCTGCAGTAATTTTCGAACTATATCGTCTATAAACTATTGAGACGGATTTGATGAAATTTATATTGTTCCCTTAGTGAAACCAAACCTGAAGAAATGGAAATAGTAGGTATCTTAGTTTCAATTTCGTTACTAAGTACCTATTAATGTTATTTTTTTTAATCTTAACTTATTACAGTACCAATAGGTACTGTAATAAAAACTGGGCTAAATTATTATTTTACAAAACGTTTGTTAAACATGTTCAATGTTTTCAAAGAATAAGCACAAATTGTTCCTAAATTAAATAATTGCGATACATACTTACATGTAACTAATACTTACATAAGTATTTGTTATTTTACACTAAAAATAATTACCTACCTACCTACTTACATGTTGTTAAAATTTATAGTGAAACGAAAGTTTATTATAGACTTTTGAATTTCGTGATCGAAACGATCAATCAAAAACTGTAGAAAAATTGCATTGTGGCGGCGCCACTTGTAGTAGGTACTTCAGGTACTTGTTTAATTTATTTGTCATTTTTCTATTACATTGTTGTTATCACGGAAATAAAAATATCTATACCTACCTTATAACCGTATGTTAGGTACACTATAAGTATATTTCGAAATTAATATTTTTAGCTTGATAATCAAATTAAAAGAAAGATTCTTGTACCTATTGTGAAAAAAAAGAACAATAAATACTTAAGTACCTAAGTTTATCCACAAGGTAAGTAATAAAAACATAATAAATCCGCTGTCAGCGGCTAGCGTTAAAAAAATATAAATATAACTACCTACATACAATTTATTATACTTAATGAAATTCGTATAGGAATCTGCAAGTTCCTGTTATCTCCACCAATAGGACATACCTACTAGGTACATAGAGAGCAAGCCAACGTATTAGAATATAAGAAAAAAAATTGAATGGTTATTATAATGTTGGCACCACTTGACTATAATTATTTTTAAATTGGGTTTGTTTGGATAATAAATTCAATTGGGATGAAATACCTAACATTATCTGATGATATTAATTGATTATTGTAACTTCCACTGATTTAGATATCTCTTTCGTACATCAAAGGAAGGAGTAAAATTGCCATTTATTCAATATTCAAATGTCTTTAATTTAAAGAAACAAGAGATTAACTGAAATAATATCTATAGGTACCTACATATTTCAACAATCCTCAGACCTGTTGATAATGTTATCTATGAAGAAGAATCTTCTATCAATCTCTCTTCTTTAATTTGTAGTGTTGTAGTTTTTTTCATTTTGAGTTTGTTTTGATGCATAGATTGAATATGGGCCATCATCATTGTTTTTTTTGATCTTGTATAATCACAGTAACTACAATAGTATAAATTACCCACTCTATGTATACGTTTGTGAAGTTTTAGATCAAGTGGATTTTTTCCTATGAAATGACATTGGCTGCATGGAGTAGGTTCATCTGTTTTATGACGCTCCATGTGTTTTTTATACTTATAACTGTAGTGAAATATAAGGTCACATATATCACATCGCCATTTCTTCTTTACTTTTATTTTGTGAACTAAACTAATATGACTTTTGACAACAAGAAAAGACCCTTTGAAAGTACATGAGCCACAAAAGTATGGAATGTTCGGGTGATTAGATTTTTTTACCTTCTTTATGGTGTTGTCTGTAGGATCATTACCATGAGAATCTTTTATGTGCTGAATAATATTTTCAATTAGTTTGCATTTAAAGCTACAAATTGCACATTTTAGTGGTTTGTTATGAACCTGGTACATATGAAGTCGTAAACCTTTTGGAGTAGCACATTTAAATGTGCACAATCTGCATTTAATAGGATAGTTTGACTTGTCTCGGAGACAATGAGCTTGAATTATAACTACCTTGTGTTGTAACAGTAAGTGTTTTCTTAGTTGGCTAAATTGCTTCGTTTTGAAATCACAGACTTCACATTTGTAATATCCTTGGTGTTGTTTCTGTTTGTGTTTGATCAAGAGTTGCATTATTGATGTCTTATAATTGCATAAGTTACATTTCTGATAATATGATTCTTTCCAAGAAAGAGCATGTTCCTTCTTCTTATGTAAATTTAATGCATATATAGTCTTATGCTTGGAGCCACAAAAGTCACATATTAGTTTTATGTTGCTTGTATTATGGGTGTGGTCAACATGAACACATAAATCTGCATATGTTTTAAATTTATAGGTGCAATAGTTGCAGACATGATTACGCATACTGTTCTTATCACCCTTCACATGATGTATTATTTGCAGATGTCTAATGAGGTCAGCCTGATGCAGACAGATGTAGTCGCACAGATGACAGGCAAAGGGCTCCCTCACACAATGAGATCTGATGTGCTTATTGAACTCTGCTCTGTCATCAGAGTGGAAAGAGCACAGTTTGCATGTACTTTCAGTTTCTATACAAGATAATCTGACTTTTTGTTCTACTTCATATGCTGCAAGATGGATCTGTAAACTGTCATGTCCAAATGTTTCGTAACTACAGTGATCACATTTAAGCTTGTGTGATTCCTTGTGTTGTGCAAATTCATTATCACTTGAGCATTTGAAGTCACAATGGTCACAGGAATAGTTGAAGTGTGCTTCCAAATGTATTTTGAAGTCAGCTTGGAGGCGCGTAGTGAAACCACACTCGTCACACCTGTGCTGCTCCACTTGGGAGTGTTTCTTCATATGTCGCATCAAAACTAACGCATGCTTAGTTCGGAACGAGCAAACATCACATACATACTTCTCTTCCGAGTGTATTTGAATGTGATTGTCAGACTCTTCAACACTCTTGCTTGAATAATCACACACATGGCAAGTAAAACATTGTTCCTGCTTCACACACGCCTCTGTGTCTTCTATAGGTTCATCCTTAGCATAAATCTCAGCAGGTTCTTCCTTAATTGTTACAGATTCCCTTCTAGTTAACAACTCCTGGATTTCTGGTTCTACTGCTGCAGTTTCGGAATCTTCAGTACAAGTTTCAGGTTTCACTTTATGCAGGAATAAATCCATTGTGGTACATATTTCCAAATTCTTCAAAGAAATGTTAAATTTTCTGTAACAAAAATTATTGTTCTTTCCAGCTATGTAGTGCTCTTTTTATAGTTTATTTTCAGCTGAAATGAATTAATTAAATAATTCTCCGGGAGAGAATCAGCTGATTGCTGCAATTTTTGAGGTTATTATATTATAAATATTTTGACATTTACATTTTGTAAATATTCAAAGTTGTGCTCAAAATTCTCAAAAATTACATTCTTTTAAAATAGGACATGTTTTTAAATTCGAGCTTATAATAAAAAATTGTGGAGGTAGGATAGGGTGTATAGTACATTTTTATAAATAAGTACTTAAACTCAGACATTAATAATACTTACTAAATAAGTAAAGTATTATTAATGTCTTTGTTTAAACTGGCTGATCCAATATTGTGTTGGTAAAGTCTAGATCTGTTAATTACTTATTATTTGCTAAGTATTGGAGCTAGATAGATTTTTTTTACCATTAGGTTTTCGGAGGATATATCATACTTACTAGGTACCGAAGAAATCATTAGGTACATAAGCTAGCATAGTAGTAATAACTACCTACCTACTAAATATACCTATTTTAATTAAGGAAGCAGAATATTTTTCTACAATAATACAATATTGGTAGGTAAAAATGCTTATTTTAATTATGTCATACATTTGTATTGTTCAAGTATTATCAAATGAAGCAGTCTTATAATAATTTTAATAGATAGTAATAATAGTTTCCGTTGGAGTGAAAAGTAGTGAGAATAATGCAAGGCACACAACTTGTATGTCGGAGAAATGTGATTTTCTTTTAAATAATAAGTAGGTGAGTTCTTTTAAAGCATTGAATATATTTTTCTTGATGTTTTCGATAGGAATGGCACATACTTACATCATATTCTCATGATAAAATAATTAAAATTGAGTTCTACACTAACAAGAAATCAATAGAAAAATCTTGTGTGCATAATATGAGAAACTTGTACACTGAAAATCATTTGTAGACAATCTCAACATTACCTATTGCTAAATAGCTGCAAATAAATATATTCTAAAAACAATTAGGTAATATAGGTTCAATAACTTTGCCTTAAGTAGGAGGACATATTTTGAAATGTGAATTAACTTCAAGTAATTAACAATAAAGATTGTTGAGAAATTCAAGACAACTCTCCAAATCATAAAAAGCTGTGCCACTGAGACTGGCTCAACAAAATATAGCCATAGGCATGGTATTAGTAGTGTTAATAATTAGCTTAGCACTTATTTAACAATCACAGCATATCTCTAACAAATTCATTCGAGTTCTTCTCCCAAATCTGCCCTGATCTGTACAGTCTATATACTTTGTCACTTGTCAAACTTTGTCCAAATCTCAGCATTGCACCCTCGAATTTGTGCGGGAAGACTTGCATCTGTGTCTGGTTGTAACCTAAACCACTTGGATGGAAGCTTTTTGGGTCTCTGCATTCTGCATATTTGTGCCCGGCCATCATTTCTACTGGTATTTCTTTACTCTGTGTTAGATTAAAAATATCATCAAAAGATGACATTGAATCTAGGTTCCTTATGAATAATGGTTTGAGCTTTTCAGGAGTGGTGTAGTAGTGGGACTTCCTCATGATATCTGGATAGCCTATTTCGGCATTGGCATCGATCTCTTGATTCAGACAGAAAAGCAATGGAGTTACTTCAACCGTCCGCAGCCTTCTTGTAGGATCAAAATCATCTAAAACAGCTTTTATGTTGCTGTGCACCCGTGGCACCATAAACTCATTCCAAGATAACACCATAGTATGGCTAGCTTTGTTTGATTCTTCCTTATCAAGTCTAAAATGTCTAAATAGGCAATCTAATTCAATTGCATCCCGGACAATTCTGTAGGACTTTGCAAAAACATAAGGATAATTCAATGGAAAGAACTGTATATCCCATTGAGTAATATCTGAAGGCAAGAGGTTAAGGCGACGTATTATATCTTCAGATATCATACTATCATAAATGGTGAATTGATTCACTCCCATCATATGGTGAAATACTAAAAATTCTATAAATGCATCTCTAGAAACTAATGGTACTTGATTAGGTATGACACAAATGGCAGGCACAATATTATTTACAAATCTTATACTACTGTTTTGTCTAGGTTTCCTTTTAGTGTTGACCTGTATCAGTCTATTTATTGGTGCATGAATTGGATTTATGTTATAATCATTTACATAAAAACTAACCCCTTTTGGTTTACCTAAGTTTTTGTTCAAATAGCACTGAAAAATGTACAATCTGTATTCATTGATAGGTTCAGAGACAATTTTGAATGTAAACCGACCTGCTTTAGGTTTGTCTGAGTTCTCAAGCCAGATGTTACAGCGAAAGTTTGGAGCGACATGTGCTTTCCCAACCACAATTGTATCTATATTGTGAGCGTGAGTTGCCACCAGCTTGTCATATTTCTGATAGGATCTCAAAAACGACGAATATGAATAGAAATTGTCGTCAATTTGCTGGAACAAAGGTGGCGTTTCTCTTACTTCCATGGATGTATTCCGCACAATTTCTGACAGCATTGTCGCATTGAATCCTGGACCACAGAACTCTATCTCGGAAAGGCCAGGTTTACCGAAGAAATTGAGAACTTCAAGTACATATCTAAGCCTGTAATACTCGTGGCGGTAAATTAAAAGAGTCACAATGCTGATGAAACATACTAGGACTAGTATGAGCTGATAATACTTCCTCATAATGCTTCCCGAAGATTTACGAGGTGTCTTCATTTATTCACCGGCATCAGCTGTAAGACGATTTTAGTTAGCAAATGAATAATTACAGAAATAGAACAATGCTCAGGAATGTTATCTTACTTAAGTTATGATTTAGCACGGAATTTAAATAAAATAGATCACATAAAAGTAGCAATTTTAAAATTATTTTGTTTAAATAGGTCAGTGATAGCTGCACTAGGCCACTAAGCTGCACTGCAGTATATGTCAATTGTCAAATATTCAAAACATTGCGATTAAATTGTCAATGTCAACGTTGGTTTTTTCTGAAAAGTTGGTACGATTGCATCTTATCTATGGATTATAACTTTTTTTAAGCACGGTAGCGAGTAGATTACAAAAATCACTATGCTAATGCAACAAATCGATCGTTTTTTATTTTGTTGTGCTCCACACTAGTAATGTCAAACTAACATGCTAGCCAACACAATAAAATAAAACTAAAAGTCATTCATCGGCGTTTTCACGGCATTTTGTTTTTGTGAAGGAAAACAGCGTATAACTTCAATAACTATTAGATAAATTAACTATCATGTCTGGAAATAGGCAAGATGTTTTGCGACAATTCTGTGATGTAACCGGTGCAGACGAAAACCGCAGTAAATTCTTTCTAGAGTCCTCAAACTGGCAACTTGAAGTAAGTCTGTCGTAAGATTTTTAACGGGGGTTTCCTTTGTTTTTATTTGGGGAACAACCTATTATAAATAGATGTAACCACTAACCGTGTTCAGTAGTCATGAATTTCGAGCAACTGTTATAAAATACTACTTGATGGCTTTTTAGGAGGCAATATCAAGTTTCTACGAGCACGGTGGCAACGTAGAAGAGCCTCCGCCGACTGCCGCAGCCCCTGTAGGTTTACCTAATCTGGATAGCGATAGCGACAGTGATATGGAATCCAACCCGCAAGCACCCCAGCGACCATCTAAGAAGGAGAAAAAGAAAACAAATACCAAATTTGCAACATTAGACTCTTTGCAACAAGAGAGTTCTAGTGACGAAGAAGAAGGTATGCCAATATGTGTGTGTTTGTGTAATTATTGTAGGTAGTTTTATTGTTGATACAGGGATAAATGGGGAAATCTCCTTGTCTCTTCTTTCCGTAGTATTGCTTAAAATCCTGGAATTCCGAATAAGATAAGGTTATCAAAACACCTAAGTAACAAGACTATAGACATACAAATTTGCATATTGTAGTAAAGTAAGTAGATACCTTAAATTAATCTTGCTTGGTATTAGTATGTCTTAGAAACCACAACATAGAACTTCCAATTACGGTTTAGTCTTGAAAAAGCATTAAACATAGCAAAATTTACTTCCCTAGCATCCCATTCCCACTGGCTCACCCTGGCAATGCTTCAGATAGCCAAAAGCTTTTCCTACTGTGAGCCCTGTCCCACTACTGTTGCAACAGGCACAAATAGTGTTGCTCCTAACCCTAGAGATAGAATAATATCTAACCAACCAGCAAATGAACTAACAAACCCTGAATGTGAGGATGAATGTACCAACATAGAAGAGATAGAGAGGTTAAAGAAAGAGGTGCAGAGACTGCTGAGTGAGAATAGTGCTTTAAGGAAAGAGATAGCAAGATGCAAGACTGGGGATGTGGGTGGGGGAGGCACGGAGTCAGGTCGGTTTATTACTGCTTTTCTGCAGCTAGCTGTAAATCTTATAATCTATATGCAGTTGTGAGTAGATGAGTTGAGAGTAGTGGGTACTAAATTACTCATGATAATGTGACATTTTATGTTTCTCTTTGTGCAATGATTGATTCCATTGTTCCAGGACAAGCATTCTATGCGGGAGGCTCCGAGCGCTCCGGCCAGCAGATACTAGGACCCAGCAAAGGGAGGAAGGATATTGTCACAGAGGTGTTTAAAAGTGTTAAAGAGTGAGTTGGATTTTGATTTGTATTAACATTTTTATGAGCTAGTTTAGCAAATTAGCGGTCAGGGGCAGAAGCTAATTTATTTAATATTAAAACTTTAGTGAGACATTTTATCAATATATTAACTAAATGGTTTTCACTCACGTGTAAGTTGCGTTAGTTGTTTACGCGTTTCGGATGTTATGACATCCATCTTCAGAACGTATGTTCTGGGACCGCGGCAGCACGCAGACTGCGCGCCGCCGCGCGAGCGGCCCGTTGGGACACGGGCGCGGGGGCCTGGGGTGGTGGGGGTGAAGGCGAGGCGGTGTTACTACTCCCGGCCGCTTCGTCCTCGGGTCGCTAATTTATTTAATTATCTATTGCTGCTAGTTTGCTAAATTAGCTTATATTAGATCATGGAAACTATATCACAACAAAAGTACTTGACATAACTAGTCAATAATAACTATGGAACACAAATAACACGATTACCATGATCTGTTGTGGCCTGAAAGGGGAATAAACTGGACAACAAATAATAGATATACCTTAATTTAAATATAATCATTTGATATTGTTTAAATAGCCTAAAATCATAGAAGACTGAATTCAGGGGAAGTGAAATCTGTCAAAATTTAGTATTGTACATTTGTTGCTAAAAATTAGTCACAAATTCAGACTACCTAATTTGCTATGAAGTAAAGTTTATGTAATTGTAACTATTAAGGAATATACCTAGTCAGGTCATAAATTCTGTCACATGTTTAATATAAAATAATTGAAACAACTTTATTCTTTATGTAACCATTTATATACCAAAATGAACTTAACAAAACATAGATTCTTATGACAATAAAGTTTATTCAAAATGACCTCCGTGATTTTGAATACAGGCCTTCAATCTGCGCGGCCAGTCGTCTATCGCTGCACGAACGAGGTCCATGTCAATATCGGCGGCTGCCTTAATCAAGGATGTCTTGAGTGACTCCAAATTGGGATGAGGCTTTGAGCACGCCTTTTCCTCCAAGTGTTGCCATATCTTGTAATCTAACGGATTCAAATCTGGACTGGAGGAGGGCCAGTCTTCGTGCCGGATGAAGTCGATTTCACGCGCCGCCAGCCAGTCTTGTGTGCTCTTCGCTCTATGAGCTGGCGCCGAATCTTGTTGGAATACCCAGTGCTTGTTATTGAACATGATATGAGAAACAGGTTCCACAAGGTTCGTCAGGACTGTATTTTGATACACAACTGCATTCGTTTTTACACCTTTCTCACAAAAATGTACCTCTGTTAAGCCCCAATAAGAAACTCCCAACCATACCATGAGCGAGGATGGAAAATGACCTCGTTGGACACGCGGAATACGTTTGCTCGCTTCTTCACTACTGTGTGCGTACACCGTATCATTTTGTTTGTTGTAGCTCTCTTCTACGGTAAAAATTTTTTCATCCGAAAAAAGAATTTCCCGATATTTTTTTCCCGCGTACCGCTTCAACAAAGCGCGGCATCTCTTTAGTCTCAGGTCCATTAGACGAGCATTCAAACGATGTCCTGTTTTTCTTCGATATGCCCGAAGCCCTAAGTCTTCATTTAACACCCTTTTCACCGTGGTTCTGCTTAACCCCATCTGAAGGGCCAACAGTTTCTGCTTACGTTTGGGATTTCTTTGAATTCGCGCCTTCACAGCTTTTATCACTGCTGGAGTCCTAACAGACCGAGGGCGACCACTTCTTGACCTGTCATCTACACTAGAGTCGTCATTGTATCGTTTGATGGTACGATAAACGAATCTTTTGGTTACATTCAAATTTTTCAGTATGTCTAAATTTGAATTGGCGCGTAACCGCAACGATGCAATGCATTAACTGCAACACGGTCTTCTTTAAGCGTCCACTCCATATTTAAAAATGAGTAAAATTCTAAAAAGTATACATTTTTATTTTCATGAACATTTCGAAATTCGAATTCAATAAACTTTTTTGTGGCCAGCATTCTAAAAGAAAAGTTTTTACTGTGTGACAATACTAATGACCTGACTAGGTATTCTCGACAGCCTGATTACACTCACTTGTAAAATGTATAAACATTGTATTACAGACGCGGTGCGGTGGTGGTGGAGGAGGACCCCCCCACGTCGAGCCGGGCGCGCGGCGGGACCTTCGGGGGAGTCGGGTACAGGCTCGGTTAGTTTAGTAACTTCACACGTAGATACGTGACTCCCCCTCAGAATCAATTTACTGGGGATGTTATCTTGAGCAGATACATCGTAATAGGCGCCCAGGTCCTTCCACAATCGAGTGTGGTATGGTTCAGGAAGCGTCCGCCTTACAATCTTACGATTTTGAATCCATTCCCAACCCTACGCGGATTCGAAATAGCGTGTCAGAATATAAGGCAGACGCCACTAAGCCACATTCGCTTAAACACTTACTTGGTCTCCAATTAAAACACCAAAACTTGCAAGCAACCGTGAGTGAGCAACTTAAAGTACCTATTCTCTATTTCTGGAAGCACGCCTGGTTAGAGTTTGCAATTTTATTTGACGATAATAATGTCTCTATTATTTTATTAGAGTAGAGAGTCAAGAGAGTCAATCTATTTCTTCTGTACGTGACCTGCGACGTTACTCAACATCAGACGAGTTGTAGCCAATCGCGAGCTGATTTGCATAAAGTAGTTTCGTATGAGAGTAGCCAACTCCGGTGTTAGAGTTTTTAAACCATCCTAGGGGTGTCTGACACTTTGCATATTGTTCCAGGTCAGACAGCGGACGACCACGAGCCTGTGACTCCGGCGGGAGCGGCGCAAGCAGCGGCCGGACAGGTAACTAACAATTTATTATGTATACATATAATTTTGTATGTCTTTTTAGAGTACTTATGTATACCATATTTGCATTATTTACTTCTTGAAAAATAAACAAACTAACTAACAAGTCAACAAGCTAGAAATATGTTGTAATATAATTTAAAGTAAGCAATAGGCTTTAACGCTTTATATGAACCATACGCAAAAATGGAAGAACTGTATTGTGTGAAAACGATGGAATGATTTTGTTCGCTATTTGTTTGATATTCTGTGTTTACCCGCGGCGCACGCGATATTATACATGCAATACAAACCTTCATCTTGAATCACTCTATCTGTTAAAAGAAAGTGCATGAAAATCCGTTGTTTAGTTTACATACAGACATAGAAACAGACGCGGGAAATGACTTTGTTTGTAAAAAAAAAACAAAACAATGATTGCATAAAGTACGGTTCTGCCTTCTGCTTAAGTAACAACTATGTTGCAGAAGGCAAGGTCTTCCAGTGGAACATTATTTCGATGTTTTACAATATATACTTTAGTAGTGGACGCCCGCGGCTTCGCTCGCTTTATTTTAAGATGAAAAGGTTTAAAATGAACATAACTTTTTTATTTACGAACCGATTGAAATGAAACAAACACTAAATGTTAAGTTGAAAATGCACCAACATGTTAGTGAAAACCGTAGACAAATCGGTTCATCCGTTTTCAAATCTATAACGAACAAACATACCGACAGACAAACATACAAACAGATTTTTTTTTAAACTTTATTTTTGTGCCCTATTGCATCAATAAAAACCCCTCAACTATTTTTTTTCCATTATCTTCAATGTACAGACACAGTTTTAGTAAATGTATAGATTTAATATATTATAATGAACCTTAATTATTTTTTTGTCATAGTTATAGCGATAAATAAAACATTATTGTGTGTGTCAGGGCGGCGCGGGCGCGGGCGCGCGCTCGGTGCGGCTGCGGCTGTACCGCGAGGGGTTCGCGGTGGACCAGGGCCCGCTGCGCTCCTACACCGACCCGGAGCACGCGGACTTCCTCAACTACATACGCAGGGGGTTAGTCATATACACTGTTACTTATTTGAATATTAAAACTTTCGTGAGACATTTATACGCGAATTACACGTGAGTGAAACCCGTTTTAGTTAACTTACTGTTATTTATTCCTAGTCTGCCTGCCCACACAGCAAACTAGCACTGTGGAGTGTGAATTATTCGTGCCGTTATGTGCTATAGTAAAATGTTATCATTATCATTGAAAACGATCAACTTTAATTTCGAGTCTAAACCGACCGCCCTAATCGACTGCCGTGATTGTGATTCTTCGACTGTTTCTCAAACATACAATTTTAATATATATTTTAAATTATTTACTTTGCCATTATTATCATTATTAGCCGAATTCTATTTCCATAAATCTATGTAAAATCCGCAGATGCAACGTAATCGTTGTGGTTAGTATTATTGGTAACGATTTTCATTCAGGCTTTTGCGTTAGTGTTAGCGTTTAGTGTAGAATGGCAAGGAATTGGTTTGTTGAGAGCTAATACTTGGATGATATACATACAGGTAATTTGCAGGAACCCTGACTTATAGTCATACATAATAACACTTATGCTTTAGTATCAAAGTATTGATTATAAAGACCTCTCAGTATTGGCTGTGGCCCTATTGATGACTTCCAAAATACTGGGTTCTAAATCCGAGAGTCTGTAGACGAAATAATAATTTGATACCATCCTATGGATTTTTAACTCAACCCTGCTTAGGTTTGAATCAGTAATGAAAAACTTACTTAAATATTTCTCAATAGATTTAACAACACAAATTCCTATAACATAATTATTATAATCCCAGCGAGATCCCCCCGGAGCTGGCGCACGGCGGCGAGGTGCGCGTGAGCCTGGAGGACCGCCGCCACGAGGAGGGGCCGCGCGCCGCCGCCAGCAGCCGCGCCTTCCAGGGCAGGGGACAAATGCTGGGCAGGTGAGGGATATCATCATCATCATCATCAGCCTAATGAGACCCACTGCAGGGTACAGGCCTCCTCCCTCTTAGGCCAATACTCCCTGTCTTGCGCTGTTCTTGCCCAGATGTTTCCTTCTAACTTTCTAATATCATCCAGCCACCGTTGCACAGGTCTTCCTTCTTCCTTCCTTCAGGTGATATCCTGTATATCCCATACAGTATGTAAACACAATCAAATGACATTTGCAAATTGATAATTTGTCGGACTTCAAGTCGAGAGTACACCGGCTTCTTCTAGGCAAGCGCGCTAGATCGTAGATTATAACGTTCCCTAACATCAGGCAAGTTTTAGTCAAGCGTGAGCCTATATCATGAAAAATAAATTTATTTTATCAATTAGTTACAATCAGTTTCTTGTACCTATACAAGCATAAATTTTGCATGTGACGTTTCTAATAAACCGATCATAAAATTTCGTAACCCCTAAGCAAATGTTCATTTTGTTGAGGGTAAATATGGTGGAACGACAAAAAAAACTTATTTGTTTTTGCAAGTTTAACAATTCTTTTCGTAGCTAAGTAAACAAATGCGGAGTTTGTACATATCAAGACATAGTACAACCGGTGAGAGCCGGTTGAGTACGGAGTTTTTTATTAAACAATCAATATGTCCCAGCCCGGACTTATGCGCGCCATTTTTGATATTATAAATCTAGGGTGCTGCAGATCTAATTAAACTTATTCTCACGTTAACAATGTTTTCAATGTTTTAGGGTGCTTAAAAACAAATATATTGTCTACTAATAATATCAGCAAATTTCTACAAAAAGTATATTAATGTTTCCAGTCCGACGCCCCCCACGGTGGGCGCCACGGCCCCGGTGGCGGCGGCGCCCACAGACCGCGCCGCCAACCAGCGCGCTGCGCAGGAGTCATTGCAACTTGACGAGACTCAGCCCGTCACAACCGTGCAGGTATGTATGTTTTTTTAACTAAAACAGGTTTGCACTTGACCATAGTTTGTCCGATGGCAAGCAATGGTCTATCAAACCGTTCTAACATCATCTGTTACATTGAATCACGACTGATTATTTATATTGTAGGTCCCAGTCGTTAAGGCATGTCAGAGGCTAAACAAAATTAAAAAACTTTAACTCTAGACTCTAACTTGGCCACTCTCATGCGATCTAACATTTTACTTCTTGCTAACTATTTTTTAAGAAGCTGGAACCCGCAAATTCAATTTGGAACGTAGAATTTCTTACGTTTATTACGTTAGAGTTTGTTCTATTTCCAAAGCTTTACTGGGTGACTGCTGAACGAGAATATTTTCACAATAAATTTCTTATTAAAAGTGTCAATGCTTCCAAATTTTATAACGTTGATTTTGCATTAAAAACTTGATTGTATTGAAACTTCATTAAACTACATTTATTAGTAGCGCTCCGCGGTGTTACCCGCGTTAATACGGGTAAAATAGTAGCTTAGAGTCAAATCCATAGCAAAAATAATCATGAAAAAGTAAAACACACACACACGCTTATTCAATATCAGTGTATATATTTTTTTCTATATTATCCCCTCTCCCCCAGTTCCGCCTGGCGGACGGCTCGCGTCTCACAGGCCGCTTCAACCACACGCACACGGTGGCCGACCTGCACGCGTACATCTCCCGCGCGGAGCCGGCCTACCAGCTGCAGCCCTTCACGCTGCTCACCTCGTTCCCCAGCAAGCCGCTGGACGAGCCCGCCGCCTCGCTGGCGGCCGCCGACCTGCTCAACACAACGCTGCTGCAGCGGCTAAAGTAAACCATAACAATTATACTAGTCTTTTATTTTTGTAGCTAATAGTCGGTTGGCTCAGCTCGCCGAGACGCGGTGATTTTCCAGTACGAAGTTAATTTTAGTAACAAATGTTGCTAAGAGATGGCGCCACTTATCCTAAATATTAATATATTGATTCATTAAAATGCAATCAGGACACATCGCAGATAGAACTAATTATTATTAATTCGATACTGTGTTCCTTTGCTGGGCGACGGTCTCCCCAAATTTTTTATATCCTGGGGCAGCTCCTTCCAGTTAGTATAGATTATGGAAGTCCATCATATTGTATTAGACATAATAAAATACTATTTGTACTAGTAATTTCCAGTACAAAGACCATTTTATAGGACACATGGTGTGTCCGAAGCCCCAAGGGCAGGTTGTAAACTCTCGACACTAACCTCGGGTGGTCACCTCGTTTCGGTGAGTCAGGCTTGAAGGTTGTTCTATATATTGCTTGTTGGTACTTGTTTTAACTGTAAAAAATATGGTTGCAGATGAAGTACCACATTGAGCAATATATAGGATCTTTTCATACGCATTCGTATTTTTAGATAGGAACACTAATGTAGAATGATTCAGAAATGCTGGCTAATGTGTAGGAAACAATTCCTTGGTCTGTAGGTAATTTGGAAGAGGTGTCGCATTTATCTGTATACCTATTAAAGATTGTATGTTTTGCACTGTGTATAAACTGACTTAAGTCTTAACGGTTATTTTTAAATTCTTTTATTTTTACTATTCCACATAAATATTACTTTGTAACCTAAGATCTTTTTGTAAAACAAAACGGGCCTTGAATAAAGAGACCAAAGTTCTCGAAAAGGTTTTTATTTAAATCTACATACTTATGCAAATTTTAGAAGTAAATTATTATAGGCTACAATTAAATATAAATACTCGGTAAGTCGGTGAAATAAATAAACATAAACATGATTAGATTATAGACAGACACGTACTTACCTACAAAATGATTTTCGCATAAATTTTAGAAAAAATAGGCCAATACCTACTCAAGACGCCATCTTGTATACGTTTGAATTTGGAAGCCGCGCCAATACGGCGGCCGCTTAATATTTAGACAAGACGCCATCTTGTTGACACTTGAATTTAGAATCCATTTTAAAATGGAGGATGTTACGCGCAACACTCGGCTCGAGGGAACGTGCAGGCGCACGGATCTGTCGCGATGCACGTCGCAGGACATATGCAGTCACACGCTAAGACAAAAATAATTAAATTAGAACATAAAAGTTAAGATGAAACAGGTTTTAAACATGTATGTTTTCACTGGCCCAATGTATAGGCAGAGGCTAGTACTTAAGCGTTACTACTACTAGTACTGCAGCGGTCGTGTATTGAAGGACCACTTGTGAATCTACAGCAGCAAACTGGTAAGTATAAAGTTTTATGAGTAGGAACAGCAGTTTGTAAATTAATTATTTGGACTTTTGGAAATTTGCTGGTCGTGATTATTCTCCTTTAGATTTCATCAAAAGATTGACCTATGTAAGAAGTGAATTCTATGGGCACTATATTTCTCACTTATATAAATTTATAGTAAATTCAACTCTAAACTAGTGAAAATAAGACTCACGTTTGCAGTCTCCATACTTGCAGGGGTCCATGTACTCCGTGCAATCCTCGCCGGGCGGCATGAATGACGACCGGTACACTGTCGTGCCTTCCAACTGAAAAAATATTTATTTTATTAGGACTTTTAAAGATAACAAAAAAGAACTCCATGCTACAACAGCCAAGAGATAATGTTATTGGAAAACTAAAAACTGAACGCAGAACATGAGTAAAAGCATTTGTCTACCCGCTTTCTCTGCCTCACGACTTCAAGAACGCTGTGCTTAAACCTTGGCTTAATAGCGAGGAAAATGACACTACGTCCTTGGGTCGTGACAACTACAATTTCCATACGATACGATGGTACAACAAGGTAGTTTACCATTTAATTTTGTTCAACAGAAGAACCCTGGCACCGGGACCCAGGGAATCCTACAGCGGTTGCCAGGGATACCTATAATGTTAACAAATGTATTAACGCAAATAAAAATTATTTTATCTTATCTTACCTTCTGGCAAGGTTTCTGGTACTGTCCCTTGCAGGCCCAGGGCGGGCGCTGCGGCGAGGGCGCGCACACTGGCTGGTATGACATCTTCTGAGTCGTGCTGCTCTCCATTTTGGCTAGAATAGGCACGAAATTAACAGCAGAAACGGTTAAAAGATATGATTAATTAACGTTTAACTCTCTTAGTCGTATTTCCCCATGACTGGGGGTCGTGACTCCCCCGCAGTGTTACATTTTTAGGGTAGTTCTCTTGGGCAGATACATGGTGGTGGGCGTGTAGGTCCTTCCACGGATATAAGGTACTAATCTTGTAGTTTTATGTTTCAACTGTAAATGTGTACCTTACCACACACACATGCACACATATACAGAGTACTGAATGTATGAAAACTGACAAGACTAATGGATGCTCGTGGTTTCGCAAGCGCTGTTGCTGGATAATATAGCCATTGTCACTCGGGACATCTACACTACAAAAATCATGACTATCCGTCACTCCGTTGCAGCGTGAAATAATTTTACTTTTATTTGTATGTAATGAGATGTTACCTGCAGGTTTCTCGTAGCACTTCATGGGTGCGTAGGACTCCGGCGGCGCGATGGGGCCGGGGTTGATGTACGACATGCGGTTGATGGTGCGGTCTGAGAAATATAGCCATTATTAATTTACCTACTTATTATTGTAATCTTGGGTGTCAAAATTTTGGCAGAAATCAGCGGATTTTCGTTTCTCCTGCCAAAATGAAGGTAATAAAATATTTTATTCACATACAAATTTTGCCGAAAATCCAGTACTTTCGGATTACTTTAATCGTGGGGCTATTCCAGTCAATCCGACTGACAATCGAATGGATATGTTATCTCCATACATTTTCAGACGGAAATTATTAACGAAGAATTATTATAAGAAAACGAGAATAGACCTGAATGATAAAGAACCTAATGAAAACAAAACTCACTCTCAAACGGTTGTTCAACGCAGTGATACTTGGCCGGCGGCTTGCAAGACTCTCTGATGGAAGTGGGTTTGGGCACGAAGTCGTGTCGCTGCGTGGTGACATTCTGCATGGGACCCTGCCCCCACATGTCGTGGTGGCACGGCCGGATGGGCTGCGTCACGCACACTGGGTTCGGGAGGAAGGAGAGCTGCGGGATATGGGAGAGTTGGGTGGTGGTTGATTGGTTAGGGGTAAAAAGATGGAAGGAAAGATGGGGAATATAGGAAGTGGTAAGTGAGACCAGTCAAGGTTTTCTTCAGGGTGAAAATAAAAGGGAAAGTGAAAGGTATTTACGCGTCACTGTAATTAGAAAATGTGAGGATTATCGCATGGGCTAAAAAGTAAAAATATAAGACATTTACTAAATTTACATTAATCTTAAGCATTGTGTAGGTCCTCCTAGTGGTGTCCTGAAGAGTTGCGCGCTTTATTCCAAGACTAAAGCCACTGATGTGATCTAAGACGAAATTATTGCCGTGGTGCCTAGTGCATGATCATCGTGATGATACCTTTTGAACAGTGTCTCCTTCCATCTGCGCCGTGGAGGGCACCAGGTTGGGCAGCGGCCGGACTGGCAGCGGGATGGGAGACGATGTCGGGAGGTAGCTGGGAATAAACAAGTTAATCAGATAATTAATGAGGTCCGATCATGAAAATCGCCTATTCGTTGAATGTGGGTCTGATTGCGCCACCTATTCTGCAGATATTTGGAAAGACAGACGAAACTTGTGCTTAAAACCGTGGAGGATTAATAAGATCTTTTTCCGTCAGAGCCGTAGATAAAGGACTCTTGGTCTAAACGCAGAGTGTACACGGTAATATAGATGTTATTGACGCACGTGTCCCACAAGTGCTGGTCGTGTGTAGACTTTGCAAGAAACGTTTATCTAATAGGACAATTTACACAGCAATATTCACAACAACAATCACACATCACAACTAGTTAAATGCTACAACACAGCTCCAACTAAGCATAATGCGGTTAGACTTGGCAGTGACGTCACGCACATGAAGACTGCCCTTCAAAAGGTGGAATTCCTACAATTCTCACCTGTTCTTATAAACGGTTGCAGACTCGAACACCCTGTTGGCAGTGACAGGGTTGACACAAGAGTCAGGTATGATAGCGCGACGCCGGCAGTCACTCGCCGCATTCAGGTAACTGGAATAAAAGGCAACCGAATTAATATACAAATTAAAGGTGTTGCATACAGGGTTACCTGTTCTAATGACCAGTCTCCAAGGACTGGTTTTACACACAACAACTTCTGTTTATTTGCCTTTTTGGGGTTGGTATTTGTACAGTATTAAGAACAAGCTTTTGGTAGGTTTTCGCAAAATATTTGGATTTGAAAGGAACAGTGGACGTTTTTTACAAATTTTGTAAGACGTAACAGGATAAGTTAACACCGCCCTTGAAGTTTGTTTATTTGGAAGGAAGGAAGAAAACCTTCAAATAGCTCTGTATATATTTCAGTTTCAATGGTTTTGTCCTTGACTAACATAATATTCATTTTTGTATAGCAAGTAACAATGGCGTGCTAAAAATATCGTGAAATGGACTTTTATAAAGAAATAACCAACGCTTTCCATCGTGTTTAATGGGCTAAAATGTAGCCGATAAATAAAAGGTTCGTCGAAAGTACCTATACCTACTTACATTTTTATCTTAATGAATAAAGTGTATAGGTAAGAGAGTATTTCATTCTTATTCTTACGAGCAATCCAACTAAAGCTATAACAATCTTCATGCGTTTTTAGAGTATGCTGTATGCTCAATGTTGTCAACTGTAAGCTTTACATTCCTACACTTACGTAAGCAGGTAAAACAGGTAGGTATAAGTGCCTGCCTACATGCTGTAGGCATGTTTTTATTAATATGGAGGCGAAATTCATTCCAGCTTTTTCGCACAATATAGCTTCTCCATTTGTGCGAAAAAGGTGAAATGATTTTTGATACTCAGATTCGTTTCAGGATTGTGATGAAATTTATGTAGGTAAGTTACCTCATGGTGTATGTGGTATTAGTATCTATTTTCTGACAGGGTTTCTGGTACTGGCCCTTACAGGCCCACGGCATAACTTCCTTCGCAGGGATCTGGATAAATTATAAAGTAATAAGTATATACAATATATTATACAAGAAGATAAGATACGGTCAGTTTTGTATGCGCTGGTACATCGGTCGATGTTGCTGTCCCTGATGAAGCAGTGGAGCGACCCGAGGACGAAGCGGCCGGGAGTAGTAACATCGCCTCGCCTCTACCCCCACCACCCCAGGCCACCGCGCCCGTGTCCCGGCGGGCCGCTCGCGCGGCGGCGCGCAGTCTGCGTGCTGCCGCGGTCCCAGAACATACGTTCTGAAGATGGATGTCACAACATCCGAAACGCGTAAACAACTGACGCGATTTACACGTGAGTGAAAACCGTTTAGTTAATATATTGAAGTATATACAATATACCTGTTAGGATATACTTATGTTCAGACGTATTATTTAGTTTAAGGTAAGTTCTTATTCGCATAATCTAGAGGGCAAGGTGTTGTGGTGGTGAATAAACACTAAACAAAATGTTGTTAAAGGGAAAGAGCCGCAGATGATACTTTACTAGGTTATATTTAAATTGTTTGTATCTTTCAAATTTAATCATATCAGCTTCATGTTATTTATTCTGTTTACTCTTCATCTATTTACTCTTTTTATATTTGCTAACTTTCTTATTTAACTCTTGCCCCCGCGCGTCTCAAAGGGTCATACCTGAAAATCAGCGCTGCAGAGCAATCTGCAGGATTAATGCTGAGGTATGACCTTTTTTGACGCACGGGATACATCAATGTAACGTAATATCACCTTTCTATTCTATCTGTTGTCAACTTTTATATGTATATTGTTGTGTCCTGTGTGTCGAAATAAATGCTTTGAATTTGAATTTGATCAACAAAAATACATTTCAAAAGTTATGTATATACAAATGCAATAAGACCTGTTTTAGTGTAGCTTAGAGTTTAACAATGTTTGTGTTTAATGTCAGTAGTATTGTCAGGAAGCAACTTGCATCAAGCATTCATCCGTATAAGTACTAAAGAAGATGTCATCTAGTTTTGATTTTTTATTTAGACTACCTTCCGACTTGTCTAAGTCTACTACTAGGTAAGTCCAATTCGAAGCGAACTACCCACTATACAAACTACATCTCCTTACTTTGTTAGGCATAAAGCTCATCTTGTGCGTGGTGGCGGTATCCATCTTGGCAGCGGGGCGCTCGTAGCAGCGCTCCGGCGCGTACGACTTGGTCACCTCCGTGCGCTCCGGGGGCACGTAGGATAGCTTGTTGATGGTGCGGTCTGCAGACAACAGACGAAGTGTTTATACTGTTTATAGAGAACTAGTGGGTGCTCGCGGCTTCGCTCGCATTAAGAAGTAAAACTTGCATCCCTTATTTCACCCCTTTAAAAGTGGCTTTCCAACAATACTTCCTTAGCGGATCATAACATCTACCTTCATTCCAAATTTCAGCCCAATTCGTCCAGTGGTTTGGGCTGTGCGTTGATAGACCACTATAGGTACCTATCAGTCATATGGATGAGTGTGGTACAAGGTTTTCGGATGTATTAACAGAGATGGTAAGGCTGTTTTGTTAGATCGTCAGTCAGTATTTGCACCATGGGTAGAATCGACGGTCAAAATGATGTAGGTAGGTCTTTACGCAAGTCATTTCGTAGAAACGTTCAGGCGCGTTAGGCGTGACCTCCGTGCGTCCCACAGGCACGTAGGATAGCTTGTTGATGGCGCGGTCTGGAGGCAACACGACGGGTATAATATGTGTTTCGTACGCTATTATCGAATTAAAGATACCTACCAATTTTTGCATGGTCACCTTTCGAACTGGTAAGAGCAGTAAAAATTGGACTTTTAGGTCAATTCAAAATACATGATCATAAAAGGGTTCCTCTCGCGCAAGAGTCAAGCGCACCGCCTCGAGCAATATAGTCCATAGTATACGTAAACTTGTAATGCCAAGTTCTTTAAATATTTGATAGATGAAAATCTGAATTGCTCGTATTTCTACTAACTTTCAAAGGGCGTCTCGACAGCGTGAAACTTGGGCGGCGGTTTGAAGTTCTCGCGAAGCACGCAGGGCTTGGGCACGAAGTCGTGTCGCTGCGTGGTGACATTCTGCATGGGGCCCTGACCCCACATGTCGTGGTGGCACGGCCGGATGGGCTGCGTCACGCACACTGGGTTCGGGAGGAAGGACATCTGGGGAATAGGAGGCAGGATTACAAGAGATAGAGAAGATAGAGATTGAAGGCCTTATATATATGCATATGTAAGTATAGTCAAAGGCTCAATAGTCTCGTTTGGGTAAAAGGTGGTTCCTAAACGTAGCCCACGTTTTAGACCTTACGACTTGCATCTAGGTCGATTAACGCGTCACAAGATTTTAGGCACTCGTTATGTTGGCCTTTCAAATGATCTTCAATCTATACAGGATAGAAAGTCATCAAGAAAAACCTTACGATTTAGATAGCTATCTCTGTTTCAAGACACGTAATTCAGAGTTTTGTTGCACATAACTCATCACTATTTGGTTATTTGAATAATTTCATTCGAGGCATTAAATGTTGACTTGTGTCTCTATGCTCATGTCTCTGATAGAAGAACTTCTAAATTATAAGTCACTAAAGCCAATTTTTGGCTGGAGATAGCTCAAGGCCAGCGAAGATGAAATTCTCTGGTTTTGGAGTCCAAGTATGGAAGTAAAGCCACTGTATCTAAAAGAGACATTTTTTTTCTATTTAGTAATTTCTATAGGGAGCGTGGTTCCTGTGTCTGCTTTTCATCCAGACGCATCCAGCCCTACACCAAAGACTTGTATTTTCAAGTTATTTGTGGATTTGCACTCGCTTAGCGGTAAAGAAAAACACTGTGAGGAAACCGACATGGTTGAGGACCACAATATTCGAAGACAAGACAGGTATCTTCCGTGGAAGGACCTAGGCGCCCACCACGATGTTTCTGCCCAAGAGAACTAACGAATTAATAATTCTGCGGGGGAGTCACGACACTCAGTCATGAGGAAATACGATTCAAGAGAGTAATTTCTATGTATGGTGTAGGTACATTAAAGCAATATTCTATTCTACCCTTTGCACAGTGCATCCTTCCATCGGCTCACAGCTCGGCACGAGATTAGGCAGAGGCTTCCGCATCTGCCCCCGCAGGTTCCTGCAGCCGTCCGTGGGCAGGTAGGACATCTTGTAGGTGGTGTTGGCTTCCACCGGCGCGGTGGGGGGCGCGTAGCAGCGCCGCGGGGCGTACGAGTCCGGGATACGAGGCTGCTTGTAACACTGGACAAGACAGATATCATTTTAGTACGCGGGATGGGTTTACACTTGACCATATTTCGCCTAAATGGTAAGAGATCGATACGGTCTAGGACGGAGCGTGCTTACCCAGTAGGTAAGAACTGATTCACGCTCGCTTTGAAGATCGCATGATTATTTTCCTCGGTAAACCGGGAGCTAGGCAGCGAGTTACACAATTTTCTAGTTCGTATTACTAAATAGGTACACACTACTAAAATCTAAACTTATATTTTTAAACAGGTAAAGTGATATAAATTTAGCGATCTGCAGCTACCTGGTAGATACTTATTGGGTACACTCCATCTTAGGCCATAGCTATTGCTTGCCATCGGGCTAACTGATCAAATGCAAACCAATGTGATTAAAAAACGTAAGGGCTGTTCCAGAATATGTTATATTTGTTTACTCACAGGCTTGACAATAGGCCCCTGTCCACAGCAGCAGGACCTGCAAGGGCAGGGGTGCTCCTGCTTCCCATCAATCGGCTTCCCATCCCGGAGCCCCGACTTGATGCCCGCGGAGGGCGCGCACGGCGCCGCCGCCGGACACGGCTCGCAACACCTGGTAATAGTGGATGATCACATTACACTAACATAATAAAGGCGAGAGTTAGTGCATGTTTGTGACTTCTTCACGCTCAAACCGATTAACCAATTTGGATAAAATATTCGTTTTGGAGGATTAGATCCTGGATTAGCACAGATTACTTTTATCTCGAATTAACGCAGGTAACGCGGAGCGTTGCTACCTAGTACGTTACACATTAACGTACAGTAAGCTGTACAAAATGTTTTATGCAAATAAGATGAAAAATTATATCATTCTTTAGTGTTGTATTTTGTGTAAGCCGATCCACAGTAGTACTGATTATATTCATAGTTGCTTAAAATCTTCATACACTTCAGATCGTAGCAAACAAATCTACATAATAACATCTCTATACAAAATACAAAATGTGTCACATGAGTTACAAATTAATAAATATTACGATGCAGGAAGTTTTATCTATGTACCCTTGACTTCTCGACAACTTATCAGTTAATTCGAGCTGGAACTCAACTAGAGAGGACTCTAAACCAATCAATCAAATAAATTTTAACACGACACACATATTAGAAATGAAAAAAATCTAAAAGAATCACAAGAATTGAGAACCTCCTCTTTTCGAAGTTGGTTAAAAAACCATTCGTCATTAATATAGTTAATCTTCTTTTTCTTTAACATAAACTGCAGTAATTTAAAGTAGGTACAACTGAAGCTTACATACGACGACTCTTGACGACATCCAAATTTACCTCTTATCGGTTACCCATTCAAGAACCCGAGAACTACGTGGACATTTCTACGAACCTCAGTGAACTAAGTTAGATACTGCTTTTGTTTTATCCTATGGCCTCAGGCGCTTCTTTGAAAAAGATCAAAAAGGTTCTATTTCATAGAAATGCGAGTATTCTGAGAATAAACAACTTAGCAACTATACAACAGTAGGTTAGTTAAACGCATCTTGTGTGGTCATTCCTTATCAATACAACACAATCACGTTTTGTTATTTCAGATAAAATCTTTGGGTCAGTTAGTTATGTCAGTACGCATCGAGCTTTAAGATAGGCTTGTTGTATTACGCAAGTTTTAGTCCAAAATATTTTTGAATAATACTCATTTCAGATTCAAAACCCAGTGATTTCGTTTAGTGTTTGAAAAGGTGTTATACTAAAGGTATTACTACTGGAAGTTGCAGATTTAAGGTAGAAAATTATATATTATGTTAATGTAATTTTTTTTTTGTATTTTAATAATGACCTGAAAGTAAGCTAGGAGCAGACTACTTTATTCTGTTATCGCTGAGAAAGTGATTGCACGCTAATTAAATTAGCTACCTACCTAATTAAATGAATGAGCTCATTAAATCGTGTGACAACGTAGACTGTTGCGTTCCTTAACATCAGGTGATTCCAGTAGCCATAAGTGAGACTGCGTGGCTAAAAAAGTTTTTGTAAAAGAGTTTTTAAATGCCATGCATACTAATCTGATGATTCTAGGTTGATATAGTTACCATATGAAACTTACTCAGGCATAATTTTTCTTGCAAACACCTAAATCTAAATAATACTGCATAAAAACACGTTACAAATTAAAACCTAATCTAAAATTTAACTGATTTAAATTTATAAAAACATTTCAGACAAAATGGATAGAAAAATTGCAGGGTTTTGTGCAAAAATATCACTTTGACGTTATAAAAAAACTAAATCTAGACGTTCATGAAAAAACAAAGAGGGTCTGAAATGTCAGGAAAGTTCCATTTCCAAACTCTTCTTTTTTGACGGAGTCAGAAAAAAGGTCACAAGTTGGTAAAGTTGGAAAAAAGATTGTACTCATAATAAAGTCGTAAAGTTTCTGCGTACCGCTTAAGGAAAGATTTTTTTAACTTGAGAACTGGCACAATACAAAGTTACGGCCTAAGAAGGAAAAAAAAGGAAAGATTTGTTTCTGGGAATCATAAATTATACGTCCTCTATCCTTCCCCAACCTAATTTCGAATATAATTTCTTAAAAAATGTACTACCTACTTCTACTTTACTATACGATATGGTAATGAAACTTGTCAAGGGCTATTTTATCAATGTAAATCGTTATCGCTCATTAGTTTTATATCATACTTAAATATTATGCGTGCAACTTATGTACGTATGTACAAATATTATATATAATGTATGTACAATGATTAATTTATTTATTTACTAAGTTTTATTTCTTTTACATTAAATTAAATATGTGTTGGGTTTGTTTTATCATCAAAATGTAGGTTTAGTCGTTTATTGTATGTTGTGTGGTTTAGTCCAACAATTGTAATTGTTTAATTAACAATACATTAGTGCC
This sequence comes from Macaria liturata, assembly GCA_964023185.1. NCBI lineage: Eukaryota > Metazoa > Arthropoda > Insecta > Lepidoptera > Geometridae > Macaria > Macaria liturata. Next base: position 10,063,660 of record OZ026822.1, read on the forward strand.
TTTACATAAATCAGGCAAACTATGGTCAAGTGCGAATCAGTTTTATTTAAATTAGTATACTGTTAAGAGTAGTTACTTACCAGTAAATTATTGTTACTTATGTATATTGTTAAATGCAAATGCACTCAAGATTGCATTCAATAATTAAATAATTTATCTCGATGACTAAGATACTGGCTCGCTGTATAAATTGGTGGTTGCTATCAATTGCTGCGCAGATTCCAAGTCAAGTATGAATTAGTCCAATCTAAGATATTTACGTGCATGGTTGTGTCGTATCTCTTAATGTAAGTTTCATTTGCCACTACATATTCAGATTATTTGGTTTAATCGCAAATAAGATTAATAACTTAAGTAACATAACAAAATTACTTGATAACGAGTATTATTTATCTAAAACTAGCTGACCTGGCGAACTCTGTTCTGCCTTAGAGGCCATAAATAAGCAGATTTTGGATTTTATTCAATAAATTAAAAACATAAAAAACGGGATAATAAGTATCCTATTTCCGTCTCCTGATTGTAAATTATTTCCCCACCAATTTTCAGCAAAATCCAGCAGTTCTTGAGTTATAAATGGTGTAACTAACACCAATTTATTTTATTTATATGTTTATATAAGTATACCTATGTATAATGTATTGTATTTATATGTATATATAGTTTATTATTTATTTAATAATAATGTATTGACTTATGTGAGCGTTAGTACTTAGATTTATGTATATTAGTAGTACCTATATTAAAAGTGGGGAGTAACTTGATATAGATAAAACTAACTTGTAAACTAAACTAATAAATAGGTAACTAGATATAAATAACAACTTTACTAACAACATATTTCTAAGACAAAAATATTAATTTTTAAGTACTAAATATTTCAGGACATATCACATAGCGTCATCTAACCCCAAACTAAACAAACGTTTGTGTATTGTATAACTTGTTTGCATTTGTCCGTGTTTGCCTGACGGTAAGCAATGTACTCTGTATTCTGTGGCAATAGCTAGGCCTAAGATGGAGCTTGCTTACCCAATAAGAACAGTCTCGCTTTGAAAATCATTGGATTATAGTTTTTATTTTACGTAGGATGTTTACGTTTGACTACAGCCTGCCAGATGTTAAGCATTGCTAGGGTGTAACACGATTATCTAGAACATACCTATTAACTCTAGATTTGAAGACCCCTGGATTGTAGTTCTTAGGAAACAGCTTACGGTAAAGTGTTCCACAGCTTGGTTGTCTGTATATTTTTTTTTAGTTTCGATTAGTGCTCAGTAAAATGTGTACCTATTATTCTTATTATACAGGGTTATTCAGAATGCAGTGTGACTGTGACTACATTCTGTCAGGCCGCGACGACCTGCCCGCGCACTACGATAACTGCAACTCTGTATGGGACAAACATCATCCCGGGAAAAAGGTTCCTAAGTAAGATATTTTGCAATTACCACCTAATTTTCTGTTTATGAATTTGAGTGCTTCCTTTGAGTTAAGATTAAAATAGGTTTGTATGAGAGTGATCAACCCTGCTATTGAAAGTTTTTATACCGCCTTAAAAGCCTATGACATGGCCTAACGATAGTCATACTATGACACAAAGATGGCACCTAGAATTTAACATGTCCTCCGATCCACAGAAGCGCCCAAAATGGAATGGCACTTTTTGTTCACCCATCCTAGGACTGGCCGCGTCGACATTGGTAATCACATGCGATCACAAGCTGTTAGTGCAGATTTGTAAAAAACAAGGACTCAGTTAATTTTATAGATTCTTGAATTCCAGTTCCATCTTAATAATTTGATCTCTTAATATCTACCCACCACGATATATCTGCCTAAGAGAACCCCAATGAATTAACTCCGCGGGGAAGTCACGACCCTCAGTAAAGAGGAACAAGACTCAAGCTGGTCCCCATGTTTACCAGGAACAACGACGGCTCCCTCCGCCTGCCGAATGAACACCTGCAAGCGCTGGAAGTAGACGTGCTGTACCACCTGGGCTTGGACACGCATAATTATGACCTACCAGCGCTGTTTGGAGATGTTAAGGTACAATTTATTTATTTTATTATTCAAAACATAAAAGAACATAAAAAAGATTTAAAACTATGTTTATCTTACGAAAGGCTCCGTTAATATTATTTTCTATTTTTATTTTTAGTGTTGTCATAGTGGCAGTGATAGTAGATAGAGAGTGATAACACATGCCTAATTTGTGAAAATCCAATTACTGTGCACCGTTTCCTTGTACTTGTGTTATTTGTAATTGCTGTACAATTAATATTTTTTGATTGATTGATATTTCTATTTGTATCCTATCCATACATACAATATTAACATTTCAGTTTGTCTGTATGGGTGGCACCAAGTGCCGCATGCGTGAGTTCGCCGAGTACATGTCTGGCGTCCTCGGCGTGCACAGTCGCGGGATGAAGCTAGTCAACCTCACCAAGCACTCACAGCGGTACGCCATGTACAAAGTAGGGCCTGTGCTGTCTGTCAGTGTAAGTATTTTATGTATATAATACAACTAGCTGTGCTCGCGTCTTCGTCCGCGTGGAATAGTTATTATGGCCATCATATTTATTTTTGCAAACAACCTCTTCAGCTTTATAAATTATAGCTGTTACCCACGACTTGAACCGTTTTCGCAGCGCACGCAACGAAAGCCCTCAAAAATGAATAATTTTCCCCGTTTTTCCCAGATTTTCCATTGCTTCTTCGCTCCTATTAGTTGCAGCGTGATGTTATATAGCCTAAAACCTTCCTCGATAAATGGTCTATTCAACACAAAAAGAATTTTTCAATTCACACCAGTAGTTCCTGAGAATAGCGCGTTCAAACAAACAAACAAACAAACTCTTCAGCTTTATAATATTAGTATAGATTAGCAGGTGCTCGCGGCTTGGCTCGTATTAAGAAGTAAAACTTGCATCCCCTATTTGACCCCTTTAAAAGTGGTATTTCCATAATTCCTTCCTTAGCGGATGCTGCCGTTATAACATCTACCTTTATGCCAAATTTTATCCCAATCCGTCCAGTGGTTTGGGCTGTGCGTTGATAGATCATGATGTCAGTCAGTCAGTCAGTCACCTTTGAGTTTCATATACATATGTATTTTGAAAGAGTAGATGTGGGGCATTATCAAAATAACATTTTACTTATTTTATACTGGGTGGGAAAACAAGCTTCGTGTTTGATCTCACCATGTCAAACAACTATCGTTTTAATCAGTCGTGGAATGGGTAAATTTAAACGAGACATTTATATCTGTATGTCATAATGATATTAAATTAATTCTGCGGGGGAGTCACGACCCTCTGTCATGACTCAAGAGGAAATACGACCCAAGAGAGTTAAACCCAAACTTTTCTTTCTCCAGCACGGCGTAGGCATCCCCTCAATGACGACGCTCCTCCAGGAAGTGATCAAGTTGATGCAGTACTCTAAGGCCAAGGACCCAGTGATCTTCCGCATAGGTACCAGCGGAGGTCTCGGCATCCCGCCGGGGTCCGTCGTGGTGTCCAACTTCGGACTCAGCGGAACGATGGAGAAGTTCTATGAGATTGTAAGTATTATTTTATACTAGTGCATGCTTGGCTTCGGTCACGTTGTTATTAGACAAAAAGCCTATGTTAGACCCAGGACCGTATATACTATCACTGTACCGAAAATCACAATAATCTGTTGCTCTGTTATAGCGCGAAAGTGGAACCAACTGACCAACAAGTCAGTGGTCGACGAACCAAAGAACACACTTTCGCATTTATATAATATTATGATTATGGTATGACTTGTCCTGGTTCAAAATGATTCTTTTAAAAGATTTGAAGATGACAATGAGTTTGCAACGAATACGTTTTTGAAAAATGATTGTTCTAGCATCTATAACTCGATTAATATCGTTCTGTGATCCTCTGAAATACATAGCTGCTAACTGTGCCCGCTGAACCATAACTTGTAAATACATCCCTACTATAATATAGAAACAACCAGATTCAACTAAAATCATTGCAGATTGAAAATTGACATCTATTTGTGTTTTGCGGGAATCGAACTCGCGGCCCTTAGAATTAGAGACATTTATTGGTATCAAATTGTCTTATAAAATGTTGTGGTCTTCCCAGCCAGTGCTAGGCGTGGTCCGCAAGCTGCCTGCTCTCCTGGACAGCCGAGTGAGCCAGGAGGTGCTCTCCCTCGTCTCGGAGGCAGACGGCTTCAACACCTACTTGGGAGGGACTATGGCTGCCGATGACTTCTACAGAGGTGAGATATTTTAAACAGAGGAAATTTTTGGCCTGTTCTTGAATAGAGTGGCATTACGTTTTGGGCGCTTGCGTGGGTCGGATAAAAAGTTAAATTATCGGCTGTTTGTTATAGTACGACAGTCGTTAAGATATGTCAGAGGCCCTTAGAGCGTCTTTATAAACTCTCGAGATGGCCAATCTCATTTGATAAGAAGAACTCTACGCTAACAGTGATTTGAGAAAAGTTATACCTATCTTACGCAATTGTTAGTCATGCATTTTGATCACTAGGTCTCGACACTGAGATCGAAGGTTGATTATGTCTAAACAAGACAATAAACATACTTTTGCTTAGCTTTGGAACAACTTTTTCGAGTTTCACCGTTGTAACAAATACTAAATGTCATACCATAGTTGTCATCTCGAACGGATTTCTTTTAATATAAACTCTGATACAAACATTAGCTTAGTATAGAGCTATGGCGCTATGTCTGTGTGATATATCTTTATAATATTATTTATTTTTCTCTATTCCAGGCCAAGCCCGACTAGACGGTCCATTCTGCGACTATTCAGAGGCCGACAAGTTGTCTTTCCTGAACAAGCTGACTCTCGCCGGAGTGAAGAACATAGAGATGGAGGCGACTGCATTCTCTGCATACACCAGAGAGGCTGGGCTCCGAGCAGGCATCGTGTGTGTCACCTTGCTGAATAGACTGCTAGGAGATCAGGTTTGAGGCAACTTTTCTTCTTCTTCTTCTTATCGAATGTGAGTGGCCAACTCTGGTGTCGAGAGTTTTCAAACCACCCTAAGGGCTCTGATATGGCTTAACGACTGCTGAACTAGGCAAACAGCCGAGATCTACAATTTGACGTGTCAGCCGACCCATGGAAGCGCCCAAAATGCAATGGGTTTTTTTTCTTTTCGGTCACCCATCCAAGGACTGACCGCGTCAACCTTTACCTTTACCTTAACATTGGTAATCGAATACGATTGCCTCCGCTAGCTGAACAACGGGCGATTACGGCCACTTTTGTCTAAGATATCAAAATCAATTTTTTTTATTGAACTTAAATCTACCTATTTACAAAGTTTGTAGCGTAAGACTAAGATAATCAAACTTACAACTAAAATAATTTAAGTGCAACACTTTAATTATGAACTGGTGCCTCTGAACTAAGCTAGGTGGCACCACTTCCCCATATGTATTGACAACCGAATCTACTACAAGTGCTTAGTAACTAATTTAGATATGGTTTTTTAGTAAAATAATTAAAAAATATATAGATATTGAAGCAGGCGTTACTTTGCGGAAATCCATTGTAAATGAAATTCTGGAGAAATATATAGTTTACTGCGACTGCTCCTTTAGAATAGGTTAGGAGGAGGTGTGGCGGTGGTATATGGAGGAACACACCTGAAAACCACCAAGTTTGTTGTTTGAAGTCGGTTAAGGAGCAATCGAAGCGGAAAAACACTACGTATTACTCCAGAGTTTCATTTAACTTTTTTTCTGTTTGAGACAGATACGCCACCTGGTGGAAACTAGGCACGAATCTCTATGGACGGCCATGTCCTAACTTTTTTTTCATATTTAATTGCATGCTAGACAGTCCTGGGTTAGAAAAATATCCATAACCAACAAATTTAACGATATAATATAATCTATTTATATGATATAATCTAATTGAGATCGTGACTTATTTTTTATGATCACTTACCACCAGGCGAATTATGGTCAAGTGCAACCCTATTCTGTGTAAAAAAATGTGTTTTTTTTTACAGGTAACTCCAAGTAAAGCGATGATGAAGGAGTGGCAGAAACGACCGATGATAGTTTTAGGTCGTTATATGAAACAATACGTAGACAATAACAATGTATACCTACATAAAGTAATATGATCGTATAAGATTATATAAACTTTTTAATGTAATGACTTTTTGTATAGGTAACTTTATAATTTTTAATAATTGAAGATAAGAATGTTTATTTTTTAATACCTTCACCTTGATTAAGAGCAATAATCATTTTTGTTGCAAATGCATAATATATTTTAATAAATGACTAAGATTTGGTACATAATAAGGTTTCATAGTAAAATAGTTTCATAACAAAATAAAAAAGTCCTAGCTGTTAAGAGGCTGATTTTTTAAATCATCTTATTCATGTGCTTCTTTTTATATAGTTACTGTACATTCAATATCTTACCTGGGGCACATTAAAGACACCCTGTTTGTATACAATAGAACTTGCGTGGAGAAGGCACGCTGAATACCTTAATTAGCCAATTACTACCCGCCCTGTATCGTAACGGACAGCGGCCGTAACTGGAGTCAGGGGTTGAACACATTTTGTGAGAGTTTTACAAGGGTTTTTTTATTTATGGTTAGTGTGAGTGACTTTAAAAATGTAGATTTTGTACGAGTATTTCAATCAGCCTTAGAGGCTGCTGATATGACTCAAATATTTTTGTAATATGACAACCAGTTCATGTAGTATTAATTAGACGTTTCAATTAGTTAATTTATATTATTTAGTACTTTAGCTGGCTACTTAAAACAACTAGGTACACTTTTGTTAACTTCTCGTTTCATAAAGTTCGTCTTTAAATATATTTTTTTATGGAATAAAGTTGTACTTTGCAAATACGTTATCGTTAAAAATAGGAGTGAAACCGCGAGGTTTTTTTCACGTACCACGTCACAGTCAATTTCAAATTAATGTGTGTTTTGTACGTGCCTTTGGAGCTAAACAAGATGGCGGCAATACGGTGCGGAGCGAATGTAGGTATGGTAGATAATATAGATATTATAATATCATATCCCCTCGTTACCATGTTCTTTGATTAATTTTAATTGAACTCTGTGTTTAGGGAGAGTTAACATCAGCCGCAAAATGTGCGGTGGATAATATACCGTTTTAACTGATTTCGTTAAGTCGGTGTAAGTATTTTAAAACAAATAAATGTATATCTACTCCTAATGATATAATTGTTTGTTTTAAAAATATTTGAAGAAAATTAATGTACGTAAAACACTGATAAAAAGTATCCTAATTAATTGGGGAGGAGCTGACCCAGGTCAGGAAGAAGTGGAAGGAAATGGGGAAGACCTTTGCCGGGGGTGGGACGGTATATATTAAATAAAGAAATATAGTGATCCAGTAACAACAATTAAAAACTTATTATCTTTAGACTTGATTATATTTATTTCCTGTCAAATACAAAAAAAGAACACTATTCCTTATCCAGTGACCAATGATAGAGCACCCCTGCTCAGCACGTGCAAGCGGAAGTTCTGCAAAACAATAGTTCCGCAAGTTACGGATATTCGACCACTTCACGCGGGGAACTGTTTCACACATGCGGAGTGTCTTTTATGTTACTTTTGTATTACATTACTAGATAATCAACATAGAATGACAGAGAGAGAGAGAGAAAGAGAAAGTACGCTAGTAAGTCTCATTCTCAGCTAATCCCATTACAATAAAGTATAAATCTCAGTTCTAATATGACTGTTAAAAAAGCTCGAAAATGCATTTTTCCTTCACGCTTAAATTACTGAACCAATTTGGATAAAATGCTAAACTATATTAGACACTGTATTGCATAGAGGTTAATTTTTATCGGATTAATGCAGGTACCACAACATGGTGCAATTAGTCAATTATACAAAGTACATATTTTCTACGGGACCTATGCAGAAGTACCAAATGAATTTTTGAGTGTGGTGAACTTTAAATAATAAATAAATAAATAAAAGTCATTTATTTCAGGCTTGTACCCATAAACTTAAACAACTTAAATTAATACACTGTATAGGGGTGTCATAGTCAAGTTAAAATATATATATAAAATAAAATGCACATAATGCGTATGTGCGGTCACTTTAATGTCACGAGTTTTTAAACCGCTTCTTTTTTAACGAAAGTAATACTATCTCGACAGCCAAGCTTACTCTATTACGCTGACGATATTAGTTCCTTCCTAATAAGATCCTTCCCAGAGTGTCGTTTGTAGTGTTCAGTAATGAAGTTGTGGTCCCGGCGGACTATTTTGTGCGACAAATGGGTAAAACGGACACAATTCTCTCATTTATGCATAGAGTTATTACAATACTAATTGTAGTGGACAGCTGTAATATAGAATTTGTTGGGATTGGATTTATGTTCAATCTTATTCATAAGTGTGTAGTTCTTACTCGTGTTTAAAACGATACGAAATAAAGGTACATTATGTTTTAAAATTTTGTGGACCTCAAACTTATCAGTTCACGATGTTTTCTTTTACCGCTAAGCGTGTGCTGATCTACACGTAAATCGAAAAACAAGTCATTGGTGTTGAACCAGATTCAGCCAAGCCACATTAATTAACAACATCATCATCCTCTCGCTAGTTTCGTCCTACTGCTTCGACCTTGCGTCAGTCTCATCCAGGCTTGACATGCGACATTTTTTTATACTTAATAAAAACCTACTACATAAGTTCCTTCATTTTAAAATGTTTGGTTTATTATGTAGGTACCTATCTATCTATATATTTAGAATATTTTTTGTTACACTAAATAGGTTAACTTTTGACTATAGCCTGCCTGATGTTAAGCACCACTATAGTCTAAGATGTAGCACGCTAGCCTAGAAAAAACCTATTTACTCTAGATTTGAAGACCCCTGGGTTTTATTTCTTTTGTCTTTGATATATCCCGATGTTCCGATGACCAGTTCATGGCCACAACTTGGTGAAGTGATTGCTTAGTTAATTATTATTATGATGATCATTAAGCTACAGGCCCTTAAAAAAAATAGGGCGGCTTGATAAAATTTCGACACTAAAGTTGGCCACTCTCATTCGATAAGAAGAAGACAGTTATGATCATCATTTATAGGTTTTTATCAGTTAAAAAATCCCATCTGTATATCATAGTATTAACATTCCACACGAGGCTCGATACGTCCGCAGAGACCAATTTCATACAATGCCCTTTATTTTTCATCCGACAACGATAATCCATATAGGTGGTTCGGTCCAGGAAGTTGGGAATAGTTTTAGGCTGAGAAGAGCATAAATCTGTAACTGATAGATTTTTTTTGTTGTAATGTAGAAACTTACCTAACTAACCAATTTGAGGTACCATTTGGTTAGCTAATAATACCTTACAGAGAAAAATAATCATAACAACGCTTAGGATAAGTCTGATATAAAAATCAGTGCCACATGATCTTTACTGTTTTAAATCTTTAACCTACTTCAAAAAAAGAAGGTTGTAGGCTGTTTTCTTAGGACCTTTAAAAATATTAATAGTACAGCATACAGTACAGAATAGTATTAAACATTCAGTACTGCACTAATCCTACTAACATTACCGTTTCAAACATCATTGACCTACCTATCAGAGACGATGTATACCTATCTATACCAACATGCAAGCTTCATTGACTAAACCGAGTATAGACATTGCGCATCCCAGTTTCCCTCCAAAGCTACGAAGCTACGCGGCTGGGCTACGTGGCTACGAACCTACGTCAGTTCGTAGCGAGCCGCGTAGCACACCGCACGTGCTTCGAAACTCTTCACCTCTTCTACTCAAATCTATCCCCTTTCCTTTATGAAAAACAATCTAATTCTCTCCAAAAAACAATCAAGCGTTATGTAACAACACTTTTGTGCGAAAATTTGCAGTGGTATCAAGTGATTTGAAGTGAAATTTTGTGTGGAATTTGTGCTAGCGTGAGATCAGGGTATTTTTCACGGACATTTGTGTTTTGTGAATTTAAAATGTGCTTTGTTGCGAATGGACGCGTGATAAGCAGTAAGTACTGAACGCAAATGTGTTCATTATGGATGTGATTTATCTGTGTTAAAAAACAGGATTCTTATGTTATCTTAATATGCAAAACATTGGTTCTAGAACAGAATGAAATCAATGTAATTCATTACTCGTATGATAATTACCTGCAAAAATTTAAAACGATACGTCATTATTTTTTAAATATAAGTTAAAAATAAATCTATCCAATTATGTGTAGGTATTGCCTTATGTAGGTCAAAATCTATAACCTTCTTTCACAGTTCTAATCTCTTTTCAAATAAATATTATTTTTACTTATGTACCTACCAACTTTTAACTAAAAGACCCTCGACTATATTATTAGTTTTATTAATTTGCTCATCGATGATAAACATGATATTGATGACACAGGCTTACACAAAAGTTGCATTTTAACCAATTTGAAAGAAAAATATCTTCATTTCAAAAGGTAATAAAAAAAACATGCGATTTTATTTAGTAGTTTTACCCCTAGTTGCTAGAATGACAATCAATTTCACACTCTCGTCATAACAATTTCCAAGCTCTCAGATTGTGAAAATTTAAATGTAATAGCAATCGATAGCTTGTAAAGAAATGTTTTTTTTATCTTGACGGTAGATTTAGGTTACTTTCGAGTTTGAGATACATTCCTAGCAACTTAAAACAGTTGTATCTAAAATTACCTCTTTTATTGTTTTCTTGTTGTCGTCTGCGCATCCAAGTAACCTCATCAGTGGGTTCTTACCTTAATGTCTGGAATCAATGAAGTGAGTAAAACCTTGGCCGTCTGGGCTTAGCTTTGGCACGCATTGTCTCATTGCAAATGCTATGTACTGTATGTCTTTATTGTTCCAGACAATATAGGAATATAAGGTTAGGGATAATATTTATGTTAAAGTTATTTCTAAGAATATTTATTTCTATACATATAGGTATACAAAATTTACAAGAAATATAAAAACCATCAAGCCATTAGCTTGCTCAATGCAATGATTGCTCAGAACAGAGACATAGATGTGTTTTGGTCTAAATATAGGAAATTTTGTTGTGATTGTTGTAAATTTATAAGTATCAAAGTGTATAATATGTTTTACCCAAATGCTTTAACATTATTGTAGTAGTTTGCTTAATGCACAGTAATAAGTAAATGAAATAAATAAATATACAAAAATACATATTCAATAATAAACAATAGATATACTTACCTAACAGACAGTACATTTAGCCTAAATTTAAAATATACACGTGTGGTATGGAGCCAAGAACGCTGGCTGCATTTCCACGCTGGATTAAAATCCATTGCGCAGGGAACCAGCCGGCGTTCTTGTCTCCAGTGTCCTTTAATCTTAAATGTTAATGTTATATGACTGGCCGTTGTACATTCTTTATACGTTAGTGAGTACAAGTCAACGGCCAAGTCACACAATATTAACTATGCTAATAAAGAAATCGCAGTAACGAACCTAAATGATCTACCGACTTGAAATTGTGGGTTTCAAGTGGGTCCATATAGCTTACCAGATGGCGTAAATTTCAGCGTTCTAGTCCCTTTCAGAGGTTCTCAAATAGAGCCTGAAAATGCGGCGAAATGGTTCCAGTAAAGGATGGTACTGTTAAGAAGGTATAATACCAATGTAATACCTACTTAGTAATAAATATGTTAACCTCGGCCGAGGTTACATATTTGAGCCTTTTGGAGTCGAGACTTTGGGGCCGTGGGGTCCGGGAGCCCATACTATTTTCCAAAACCTCTCGGAGCGCTTGGTTGACGCGACGCATGACCAAAATGCTGGCCTTTTTCTGGCTTAACGTATCAGCATTGCCATCCAGCGTGGTAATGCGGCCAGTATGCTGGGCACGCTGCCCTCTGGTAGTGGGCTGGAGCACTTAGATTATCTTTAGGCTTTTCTAAAGATTTTCTAAGTGCCCCTATTTGTAGTAGTTAGAAGTAGAATGTTTAGTTTTTCTTTCCTTGTTTTTATATTTTATTACTTAGTAATTGTCAAAGTTGTGTGATAGATTTTAGACAATCGTTACTCTTTTGGTTGAAATAAAACAAGATGGTCATGTAAAAATACTACAAAGCTGTTTCTATTAATTTATTAAAGTCTTCCACTGTTAGTGTTACTTTAATATGGTAGCAGAGTAATAAAGTAATGAATTAAGAACACATTATAAGATAACAGTGAAACCAGCAACCTATTTTCTTGGAATGGAAATAGAAAGAGATTCCGATGGATCAATTTTGTTGCACCAGAAGTCTTATACTGATTGTGTTTTAAAACGGTTTGGCATGGAAAATTGCAAGCCTGTAAAAACACCAATTCTGAAAGTGAATAATCCAGAAGGTATGAAAGAGCCATCACAGCGTTTTCCGTATAGAGAGGCTGTAGGAGCTTTGTCCTACTTGATGACAAGTACGAGACCTGACATAGCATATGCTGTGAGTGTTGTATCTCGCAAATTAGACAAACCATCAAGAGAAGACATTGTTACTGTAAAACGGATCCTGCGCTACTTAAAAGGTACAATGGATGAAGGCATTGTATATAGACCAGGAAGTGCCCATTGCTTGGAATGTTACAGTGATGCTGACCATGGAGGTGATAGAGACACTGCTCGGTCAACTTCTGGGATTCTCTGTTTGTATGCCGGAGGAGCTATAGCATGGCAAAGCAAACTGCAAAGCACTGTTGCTATCTCTTCCACAGAAGCTGAAATAGTTGCAGCCAGTGAAGCAGCAAGGGAGGCTATATGGCTGAAAAAAGTCTTGAAGGATCTAAATGGAGGAAAACATGCTCCACAGACAATATTGTCTGTAGATAATGAGAGCGCTATCAAGCTGGCAAGTAATCCAACAGAGTTTCACCAAAGGACTAAACATATACGCATACGATCATTCTTTATACGAGAGTGTGTAAAGGATCAGAGTGTTACTCTGTCTCATGTGCAAGGAACCGGCCAAATCGCAGACATGCTTACAAAGCCATTGTATGGACCCAGGCAAGACATGCTTAAAAGAATGGCTGGTATCATAAACAGTAGTTTATTAAAAAATAGAGTGGATGTTAAGAAGGTATAATACCAATGTAATACCTACTTAGTAATTGTCAAAGTTGTGTGATAGATTTTAGACAATCGTTACTCTTTTGGTTGAAATAAAACAAGATGGTCATGTAAAAATACTACAAAGCTGATTCTATTAATTTATTAAAGTCTTCCACTGTTAGTGTTACTTTAATAGGTACGGCAGTGTTTGCTTCGCGCTCGACTTGGCGGGGGCACTGCCGTGTCCTCAGATTAAAATAATCTAACTACGAGTATGTACAGAATTAGATATGGATAGGGATTATTTATTTCCTCCTAGAGTCGTCTTCCTTGCTATTGAGGGTCGTGACTCCCCCGCAGATTATACTCATTGGGGAAGTTTTCTAGGGCAAGTAATTAGTGGTGGGCGCCCAGATCCGTCCACGGAAGACCCATATTCTCCGGTTTTTAGTCAGACATGTCGGTGTCCTCACAATATATTCCTTCGCCGCTAAGCTAGTGTAAATAAACACATAACTTAAACAACAAGTCATTCGTTTCGGATTCGAACCAGTATGTATCGGAATCTTAAGCAGATGCTACCACCACCGACCTCTTTTAATTGAACCACTTGTTTTTTTTTTTGAGAACACAAATGATATGAATAGCAATTAACTCTATTGTCGTATCAAAACTCGACACCGGTATTTCCATAATTCCTTCCTTAGCGGATGCTGCCGTTATAACATCTACCTTTATGCCAAATTTTATCCCAATCCGTCCAGTGGTTTGGGCTGTGCGTTGATAGATCATGATGTCAGTCAGTCAGTCAGTCACCTTTGAGTTTCATATACATATGTATTTTGAAAGAGTAGATGTGGGGCATTATCAAAATAACATTTTACTTATTTTATACTGGGTGGGAAAACAAGCTTCGTGTTTGATCTCACCATGTCAAACAACTATCGTTTTAATCAGTCGTGGAATGGGTAAATTTAAACGAGACATTTATATCTGTATGTCATAATGATATTAAATTAATTCTGCGGGGGAGTCACGACCCTCTGTCATGACTCAAGAGGAAATACGACCCAAGAGAGTTAAACCCAAACTTTTCTTTCTCCAGCACGGCGTAGGCATCCCCTCAATGACGACGCTCCTCCAGGAAGTGATCAAGTTGATGCAGTACTCTAAGGCCAAGGACCCAGTGATCTTCCGCATAGGTACCAGCGGAGGTCTCGGCATCCCGCCGGGGTCCGTCGTGGTGTCCAACTTCGGACTCAGCGGAACGATGGAGAAGTTCTATGAGATTGTAAGTATTATTTTATACTAGTGCATGCTTGGCTTCGGTCACGTTGTTATTAGACAAAAAGCCTATGTTAGACCCAGGACCGTATATACTATCACTGTACCGAAAATCACAATAATCTGTTGCTCTGTTATAGCGCGAAAGTGGAACCAACTGACCAACAAGTCAGTGGTCGACGAACCAAAGAACACACTTTCGCATTTATATAATATTATGATTATGGTATGACTTGTCCTGGTTCAAAATGATTCTTTTAAAAGATTTGAAGATGACAATGAGTTTGCAACGAATACGTTTTTGAAAAATGATTGTTCTAGCATCTATAACTCGATTAATATCGTTCTGTGATCCTCTGAAATACATAGCTGCTAACTGTGCCCGCTGAACCATAACTTGTAAATACATCCCTACTATAATATAGAAACAACCAGATTCAACTAAAATCATTGCAGATTGAAAATTGACATCTATTTGTGTTTTGCGGGAATCGAACTCGCGGCCCTTAGAATTAGAGACATTTATTGGTATCAAATTGTCTTATAAAATGTTGTGGTCTTCCCAGCCAGTGCCAGGCGTGGTCCGCAAGCTGCCTGCTCTCCTGGACAGCCGAGTGAGCCAGGAGGTGCTCTCCCTCGTCTCGGAGGCAGACGGCTTCAACACCTACTTGGGAGGGACTATGGCTGCCGATGACTTCTACAGAGGTGAGATATTTTAAACAGAGGAAATTTTTGGCCTGTTCTTGAATAGAGTGGCATTACGTTTTGGGCGCTTGCGTGGGTCGGATAAAAAGTTAAATTATCGGCTGTTTGTTATAGTACGACAGTCGTTAAGATATGTCAGAGGCCCTTAGAGCGTCTTTATAAACTCTCGAGATGGCCAATCTCATTTGATAAGAAGAACTCTACGCTAACAGTGATTTGAGAAAAGTTATACCTATCTTACGCAATTGTTAGTCATGCATTTTGATCACTAGGTCTCGACACTGAGATCGAAGGTTGATTATGTCTAAACAAGACAATAAACATACTTTTGCTTAGCTTTGGAACAACTTTTTCGAGTTTCACCGTTGTAACAAATACTAAATGTCATACCATAGTTGTCATCTCGAACGGATTTCTTTTAATATAAACTCTGATACAAACATTAGCTTAGTATAGAGCTATGGCGCTATGTCTGTGTGATATATCTTTATAATATTATTTATTTTTCTCTATTCCAGGCCAAGCCCGACTAGACGGTCCATTCTGCGACTATTCAGAGGCCGACAAGTTGTCTTTCCTGAACAAGCTGACTCTCGCCGGAGTGAAGAACATAGAGATGGAGGCGACTGCATTCTCTGCATACACCAGAGAGGCTGGGCTCCGAGCAGGCATCGTGTGTGTCACCTTGCTGAATAGACTGCTAGGAGATCAGGTTTGAGGCAACTTTTCTTCTTCTTCTTCTTATCGAATGTGAGTGGCCAACTCTGGTGTCGAGAGTTTTCAAACCACCCTAAGGGCTCTGATATGGCTTAACGACTGCTGAACTAGGCAAACAGCCGAGATCTACAATTTGACGTGTCAGCCGACCCATGGAAGCGCCCAAAATGCAATGGGTTTTTTTTCTTTTCGGTCACCCATCCAAGGACTGACCGCGTCAACCTTTACCTTTACCTTAACATTGGTAATCGAATACGATTGCCTCCGCTAGCTGAACAACGGGCGATTACGGCCACTTTTGTCTAAGATATCAAAATCAATTTTTTTTATTGAACTTAAATCTACCTATTTACAAAGTTTGTAGCGTAAGACTAAGATAATCAAACTTACAACTAAAATAATTTAAGTGCAACACTTTAATTATGAACTGGTGCCTCTGAACTAAGCTAGGTGGCACCACTTCCCCATATGTATTGACAACCGAATCTACTACAAGTGCTTAGTAACTAATTTAGATATGGTTTTTTAGTAAAATAATTAAAAAATATATAGATATTGAAGCAGGCGTTACTTTGCGGAAATCCATTGTAAATGAAATTCTGGAGAAATATATAGTTTACTGCGACTGCTCCTTTAGAATAGGTTAGGAGGAGGTGTGGCGGTGGTATATGGAGGAACACACCTGAAAACCACCAAGTTTGTTGTTTGAAGTCGGTTAAGGAGCAATCGAAGCGGAAAAACACTACGTATTACTCCAGAGTTTCATTTAACTTTTTTTCTGTTTGAGACAGATACGCCACCTGGTGGAAACTAGGCACGAATCTCTATGGACGGCCATGTCCTAACTTTTTTTTCATATTTAATTGCATGCTAGACAGTCCTGGGTTAGAAAAATATCCATAACCAACAAATTTAACGATATAATATAATCTATTTATATGATATAATCTAATTGAGATCGTGACTTATTTTTTATGATCACTTACCACCAGGCGAATTATGGTCAAGTGCAACCCTATTCTGTGTAAAAAAATGTGTTTTTTTTTACAGGTAACTCCAAGTAAAGCGATGATGAAGGAGTGGCAGAAACGACCGATGATAGTTTTAGGTCGTTATATGAAACAATACGTAGACAATAACAATGTATACCTACATAAAGTAATATGATCGTATAAGATTATATAAACTTTTTAATGTAATGACTTTTTGTATAGGTAACTTTATAATTTTTAATAATTGAAGATAAGAATGTTTATTTTTTAATACCTTCACCTTGATTAAGAGCAATAATCATTTTTGTTGCAAATGCATAATATATTTTAATAAATGACTAAGATTTGGTACATAATAAGGTTTCATAGTAAAATAGTTTCATAACAAAATAAAAAAGTCCTAGCTGTTAAGAGGCTGATTTTTTAAATCATCTTATTCATGTGCTTCTTTTTATATAGTTACTGTACATTCAATATCTTACCTGGGGCACATTAAAGACACCCTGTTTGTATACAATAGAACTTGCGTGGAGAAGGCACGCTGAATACCTTAATTAGCCAATTACTACCCGCCCTGTATCGTAACGGACAGCGGCCGTAACTGGAGTCAGGGGTTGAACACATTTTGTGAGAGTTTTACAAGGGTTTTTTTATTTATGGTTAGTGTGAGTGACTTTAAAAATGTAGATTTTGTACGAGTATTTCAATCAGCCTTAGAGGCTGCTGATATGACTCAAATATTTTTGTAATATGACAACCAGTTCATGTAGTATTAATTAGACGTTTCAATTAGTTAATTTATATTATTTAGTACTTTAGCTGGCTACTTAAAACAACTAGGTACACTTTTGTTAACTTCTCGTTTCATAAAGTTCGTCTTTAAATATATTTTTTTATGGAATAAAGTTGTACTTTGCAAATACGTTATCGTTAAAAATAGGAGTGAAACCGCGAGGTTTTTTTCACGTACCACGTCACAGTCAATTTCAAATTAATGTGTGTTTTGTACGTGCCTTTGGAGCTAAACAAGATGGCGGCAATACGGTGCGGAGCGAATGTAGGTATGGTAGATAATATAGATATTATAATATCATATCCCCTCGTTACCATGTTCTTTGATTAATTTTAATTGAACTCTGTGTTTAGGGAGAGTTAACATCAGCCGCAAAATGTGCGGTGGATAATATACCGTTTTAACTGATTTCGTTAAGTCGGTGTAAGTATTTTAAAACAAATAAATGTATATCTACTCCTAATGATATAATTGTTTGTTTTAAAAATATTTGAAGAAAATTAATGTACGTAAAACACTGATAAAAAGTATCCTAATTAATTGGGGAGGAGCTGACCCAGGTCAGGAAGAAGTGGAAGGAAATGGGGAAGACCTTTGCCGGGGGTGGGACGGTATATATTAAATAAAGAAATATAGTGATCCAGTAACAACAATTAAAAACTTATTATCTTTAGACTTGATTATATTTATTTCCTGTCAAATACAAAAAAAGAACACTATTCCTTATCCAGTGACCAATGATAGAGCACCCCTGCTCAGCACGTGCAAGCGGAAGTTCTGCAAAACAATAGTTCCGCAAGTTACGGATATTCGACCACTTCACGCGGGGAACTGTTTCACACATGCGGAGTGTCTTTTATGTTACTTTTGTATTACATTACTAGATAATCAACATAGAATGACAGAGAGAGAGAGAGAAAGAGAAAGTACGCTAGTAAGTCTCATTCTCAGCTAATCCCATTACAATAAAGTATAAATCTCAGTTCTAATATGACTGTTAAAAAAGCTCGAAAATGCATTTTTCCTTCACGCTTAAATTACTGAACCAATTTGGATAAAATGCTAAACTATATTAGACACTGTATTGCATAGAGGTTAATTTTTATCGGATTAATGCAGGTACCACAACATGGTGCAATTAGTCAATTATACAAAGTACATATTTTCTACGGGACCTATGCAGAAGTACCAAATGAATTTTTGAGTGTGGTGAACTTTAAATAATAAATAAATAAATAAAAGTCATTTATTTCAGGCTTGTACCCATAAACTTAAACAACTTAAATTAATACACTGTATAGGGGTGTCATAGTCAAGTTAAAATATATATATAAAATAAAATGCACATAATGCGTATGTGCGGTCACTTTAATGTCACGAGTTTTTAAACCGCTTCTTTTTTAACGAAAGTAATACTATCTCGACAGCCAAGCTTACTCTATTACGCTGACGATATTAGTTCCTTCCTAATAAGATCCTTCCCAGAGTGTCGTTTGTAGTGTTCAGTAATGAAGTTGTGGTCCCGGCGGACTATTTTGTGCGACAAATGGGTAAAACGGACACAATTCTCTCATTTATGCATAGAGTTATTACAATACTAATTGTAGTGGACAGCTGTAATATAGAATTTGTTGGGATTGGATTTATGTTCAATCTTATTCATAAGTGTGTAGTTCTTACTCG
Organism: Macaria liturata; assembly: GCA_964023185.1. Classification (NCBI taxonomy): domain Eukaryota; kingdom Metazoa; phylum Arthropoda; class Insecta; order Lepidoptera; family Geometridae; genus Macaria; species Macaria liturata. The sequence goes on from OZ026822.1 coordinate 10,082,941, forward strand.
TGTTTAAAACGATACGAAATAAAGGTACATTATGTTTTAAAATTTTGTGGACCTCAAACTTATCAGTTCACGATGTTTTCTTTTACCGCTAAGCGTGTGCTGATCTACACGTAAATCGAAAAACAAGTCATTGGTGTTGAACCAGATTCAGCCAAGCCACATTAATTAACAACATCATCATCCTCTCGCTAGTTTCGTCCTACTGCTTCGACCTTGCGTCAGTCTCATCCAGGCTTGACATGCGACATTTTTTTATACTTAATAAAAACCTACTACATAAGTTCCTTCATTTTAAAATGTTTGGTTTATTATGTAGGTACCTATCTATCTATATATTTAGAATATTTTTTGTTACACTAAATAGGTTAACTTTTGACTATAGCCTGCCTGATGTTAAGCACCACTATAGTCTAAGATGTAGCACGCTAGCCTAGAAAAAACCTATTTACTCTAGATTTGAAGACCCCTGGGTTTTATTTCTTTTGTCTTTGATATATCCCGATGTTCCGATGACCAGTTCATGGCCACAACTTGGTGAAGTGATTGCTTAGTTAATTATTATTATGATGATCATTAAGCTACAGGCCCTTAAAAAAAATAGGGCGGCTTGATAAAATTTCGACACTAAAGTTGGCCACTCTCATTCGATAAGAAGAAGACAGTTATGATCATCATTTATAGGTTTTTATCAGTTAAAAAATCCCATCTGTATATCATAGTATTAACATTCCACACGAGGCTCGATACGTCCGCAGAGACCAATTTCATACAATGCCCTTTATTTTTCATCCGACAACGATAATCCATATAGGTGGTTCGGTCCAGGAAGTTGGGAATAGTTTTAGGCTGAGAAGAGCATAAATCTGTAACTGATAGATTTTTTTTGTTGTAATGTAGAAACTTACCTAACTAACCAATTTGAGGTACCATTTGGTTAGCTAATAATACCTTACAGAGAAAAATAATCATAACAACGCTTAGGATAAGTCTGATATAAAAATCAGTGCCACATGATCTTTACTGTTTTAAATCTTTAACCTACTTCAAAAAAAGAAGGTTGTAGGCTGTTTTCTTAGGACCTTTAAAAATATTAATAGTACAGCATACAGTACAGAATAGTATTAAACATTCAGTACTGCACTAATCCTACTAACATTACCGTTTCAAACATCATTGACCTACCTATCAGAGACGATGTATACCTATCTATACCAACATGCAAGCTTCATTGACTAAACCGAGTATAGACATTGCGCATCCCAGTTTCCCTCCAAAGCTACGAAGCTACGCGGCTGGGCTACGTGGCTACGAACCTACGTCAGTTCGTAGCGAGCCGCGTAGCACACCGCACGTGCTTCGAAACTCTTCACCTCTTCTACTCAAATCTATCCCCTTTCCTTTATGAAAAACAATCTAATTCTCTCCAAAAAACAATCAAGCGTTATGTAACAACACTTTTGTGCGAAAATTTGCAGTGGTATCAAGTGATTTGAAGTGAAATTTTGTGTGGAATTTGTGCTAGCGTGAGATCAGGGTATTTTTCACGGACATTTGTGTTTTGTGAATTTAAAATGTGCTTTGTTGCGAATGGACGCGTGATAAGCAGTAAGTACTGAACGCAAATGTGTTCATTATGGATGTGATTTATCTGTGTTAAAAAACAGGATTCTTATGTTATCTTAATATGCAAAACATTGGTTCTAGAACAGAATGAAATCAATGTAATTCATTACTCGTATGATAATTACCTGCAAAAATTTAAAACGATACGTCATTATTTTTTAAATATAAGTTAAAAATAAATCTATCCAATTATGTGTAGGTATTGCCTTATGTAGGTCAAAATCTATAACCTTCTTTCACAGTTCTAATCTCTTTTCAAATAAATATTATTTTTACTTATGTACCTACCAACTTTTAACTAAAAGACCCTCGACTATATTATTAGTTTTATTAATTTGCTCATCGATGATAAACATGATATTGATGACACAGGCTTACACAAAAGTTGCATTTTAACCAATTTGAAAGAAAAATATCTTCATTTCAAAAGGTAATAAAAAAAACATGCGATTTTATTTAGTAGTTTTACCCCTAGTTGCTAGAATGACAATCAATTTCACACTCTCGTCATAACAATTTCCAAGCTCTCAGATTGTGAAAATTTAAATGTAATAGCAATCGATAGCTTGTAAAGAAATGTTTTTTTTATCTTGACGGTAGATTTAGGTTACTTTCGAGTTTGAGATACATTCCTAGCAACTTAAAACAGTTGTATCTAAAATTACCTCTTTTATTGTTTTCTTGTTGTCGTCTGCGCATCCAAGTAACCTCATCAGTGGGTTCTTACCTTAATGTCTGGAATCAATGAAGTGAGTAAAACCTTGGCCGTCTGGGCTTAGCTTTGGCACGCATTGTCTCATTGCAAATGCTATGTACTGTATGTCTTTATTGTTCCAGACAATATAGGAATATAAGGTTAGGGATAATATTTATGTTAAAGTTATTTCTAAGAATATTTATTTCTATACATATAGGTATACAAAATTTACAAGAAATATAAAAACCATCAAGCCATTAGCTTGCTCAATGCAATGATTGCTCAGAACAGAGACATAGATGTGTTTTGGTCTAAATATAGGAAATTTTGTTGTGATTGTTGTAAATTTATAAGTATCAAAGTGTATAATATGTTTTACCCAAATGCTTTAACATTATTGTAGTAGTTTGCTTAATGCACAGTAATAAGTAAATGAAATAAATAAATATACAAAAATACATATTCAATAATAAACAATAGATATACTTACCTAACAGACAGTACATTTAGCCTAAATTTAAAATATACACGTGTGGTATGGAGCCAAGAACGCTGGCTGCATTTCCACGCTGGATTAAAATCCATTGCGCAGGGAACCAGCCGGCGTTCTTGTCTCCAGTGTCCTTTAATCTTAAATGTTAATGTTATATGACTGGCCGTTGTACATTCTTTATACGTTAGTGAGTACAAGTCAACGGCCAAGTCACACAATATTAACTATGCTAATAAAGAAATCGCAGTAACGAACCTAAATGATCTACCGACTTGAAATTGTGGGTTTCAAGTGGGTCCATATAGCTTACCAGATGGCGTAAATTTCAGCGTTCTAGTCCCTTTCAGAGGTTCTCAAATAGAGCCTGAAAATGCGGCGAAATGGTTCCAGTAAAGGATGGTACTGTTAAGAAGGTATAATACCAATGTAATACCTACTTAGTAATAAATATGTTAACCTCGGCCGAGGTTACATATTTGAGCCTTTTGGAGTCGAGACTTTGGGGCCGTGGGGTCCGGGAGCCCATACTATTTTCCAAAACCTCTCGGAGCGCTTGGTTGACGCGACGCATGACCAAAATGCTGGCCTTTTTCTGGCTTAACGTATCAGCATTGCCATCCAGCGTGGTAATGCGGCCAGTATGCTGGGCACGCTGCCCTCTGGTAGTGGGCTGGAGCACTTAGATTATCTTTAGGCTTTTCTAAAGATTTTCTAAGTGCCCCTATTTGTAGTAGTTAGAAGTAGAATGTTTAGTTTTTCTTTCCTTGTTTTTATATTTTATTACTTAGTAATTGTCAAAGTTGTGTGATAGATTTTAGACAATCGTTACTCTTTTGGTTGAAATAAAACAAGATGGTCATGTAAAAATACTACAAAGCTGTTTCTATTAATTTATTAAAGTCTTCCACTGTTAGTGTTACTTTAATATGGTAGCAGAGTAATAAAGTAATGAATTAAGAACACATTATAAGATAACAGTGAAACCAGCAACCTATTTTCTTGGAATGGAAATAGAAAGAGATTCCGATGGATCAATTTTGTTGCACCAGAAGTCTTATACTGATTGTGTTTTAAAACGGTTTGGCATGGAAAATTGCAAGCCTGTAAAAACACCAATTCTGAAAGTGAATAATCCAGAAGGTATGAAAGAGCCATCACAGCGTTTTCCGTATAGAGAGGCTGTAGGAGCTTTGTCCTACTTGATGACAAGTACGAGACCTGACATAGCATATGCTGTGAGTGTTGTATCTCGCAAATTAGACAAACCATCAAGAGAAGACATTGTTACTGTAAAACGGATCCTGCGCTACTTAAAAGGTACAATGGATGAAGGCATTGTATATAGACCAGGAAGTGCCCATTGCTTGGAATGTTACAGTGATGCTGACCATGGAGGTGATAGAGACACTGCTCGGTCAACTTCTGGGATTCTCTGTTTGTATGCCGGAGGAGCTATAGCATGGCAAAGCAAACTGCAAAGCACTGTTGCTATCTCTTCCACAGAAGCTGAAATAGTTGCAGCCAGTGAAGCAGCAAGGGAGGCTATATGGCTGAAAAAAGTCTTGAAGGATCTAAATGGAGGAAAACATGCTCCACAGACAATATTGTCTGTAGATAATGAGAGCGCTATCAAGCTGGCAAGTAATCCAACAGAGTTTCACCAAAGGACTAAACATATACGCATACGATCATTCTTTATACGAGAGTGTGTAAAGGATCAGAGTGTTACTCTGTCTCATGTGCAAGGAACCGGCCAAATCGCAGACATGCTTACAAAGCCATTGTATGGACCCAGGCAAGACATGCTTAAAAGAATGGCTGGTATCATAAACAGTAGTTTATTAAAAAATAGAGTGGATGTTAAGAAGGTATAATACCAATGTAATACCTACTTAGTAATTGTCAAAGTTGTGTGATAGATTTTAGACAATCGTTACTCTTTTGGTTGAAATAAAACAAGATGGTCATGTAAAAATACTACAAAGCTGATTCTATTAATTTATTAAAGTCTTCCACTGTTAGTGTTACTTTAATAGGTACGGCAGTGTTTGCTTCGCGCTCGACTTGGCGGGGGCACTGCCGTGTCCTCAGATTAAAATAATCTAACTACGAGTATGTACAGAATTAGATATGGATAGGGATTATTTATTTCCTCCTAGAGTCGTCTTCCTTGCTATTGAGGGTCGTGACTCCCCCGCAGATTATACTCATTGGGGAAGTTTTCTAGGGCAAGTAATTAGTGGTGGGCGCCCAGATCCGTCCACGGAAGACCCATATTCTCCGGTTTTTAGTCAGACATGTCGGTGTCCTCACAATATATTCCTTCGCCGCTAAGCTAGTGTAAATAAACACATAACTTAAACAACAAGTCATTCGTTTCGGATTCGAACCAGTATGTATCGGAATCTTAAGCAGATGCTACCACCACCGACCTCTTTTAATTGAACCACTTGTTTTTTTTTTTGAGAACACAAATGATATGAATAGCAATTAACTCTATTGTCGTATCAAAACTCGACACCGGAGTTAGCCACTCTCATACAAAGTACAAACTTAATTATGCGTATTTAGCTATGTAAGACCAGGACATTTTTTAATTATTTTTTTTATTTATTAAAAAATGTCCTGATGTTGAATTAAAACTGTAGGTAATTGTTATAAACATAAATTGTATTTTTTAACTATAACAGGTTTGCACTTGATCATAGTTTGCCTGATGGTAAGCAAAGTCTATGTTCTTAGATGGATGTACAGTCATGGTAGGTACCTACCTAATGTTTTTATATTGTAGGTTCCAACTTTACTTAATGTTGGTATACATTTTAAATTGATCGAATTGTAATATTTGAATAAAGTAATATTTTTATTTTGTAGCTATGATAAACAATAAATTGTTTTCCTTTCCTTAGTTTCTCTATAGAACATTATTATTGTAATAGAGATGTAGAGCTATCACTATGCGCTCCTAGCGGGCAGCGGCAGAACTTCAGTTCCATACATACATTTTGTTTTAGATTATAATTATCTATGTACGTTTACTTTTAATTAATCGTAATAAAGGTCGTAAGTTGCAACGCAACATGCTAATAGAATGATAATTACTTACGTATCATACTACAAAAGTTTACTGGTACATACTCATAACCTTTCAAAGGTATTTTTAGACGGAAAAAGTTTAAATTTTAGTCATACGCCTTTAAAAAATTTAAGAGGTCGTTGAGCAAAACTTGTTTCTTTTTGTGTCCTAAAACCACTCTTAAAATGTTAATAATTAAGTTTCCTTTAAGTAACTCTGCGTAAAATCAATTTATTGTTACTACATATCTCTAGTTCTCACCAATAAATGTAGATGGCACTGTGCAGCCTTAAAACACACAAACGCACCGAATACCTTGCTCGGGCAGAAAGTTTTAGTTGCCAAGCCTAAGGCATCTTCTGAATTATTAGATAACCGATTTTAATGAAATTTTCTGAGTTTTTGAAGCGTCGACAGGGATTCAGTTTTCTCGGACGTAATAAAAAATACTAAATCCAATGTATACCGATCAAGAAGACCCTGACTCCTGTCCTGACTTACTTGCAGATTTTGCAGGCAAACACTTTAGAAGATTTGAATAAATCTGCATATAAATTAGTAAATAAACTTGTATCCACTAAACGTGTAAAGAATGTTCAACGGCCAAGTCACGTAAAATTAACTATAATAATAAATAAATCGCAGTGAGGAACCTTAGACTTGGCTTAACTAATAACTAATTCTAGAGATTTCATTACTTTTTAGAGATAAACAAGCAGCTCTATCGAGACTTGGCAATTTTTTTACAGAATGTTTTTGGTGGGATTAATGTTTTGTTATTTATTCTTATATGATTTATAGAATATAACGTGTGAGCCTAGTGGCCAGTATTAACTACATTTTCAAACTCTTTATGGGTCGTGATTTGCAGCTTTAACATGTTAATAATATGGTAATGAACTATTTTATTTGCTTTCCATTATATTATTGCTCCTTCTTTAAAAAAGTTTCAAAAAAGTAGATGGCGTTGTAAAGCTTTAAAACACACAATCGATCCGTTTACCTTGCTCGGTTCGGTTGACAAGTTTTAGTTTTTTAGTATCTTTTAATATAGTCAGTCTCAATCTACATGAGAACCGATGTTGAAGAAACTTATTGTTTTTGTATCGTCGATTGGAAAACATATTCCTGTGACGTAATAACGCACATACTAACATGGTATGGTACGACAAGTTGTAGGTATATAATTCGCCCGGATATGATTTTCTGCTAACGCTCTGCTTTTTTATGTAATAGACATTTATATTTATTTTACTCAGCGTATGTTGTAATTTTTTTTTAATGTTTGGACCACGATTGCCCAAGCTATTTACGACATGTCTAAAAATATTGGTCCGGTTGTTATCACTCGATATCACTCGGTAGACAGGTGAAGGGCACTTTGTAAAATATATTCGAGTGAACATTGTAGAGCAACATACAAACCCATCAACTACCAAAATTATAAGTACATAGAAACCAAAATTTAAGAGTGTACCTTATGTATACTCATAATCGCAATAACTAAATTATGAACTATGAAAAAGTGTAGAAAACAAGACGGCTTTACTTGCAGTACTGCAGGTAGAGCGTATTTCTAATTACTGAGGGTCACAACTACATAATTGACTTTTCCACGGAAGGCGCAGGTTCACAGATTTGTTTAATATTTCAATAAAATAGCCGTCTGTCTAGCATTGGCATTGGTATTAAGTATAAAAAAATAAACTATTTCTTCTTCTTCTTTTTATCAAATGAGAGTGACTAACTCTGGTGTCGAGAATTTATCAAGCCGCCCTGAGTGCATCAAAGAATACCAGTAATTAATTAACAAACATTTATTCATACAGTCGTCATTCAAATTAGCATTTATCATACAAGCAACGTACTGTGTATTATTATTGTATTGACACAAACGGGTACCCGAGGGAAATACTGTCCGAATGACAAACAAACTGACGGATATATGTGTAGTATAAATACGGAGTGTGTTTGGGCTATTTGAGGACGCGAGTTTAGTATGTGAAGAGCTGGAGGCTAGTTTTTGAAAGATATTTATACATATTTGTGGATAGATTTAATTATTATTTAATTATTTTATTTTATTATTTATTTTGTTCAAGCTGTGTACACTTATCTTAGGAATTTGTTCTGGATCAAAACCAGTTTTGAAAGTATACTTAGCTTATTTGGGAACACATTCTGTTTTGTGTACCATTATAAATAAATACCTGCGTACTTTGTATACTTTTAAACTAAAATTAAAGAGTTTTATTTTTGAACATCAAAAACGTGAAGCCTTATTCACTAACGACACTAGCGCATTTTAATTTAATTTAATTATTGTCATAATACTAATTTACCTAAATAAGTTTTTTTATATAAGTATATATGTTATTTTGTGTGATATGTATTAATTAGTGTAGCCCTAGCTCGTATATATATATATATATATTTTATATATTTATTTCATTCCTTCCACTACCAGTATGTCTAATTTAAATTTTGTTCCTCTTTGTATACCTACGTCTTTGTCTTTGTTTGTTTTCCTGTCTTCTTGTACGTGCGTGACGTCACAGCCAGCCCCAACGGAAGACCAGCGCTGGTTGCTTCCACACAACCAGCATTATGCTGAGTTGGGGCTGTGTTGTGGCAGATTTTTATGTTTGTTTATTATGTTTTTACTCGTGTGTGTTCTTCTGTTAAATCTGTCACAATAAATGTTTTCTTTCTTTCTTTCTTTCTTTCTAAATAAATTATCTTATTATGTAATTCTCATTTTATATCTAGCGTAAATAGTAGAATACTAATGTTGTCTCTGTAATACTGTAATACTAATCTCATAATGAGATGTCATATTTATGTTAAAAACAATATTTTACTCAAAAAAACTCCAGAATCGAAAACGAAGTAAAAGAGCATATATTTAGATAAACTCATTAATTAATCTGATCATACTATAAGGAATATGAAAAGCGTGGTCTTAAATTAAAAAAAATAATATTAAGGTTAGATCGTGAACACAATCATTTCTTTAAGTTGTACGTTAGTGTTGAATTCAACTTTTAACTTAATCACGTCTGATTAACCTTTTTTTGTAAGTTTTGTGACATTTATATTTGTAACTTCCGACTCCTGCCCTACATTTACTTAAGAACCAACTTTAACATCTTTCCCAACTCTCCGAAGTAACATTCTAGGAGCCCAACGTGACACCAAATGGCCCATTTAGACAGGGACAAAAATACCTCACACTTCTACAGCTGGAGTGAGACGGAATGATATTAAAATTGCAAGAAGTCCGAATGGTGATGTCTTTTTACAATGATTGCTGGGAAAAGGTTTTATTGCGGGTAGTTATCGTGAGCATTACGATCTGTAAATGTTTCGGTTTTTTAGAAATGTGATTACTAATTTCGTTGTGTTTTAGAGAGGGATATAAACAATGATCTTTAGTAAAACCTAATTGGATATAAAGTCAATTTTCAGCAATTGTTTGAAAGTCGTATGACATTAGCTATCTCTGGTATCGACTATTCTCAAATCACCCTAGGGGGCTCTGAGATGGCTTTTCAACTGTTGTATCATGACAAACAGCCGGGATTTATAATTTAATGTGTCCCAAATGTAATCGACGCTGGTTTCGTACCAACATAACGACAACGAACGAACTCTTTAGTGAAATAGTCTCTACAAGAAAATTAACATCGTTTCTAAGCTTTAAGTCTTTTAGAACAAAGCTCTCATTATACGCGATACTTGAGAGGGTAATACGAAAACGTGTCGATAGCGGAGCTTTATTGTATTAGTATCGGAGTGTTTCCGGATCAGATAGAAATGGTATTGCAGACATCTCGTTACGAGCGTGCGGCGAGTGATGTATAATGCTGAATAAATGAAAGCAATACGCTTATATATATTGCTCAGAGTGTAAATACAGGCGTTTATTTTTCAGTATTGAGTATAATGGAATTCAGAGATGTCGATTGTTGATTGGGATTTTTCATGCGTGATTTGAACTAGGGAGCTCATTCCACTCTACATCGCATTATCAAAATTAAGCAACAATGAACGCAGACAGTTCAATGATGGGTGAACCTAAATATATTAACAATTGTGTCATATGAGTCGTAAAATTGTAGGGTCCGGTTATTCGTACCTATAGCAGTCGGTAATGTGATAAATTAAGGCACCTGTGGGAAATTCGAAAATTCAACTCATTTTAACTCATAAAAAATTAGGAGTGTCATAATTTCCCACGGGGTTGCGGATCACCTTAAACCATATCAGGCAAATACGGTTATCATTTTTTCTTTTTTTAAGGTTCCGTACCCAAAAGGTAAAACGGGACCCTATTACGAAGCCTCCGCTGTCTGTCTGTCTCCAGGCTGTATCTCATTAACCGTGTTAGCTAAAAAGCTGAAATTTTCACAAATCTGGGGGCACGGCATTTGAGTTCTCTAGATTCACATCCCAGTATGTTAAAAATATAAAAAAAGCAAAAGTGTATACGTGTATGTGTGTGTTTGTGTGTATGCTAATTACCTCTTCACACTCAAACGGCATACCCTAAATTAGACAAGATTCCGGATAAACGCGGGTAATACCATGTGACGCCACTAGTGGAACATAACAGCACTCATATGCTTTTTATGCAGTAACATGCTTTTATTAGGTCGTCTTGTAGCTAAGTATTATTTTCCTACTTATATTTTCAAACGAAAATACCTACTTACCTATTTTATAATGCAACAAGAATTCATACCTACGGATCCTACAAAACTTGGATACAAATTGCTAATCAATCATCTCTGATTGATGACGTACCGACAGATTAATGGGGCCTGGTATCTATGAATACCTACCATATACCTAAGTACCTATATACATTATACCAACCAATGTTGACAAGTGTCGGGTATGGGGTCAGAAATGTGCCCTTTTCTGAATTTATATTACTTTCAGTAGACCGTGCGTAATCATTAACAAAAATAATTGGTATAAATTTAACAATCTTTTATTTATTATTACTTGCTTTTACTAATAACTACACAATAACAAAAGCATTTAGCAAGTTACCATGAAAAACCCAAATGCTCTATCCTGCTACTTAAAAAAAACCTTATTTAAAAAATACTCACTAAAAACAACGCCGAAACTCGAAGCAATTAAAGCAGAAACACGTCGCGCGCTCATGTTGCACATAAATTAAGACCGCGTGCAAACAGAATAGAATCAAACATGCGCTGCCGGGTGTACAACTTCATTATCCTTTGATGAACTGACAACGGTTTTCTGACTGTCGCATCGGTCTTTAGAATATATTTATTTTCCTTAGACACATAATTGCGGGAAAAAAGCGTCATTAAAATCAAATCAAATCATTTATTTTGCGAATATGTTGTGTACAATTATTAGATTATAGCAGATGTAATGCTTGTGATAAGTAATAACATATTCTACCTTACGGCATGCAAAATTACATATTAAATACTTACAGCTAAATAAATAAAAGTAGAGTTGATTTTAATCTTCAATTAATTTTTGAGACTCGAGTCATGTTCCTCATTAGTAAGGGTCGTGTTTGCCTCGCAGTAGGTATTTATCATTGGTTACAATCGTTTTGATTATAATTAAATAAATAAATATTAATTTCGGCTGTTTGTCTGGTACGGCAGTCGTTAAGCCATGTCAGAGGCCCTTTAGGCGGCTTGATAAAATCTCGACACCAAAGTTGGCCTCTGTCATTCGATAAAAAGAAGAATTCGGGAAAATCTGTTACTCAAATCTACATTATGGTGGATGCCCAGATCCTTCCAAGGAAAACCATGTTCTCAGATGATTATTTAATTTTTCTAAGCCTAACTGAAAAGCTCAAGTTCAAGTAAAACAAAATGTTATCGCCTATACCTTACGCTTGATCATAATTGCCCAACCAATAAATTTGCATATAATATAATATATTTTCAACTGACTTCAAAAAAGAAAGAGGTTATCAACCTTTCTGAATGGTTTTTTGTCTGTATGACGATAGAGCTTACCTAAGTATCTATACTTTTTTATTCAATTGCAATTTAGGGGCTTCAAACTAAACATTTATGCCGGCCCTATCGTAATAACAATTTGAGTTTGAGTTTTGAAATTATTTATTAACCATAAACTTATAAAACATTTGATATAATAGTGTAAATAATAATCCTATCATACAAAATCGTGCACAACAAAACATTTAAAAGGATTCCACTTTCCTATTATAAACTTATCACATGAAAACTTTTTAATGAACTGAACGATTTATTAAGACTTTCGTGACTAAAACTGTAGTAAACTAATGCACTTATTGCTAGTAAAAGCAGTACACTTTTAGGCCTTTATATATTAAGCTATATTTAATTATCACACTTGGGGGTAGCATAATAAAATTGTCCACTGGCTTTGCAAACTGTCGTTCAAAACAAGCAGCGAGAACGTAGTTATATCGTAATAACAATTACATTTACTTAATATGCTATTAATAAATATACTTATAATACTAGATTAATGCTAGAGCTAGATTAACTAGCTAATCCGATCCCACTAAAATCCGCGGCAAGGTTCTCGGACGATCTGCGGCCCGCAGATAGGCTTATACCAGGCCGAAGACTATCGCAGCCTCCACAGAGTTGGGTTCAGATAATAAAGTATCTACTTAGTAAATAGGTAAGTACATATATGCTACACTTAATTAGAATACCTAGTAGGTACTGAAATACAGACAGGCTTTAAGCCTCACATGTAGTACTTAGGTCCTTTGTAAGTTAAACTTACTAATTAGCAAGTACAGTTTAGTACCTACTCGTATTTGCGAAGTTTCGTGTTTGAACCGAATAAGACCTAGGTTGGTTTGGATATGACGATGAGTATTTAGGTATGGTAGAGTTGGACTAGTATTACAATTTTTTTTTTTAATGGGTTTTCTCTTGACCATAATTTGCCTGATGGTAAGCAATCATTACGGTCTAGGATGGAACGTGCTTACCCAGTAAGAACCGATTCACTCTCGCTTTGAAGATCGCAAGGTTATATTCCGCGGGGAACAGGGAGTCAGGCAGGGAGTTCCACAATTTAGCAGTTCGCACTATAAAAGTGGAAGCAAAACGCTTAGTGCGAGTCTTGGGAACTTCCACCATAAACCGGTGACGACCTGCTGTACCCCTGCTCGTCCGGTGGTAAAAAGGGGCGGGCGGAAATTAATGCTTCATCATCACTGTCATCATCATCAGCCTAATGGGACCCACTGCAGGGTATAGGCCTCCTCCCTCTTACGCCAATACTCCCTGCCTTGCGCTGTTCTTGCCCAGATGTTTCCTTCTAACTATCTAATATAATCCCGCCACCGTTGCACAGATCTTTGTACTTCGCTCACCAAGCCGCGGGTACCATTCAGTTATTGCTTTGCTTTTTAATTAAAGCTTATTACGACTATTATTTTGATGACAGTTTTCAGAGACACATATCGTGAAAATAATGATTAGGGTTATCTACTGCTACAAGTTTATACTACAGTATGAAAGCTCGTATGAGAGTGGCTAGCTCTATAGTCAGAGTTTTCAAACCTGACGACTGCTGTACTATACTATGACAAACAGCCGGGACCTAGAATTTGAGTCATCCAACCCACGGAAGTGCGCAAAATAGAATGCCACTTTTTCGTCACCCATCCAAGGATTGATTGACAATGGTCATCGTATTGCGATAATCCATGTATCCATCAAACTTAGTTCCAGTCAAATTTAAATGCAATAAAAAAAAATTTAGTCATTGTTACTGACTCTGACCAAAATAAAAATACATATATCCGAATAATATTATTCGGAATGCTTTACTATGGCCTCGCGAACGCTGAATGAAATTTACGAGCGAAGCCAAATTGTATCCGATACTTTATTACCCGTTTTCGTCACACACACGAGAGTTACGACTACCTTTGTGTAGTAAAACCTTACTATGTGATATTTTGTTATCAGTTACGAATATATGGTATATGTTTTGGGAATATATTTATTCAAATAAAGTAAAGAAGATTTTCATTTCAAAACCTTATTGAATAATTTAAATGATCATTAAATAAAATTAAGCAACGTCACTAAAAAGATTTAACAGAGATAAAATTGTATGTCACATTTATATAATTTGTAATTTTACAAACCGTAAAATTTAATAGTAAAGCCACACTACACAAAGACACAAAAATTAATATATTATATTAATAGACGCCTTGAGTAATTAACAAATAAAGAAAATTATAATATGATCATCATATATTTTTTGCTTTAATCAGTGTATCCAGTTTCTATATATACTATTTTCATAGAAAAGTTTACTATTTTAACACAAAAGCTTCAACTTATTATAACAGCAACACGCCATGTCCAACATAAAAGTGCAGTTAATGACGTCAGGTCTTGTTTTATGTTCACTCACTCATAAATAAAACTGTCAGTAGGTCAAAAGCTGAACATAAAAGTTGATTTTAATTAAATCCACGCGCTGCCAACTGCGGTTAAAAGAGTTCGAACTTTTATTATTGTACGTTTTTCATGACAACATGTGGTCATTTAGATAGGATAGCGTTTGGGAAAACAGTTTTAATTGTGGGGCATATGAGGTAAAATACATCCGTTTGCAATATTTATTTATATTTATTTATGGTTATCATGGAAAAAGACCATCGAGAGAGATTTTTACAATGTTTTTGCTTGTCTCGTAGTAAGTAGTTAGAAGTGTGTCTTATTGCGTAGAGAGATATTGTAATTATGAATTTTACATAAATGCTTGATTATTGAGTTCATTTTATAATAGTTTGAACAAGGTTTAATAGCATCCACACAAATAGCAACTAGACCTTAATCTATATCAAACATTGGGATGAGAAAAACTGCTGATGACTATGATATACACATATTATATTTAGTCTTGAATGCGAAGCTTCAACAGATAATTACCTCGATCAGTGTCAAGTCTTTCAAATTTCCACATGAAAGGTTTAGACCGTAGGTGTCAGCCATTTACCCCATTCAATGTCGAACATAATAACATTTGATTGGAGATCTATTTTATAGCATTGTGATAACTTCTATTGTATCGAGGACATCACTCTCGAACCACTGACCATTTTATAACTAGTAAAGAACCTGTGGTCAGAATTTATGTACTTATATACATTTTAATACATACACGTATATGGACATAATATATAATGAAACTTCAATGCATTTAGTGGCGCTTCCGTGGGTCGGGTGACACGTTAATTTGTAGATCCCGGCTGTTTGTGTAGAACGGCAGTCGTTAAGCCAGAGGCCCTTAGGGCGGTTTGAAAACTCTCGACACCAGAGGTGGCCACTCTCATTCGATAAGAAGAAGAACGCATTTAGTGTCTAAATTATCCAATAAATAATGCTCAATGTATCAGCATTGTCATCCAGCGTGGTAATGCGGCCAGTATGCTAGACAGTCAGAGGGCACGCTGCCCTCTGACTGTCTAGGCTTTTCTAAAGATTTATTAAGTGCCCCCTTTTTTATGTTGTAGTTAGAAGTAGTATGTTTACTTTACTTCTGTTGTCTGTGGTATAGAGGTAGCTAAGCTTATATTATATCTCTTACTCACAACATAAAATATTGTCCCTAAATATTTATGTCTCTGTCACAAAAGCTTAGTTTAGGCACTACAGTTCGTCGACCCGAGATTTTTGGCAAACATTCTGCTCGATGAAGCTATAAACTCATGTTAGAACGGGAGAGCTGTAAGATTCTGTGGGAGAGATAAAGAGGGAAGATATACAGCTAGACCCAGGAGATAAAGAGGATGATTGAGATTTATTGCAAATGAGGTGCGGTAGGTGCGAATTTGTTAGGTTCTTATAAAAGTAGTCTGAAAACAGAAACCAAGATTTATTAGATAGCTTACCTGTCCTGATGCAGTGTTGTATTTTGGGCCTTTCTTGTAACTCGGATCAATGTGTGATTTAATAATATTTTTGATTGAGTCAGAAACATCAGCAGTAAAAAATATGTTTATATTAATAATCGAAGGACAAAAAACATTATAAGTACCCTAGTTTTAATCTTTATTTTTTGTTGTAAGATAGATGAATATACCGATACATAACATAATAATAACGGATAGATATATAGATAGATAGATGCTGATAGATGATGAATATGTCGCCGAAAAATAACAATTTATCTAATAGCAAGACTTACATAATGGCGTATTTAGGCACGAAGGCAGCTGCAAAAATAGAGTATGGACGCTACATAAATCATCTCTCGTAGATGCAATAAGGCCAATAATGATAACGAATACTTGAAATAAGAATTTGACAATGGCTTTTAAACCTATGACCTTTTCCCCTATTCCCCTATTCCGCGCTATAAGGACGACAATCCCACAGCTATGTATTACAAAGAGTCTGCTATCTGCCCGTGAGGTGCAGAGCCTTTGAATCTCGATTCTTATTCCTTACCCATTCACAATGAAGGTTTTATTAGCTGTTATACAGAGTTATTTCCTGGTTAGGTATAAGTATCACTTTTTTTTTAATTACAGTTGAATTTTTTCACATAGTAAGTCTACTTCAATGTCTTAATTTACAAATTTAAGAAATAAATATCAGTTACAGCTACAGATATTTATTGATAAATCATGGAAATTTGTTTAGTTACGTACTTACGCACGACTCACAACGCGACGAAACACAATAATACAATAAATGACTTGACTTCGACTTCGAAATCTGAACAGAAATACAAATTTGGTTTATGATTTTTTTTGTAGCAGAAAACAATGATAATGAGTTACCTAAAATAACATCAAGTAAATGATAAAATATAAACTTGTCAAATAACTTACCTAAATCGTAGTCCACGGATTGTAGCTATGTAAATTGCTGGAGGCGTTACCTCGTTTATTTAACAATTAAGTTTTCGAATCAATGTGGAGCTCCCGAGCAGACTGTCCAGCACGTAGTATTTGACTGTCCTCTAACCAAGTATGACGGACAAATGGAAGATTTTAATACCTTAACTGCAGATGCGATTACGTATTTAAAAACAATAAATTTTTGAAGAAGAGATTAAAAAAATGCCATACGATAAATAAATAAATAATCAATATCCGTCCTCATATATATTATAAGGCTTGACATAATAGAATAATTTATTTATAATTTAATACTACCTTCCCTCTATTACACCTACCTTCCACAAACTTGAGTTAAATTACCCGAAGGCTCTGGTTACAAAGCGCCTACAACCCCACCCGGAGGCTGTGTAGAGGCTTTGAATGTCGTACAGACGCGATGATCTTTTCAGCGAGCTTTTGATATCGCTCCTGCAGTGGTTATTCACACTTTAATATCTTTTAATGTGAGGCTGTGTTTTCTGGGGATATAGTGGAAGGTTAAATAAGGCTTTAAGTGGTATGGTATTACAATTTTATTCAGAATAGATATTACTTTGATGTTATATTATAAATAAATTTTTAAGTTATATTTATGTTTATTTTTATAGTTAAAGATGTTAGTAAATAACAAAAAAATAAATAAATTAAAATTTCACTTAATTTAATGATTAATGTTTAATTAGTTATTTATTTTTCGTAAATAACAAGTTCTTTTTTATAAAGCATTTGATTGAGATAACAGTAAAAATGCCCTTAATAGTGTTTTTTGAATTCATATTCAGTTTTCTGACTATTTGCATTAATAAGCATTCATTTTGCGGTAAACAATATTCAGGTGTATAAGAAATCTAATAAGTAGGAAGAGATTTTTTTTTTTAACTTGAACGTGTTTGCATTTGACCATAGTTTACCTGATAGCAAGCAAAGGCTATGGTCTAATATGGAGCGTGCTTACCCGATAAGAACCGATTCACTCTCGCTTTGAAGATCGCTGGATTATAGTTTTCTGATACGAGGTACCTACATATTGTTATCACAAACTTTTATGATGATATCGCTTCTTTATTTTATCTCAATACTATTCATGCGTATGCTAATATTTGTTACCTCTACGTGTGTGGAAAACCGTCGAGCATGCAGCGAACAAATGAAAAACTTTGAAGAGGGTAAATTCCTAATGGGGTCGGCTGAGCCTCTTGCCACAGGCAAATGAATGCGGCTTTAAAACTTCCGCGGCACGTATATTAATCACTTTTAATTAGCGGCTAATGGTATCCTTTGGAAACGTGTAAAGTTACACGTCATAATGTAATGTATATATGTATATAGGTATATACACTGGTTAATAGTCTGTTGCAAATATAACACCATTTCCTCTCTACGAATTTTGGAAATTCGACTAGCATTCAGCTGTGAAAATTGAATTTAACAAAACTGCGCTATGCAGAGCTTAACGAGTAATTTTACTTTGTAACCTATTTATTCTGTGACCTAACTGTTACTTTTGATAAAAAAACCTTTTTTTGTTTTGTTTTTTTTGAACAGCATTTTTCGTATTGACGTGGTGTACCTACTTACCAAAAAAATTCGGATTTGACTTTTCTATTATCTTATTAATATGTTGTAGACTATAACTGATGTTAGTTAGACTACTATCTTTTCTCTCTGTGCCAAATACGATATCTTACAATCGCGCCCCGATTCCCTACCTAATCGAATGATCTTTGGTTTACCTGCTCGGAAACGGCCCCCTATTTACCTGAATGCGTGAGAATTTGCTGTTTTGAAATATTTATCTAAAAGAAGATAAGACGGATCAATCATTAAGTTATATGGTTTTATATTAGCACACTAATCTACATACGATAACATATATATGATAACAATATTATTGCAATTTCTATTTTTGGAAAGATTATAAACTTTGTAATCTGTGATGAACATAACATAACACAATTCAACTGTCATAAAAGTTTTATGCTTTGCGTCATGATTATTAAATACTTATCTTTAAGTAAAGTAGAACCCTTGTTGATTACACAATTGAATTACGGAATATATATGTTGACATCCACTTATAGCAGTAAAAAAGAATTCCTTATTGCGTGTAAACTTCAATTTTCCAAATTATAGGCACAGCTATGACGGCAAGTAAAAATCCCGTCTATCAAATATTACAGTCTCAACCAGTCTCCGATGGACAATTCTCAAACCTTGCCAAGAAACTCTTAGAGTTAGTTAACTTATTTGTAAATTACGCTGTCTGGACTTGTGTACCATATTTCGTTCATATTACGACCGGGTTTTGAGACGTCTGTCGCCAGCAGGATTCCATTCAATAACGAAATATAGCCATTATGTAGATCCAGGACATTTACATGTTCCTCTTGGTTGTGTTCCAAATTTTTGAGCTTGCTTGAGTCTTGATCTGCTGATTATGCAGAATACAATTTTTCACAACGATCTACGCTATTCTATAATAACCAAAAAAATCTTCAACCGGTTATTAATTACTACTAATATCTTTACACCAACAAAATAGATTTACTTAGTTGGCTTTTGTACCTTTGTCTATATAACTTTGGGTTTATTTTAGAGTTTAGTACTTGTGGTTTACAGTAACTTTATAAAAAGACGTATTAGGTGCGACTTAAGTTCAAAGACAAACAGTTATTATATGTAAGAAGACACCCAATTCTCCCACATTGTCTTTCTATACATACATACAGCCTAAAGTTTTCTTTGTACTCATATATATGTTACGGCTAATACCCGAAGTGCGGCTACACCTGACCAAGACTAAGTGGCTACACCTAGTTCTAACCGGCTAAAACTAGGTGTAGCAGCACTTCGGGTAATAGCCTTAACATATATAATAGTTTACATAGCGTTAGTATGTCTGTAATCATTTATTTGGCATGTTAGGCACGTTTCTTCGTATTGTAGGCTTTGTGGTCTTCTCCTTACAAATAGGTTTACAAGAAACGTTTCAAAGAGAATACGTTGTGAAAAGAAATGACCGGGGTTGTTGTTGAAATAAATGGTTGTACCTGTTCTGTATTCTTTACAACTTCTTTCAATCTATATAACAAAAGCTTCTAGGTATACATATATGAGTATGTTGGATACTAATTTACGAAAAAATCGCTTAACATATGAGAATAAATTTGGTATGAAGATGGATTAGACCCTGGATTAACATGTTGACATGGTTTGATCTCGAATTAACGCAAAAAAGGTAATGCACGTCGTTTTTTATATTTTTTTGTCAATATAGTATATTTTTATTTTGTATAAAAAGCAACATTTGGAAAAATTGAGAACCGCCTATTTTTTAATTAGTAAAAAATAACTTTGCTCTGAAAAAGATTAGATACTTAAACCAGCGGGTAAATACGTAATCAAAGTTTTTTCTTCTCAAGAGATCTCGTAAACATGTTTTAAATCAAAATTTGAATAAGAAAAGCTTATTCTAGAAAAATAAAATGGAAAATCTTAACAACGTAGAACACGTTTTCTTGCGAGGCAAGCTTTTAACTTTATTCAAAGTTGCAGCAACTGTAACTTAGTTTGTGTATTTTAATGAGAGTAGCTACCTATACTTAGTAGTATATTAATTACAAATTCAAATTTTGATTATATGCTGGGCACGCTGCCCTCTGGTAGTGGGCTGGAGTGGTAGTGGCTTTTGATTATCTTTAGGCTTTTCTAATAATTTTCTAAGTGCCCCTTTTTGTAGTAGTTAGAAGTAGTATGTTTAGTTTTCTTCCCTTGTTTTTATATTTTATTATTGTAAATAAAAATTTTGATTTCTAGTTACATTACATTATGTTATGTGTAGGATTGCTTAAATTCATTGAAATATTTTTCTTAACTTTTGTTGAACATATTGTTGCTACATACTATTTATTTTAACTGAACTCTTCTGACGAATAAATTTAGCGGGCGAGTCCAGATATTCAAAAATAATTCATGTACAGTAAAAATAGCTTTAATAAGTATTCAAGCTATAAAAATTCTTTAAAAATATCCTAAAAGCTGTGCATAATCTGTAATTAATTAAAGCGACGTCAGCTTACAGCTGTAAGCAGGATTAGCAGCCAAACACGAGACACCGTAATAGCATGCCGGGTTGAAGCGTTTATATGAATGAGGCTTATGCTAAGGGCTGTGATTAGTATTGACATTTTAAAGATAAGGAAGTTTGTATGTTTGTTTTATCTTCAAATTAGTGCAAACCCGTAAAAGTTAAAAAAAAATTGGACTGGTTAATTGATCTGCATGACATTTTGTATGGAAGAGATTTGACCCTAGATTCACATAATTGTTTTATAGTGCTCAAATAATTATAAATCCTGACTTAAAAAAACATTAATATATAAATGGTTTTAGCAATATCCATTTAAATTCAATACTTCAAAATTGAGTAAGGCACATTCTGTGTATGCACATAGTTGTTTTTTATATAAATCGTACGATAGTCGATATTGCCGATGACAGAGGCTATAAAAGTGGTTTGTAAAATCTTGACACTAGAGTTTGTCACTCTTATATGAACTCTGATTTACTTACACACAGATTACACTGAGACAATTAGAGCTACAGTCAGTCTCCAAACCGAGTTAATTATAAACGATTACAATCTTGTAAATTTCCAATCTTGACTGAAAGTATTAAATGCGCCTTTCCAAGTTTGGCTTAAAATTTCCGCCCGCGATAAACCCTCGTTGCAAACAATAGCTATTCATCTGAACTTGGAATAATAAATACCTCCTGCTCAAAGTAGGCTATCGTTAGACGGAGACCAAGTTTTGCGAAATTAGAAGTTTGGCTTTGAAAGCTTTAGAGGCAGCAGAAGTTTAACTGTCAAGATATTCTGATATTCAGTCAAAGAGTTCCTTTTAGCGCCTTTTTAGTAAAAAAAAACACATCATATTAAGTTACGCGTTCTGCTCGTGTTGTCACTTGATATTACAAACAAAAAAATATAACTACTGTACATAATGAGGTAAAGTTGATACTAAATTGTATATTTTTAACCGTCTTCGAAAAAAGGTGGTTATCAAGTCTTCTGAAAGTTTTTCTTTGTAAGTACGACCTCGTTTTCATTAACGAAAGCCACAGTCAAGGTCAAAGTTCCGACTTAACGCTGTTTTTGTGCGTTTACCAAAGATAGAAAAAGATCTAAGATATATATTTTATACTCTTGACAGGTTGTATTTTGCTTGCCTGAAAACTTTATCATTTTTTTAACATTTGTGGAAAATCTTTACGGAGAAAAGAAAGAATACTCGAAGAATTTTTCCGTCAAAAGGCTAAACATTAAAACACCAGGAAAATGCTTTAACAAAATATAGACGGGTAAGTTTAAAGCGATCCCTTTACTAGATTCTAATCTATTTTCGTTGCTGAATTTTTTTGAAGGCAAACTCGAGATTTTGCAATCAAACTTTGCTCGTGAAAGTTAGCCGTTCCCAGTTTAAATGTAGTTTGCTGAAACTTTATTTGATACAAAGTTCGTGTGATTAGTGATTAGCATGAAGTATTTTTAACCAAACGTATATTTTACAAAATAATATGTACTCGTCAAATCTCAAGTTGTAAGTGTATTTTAAACTTATGCTAATGATAAAAATCCACTTAAGTCTTTTGTTGTTTATTTTTAGTTACAATCCTTGTTATTTAATTATATTTATTCCCATGAATTATACATACAAACGAAAACACCTTCGTCATAAAATACGTAATAGGTAAGGTTAATAAACGTTAATTTTCTTTGAATAGGACTGATTGACGTCATTGACAAAACAATTGCTCGGCTGATTTTAAAGAAAGGCGGCAAAATTATAAGTTGCTAACAAAATAAGCACCTTCTTGCAAAATTACTAACTTCGCGACAAAATTACTGCCTGTGCCTTTATATTACTGGAAAATTATAGGCCAGGCCGAGGTAAGTCAAATTGACGCAGAATAAACCTACAAAGGATTAATATTTTGTTCCATAAATTTTACTAACATTTGACACAAAATCTTTGAGAAATAATACAACTTATTAGTAATTAATGACCACAGAATAAAATAAAATAAAAAATAAAAATAAATAAATATTTCAGGACATATCACACAGCGCCATCTAGCCTCATACTAAGCTAACGCTTGTATCATGGTAAAAAAAAATGTATTAAAAAAATGGTAGGTTTTATCGTAGGTATACTTTTGGGACTAGAATACGTTTTCATTTACCAATATAATTAGCTACCCTACCTAAGTTTGCTAGAGGCAAATCTATTTACCATTCAATCTACCAAATCCATTCGGTTAAAGATAAAGCATATCTAGAAAACTCACATACATCTTTCTACCTAAATTATAAAAATAAAACCTAAAAAACACCTACTTACCAGGCTGGTTAGCTTAAATAATATTTTCTATTATCTACCACAAATAACATCGGTCTGTTCCCATCTTAATCCAAAAACAAAGCATTTACTATTGACCGCTATAAGTAAGTACTTACTACACAGGCCATTGATCCGATAGCTCGTTGAAGTGTTATTACTGTAATGGATATACGATATCGATGCTGGTAATGTATGTTATTTGATTTTATTTGCTTTGGGCTGTTTCAGTGTTGATTGTAGTTATATTTTGTGTATGTGTGTTGTGGAACTTTCGATAGAGGATTATTGTGCAATTGTTTTTCCTCGTGATGACTTTGTGCCAGGAGCAAAAGTAAATCGTCGTCGCCTTTAACCTACCGCCGTTGAACCTATTGTTTTATGAAATCCGTTTTTTTGTAAGACCTCATTGTATGTGGTATCGAAACAACACGATTATTATGGCTAAGTGAACGTTTTAAAAAGAAACAAATCTACTCACAAACCACAAACCTTAGTTTTGTTTTTATTTAGGTGCTTGATTGATTAGCAGTGTTACGTACAAATATTTCCACACGATGAATAATAAAATTGCTCAGTGCCCAATTTACTTTGAATCATATCTCAAAATGTATTTATCATTATCCATTCAAATTGGTGTTTTACGTACTAATAAAACTAAAACGGCCTTACTAAAATTAACTGTTTACACATGCATTGGTAATCAGCATTTAACTAGTAAGTAAGACCGTTTTTACGTAATAAAATGACTCACTATAGACTTCAAAGTGTGGCATTAATAAATTGTATCTGCTAGTACATAAACAGAAGTTCCCCAGTGCCCCAGACGTCACTCGAGCCAGATCCGAGTCGGATCAGCCGGATGCTCTCTGTAAATCCGGAGTCGGATGTGCCCTCTTGTCCTAGACTGGTTATGACGGATAAAAGTAACATAGGAGAGACCTTATACGAAGCACATGGACTATGACGTAGGTCTGAGTTTATGGAAATGTTTGATTGATGAATATTGTTTTTAAATGAAATTTAGTGTAGATATCACAATGAGCTAAATAGTAGTAAGAGAGCGTATTTGTAGTATAAAGGCTAGCGTTTCCAATCGCTCTAAATAAAAGCAATTTATAACGACTGTCGTACCTACATACTTTGACGAAAAACCTGTGTACATGGAATGATTCATGCAAGTCCCAGAAGAGCTCGGTCGGTGTAAATGTCATATTTTTCCCAAGCATCTCATGGTGACCTTGACATTGTATATCTTAGGACCGCTATTCCCTGTCTAAAACCCGTCGTCTGCATATATCTATTCTAAGCATTTAAACTATTCCTTCAACCCGTGGAGAAGGCTGTATCCACCCAAGCGTTTACTCTAACTGGATTGTAGCTCAAAAACGCGAGGAATGGCAAAACTTCTGATTTTGTAGGCTTAAGATTTTTTTACTTTGTTCTGGATATGTGTGTATTCTTAAGAAGCGAGTTCAGTTACTATAAAATGCATTCAGCTGTACTGCTGTTATGAAATGGTGCCATGGTGTTTTAACCGTGAAGAAGTAACAAACATGCACGCATAATATGAGTATACCAAGATGTATATTATATTTTGCACGTGTCTTTTGCTTGGCAAAATATTCATGCATATACCAGAAAGTGCTAAAATGTTCTCTCTGTGATCTTTTATGTAAAAAGAAGTAAGGATAAAAATAGTGCGAAAAAAACCGAGCATACACTTCTCTATCTTTCTTCAAAGATCTCAAATTAGACACTGAAAAAATACTCAAAGAAATTCCTTTTTCACTTTCTCTTTGAGTTAAATTAAAAGCAAGTCTAGATAAAGGAGTCTCATTTACGTTTCTGCAAATGAGTTTACTAATTAAATAATTCATGTTTAAAATAGATTGAGTCTGTTTAATCTGAACTTCAAAGTTGAGACACGTATCAACCGTAATTGTGACTGTACAATGTTGCTGTTTATAAGCAAGTAACTTTTAATTAAATTATTTAGAGACGTAGTTATGAAGTGGGTTCTATTGTTTAGTTGTAGCTCTTGAAATATCTTTAGATAATATTTGTAGAGTGATAACTAATTGAAAAACAAACAAATATTTTGTTAGTGCTTTCTATGTTAAGAGATAAAGTAGACAACTCTACTCAACTTTAAAATTTAAAACTTCAAACTTTAGTTTTTAAAAATAGCAGTGATCAAACAGCTGACTAGAAAAAGATTCATTAATATTTTCTAAATGATATGACAAAGAGTAAAAAAACAAACGTTGAACAATCGTTAAACCATTGTTTTTTTTATAAATACATAAGACCGGATATTAGTGCTGAAAAGGTACATTTTGTCAATACGTAGTCATTACACTACATAAAAAAGTCTTATCAGGCTTTTCATAAGCAGCTAGGAAAATATTGATATTTCAACTCTGAGATTTCCTTTATAATAGACGTACCCGTACCTCTATTATGAATAGCTTTACATTTTCACAATACAAGCCACGTTACAAGTTTTTTTTTTTATATGATATAGGCTTACGCTTGACTACAACTTGCCTGATGGTAAGCAACGTTATAGTCTACGATGTAGCGCGCTTGCCTAGAAGAAACCGGTTTACCCTCGACTTGAAGACCGACAAATTATAGTTCAAGGGGAATAGAGATTCGGGCAAGGAGTTCCACAGTTGGGCTGTTCGCACGATGAAAGTCGAAGCAAAGCGCTTGGTGCGAGTCTTTGGAACCTCAACTGTATAACGGTGCCTCCTTGCCGTACCCCTACTCGTACGATGGTGAAATGGGGCTGCAGGAATTAAATTATGCAATTCCTCCGCACACTCTCCGAAATGCAACCTGTAAAAAACCGAAAGACTGGCCACCTTACGGCGGTGCTCAAGGCTTTGTAATTTTGAGCTACAGAGTGAGTCTTTCGCGATGAGCTTTTTTGACCGTTTCTAAATTAACTCCAACGCCTCAAGCTGGTACTTGGCAGAATCATCCCAAAGGTGCGAACATTACTCCATACACGACCGAACTTGCGCTTGATACAAGGTCAGCAGCTGTTCCGGAGTGAAGTATCGTCGCACCTTGGAGAGGATACCCAGCTTCTTGGCTGCGAGTTGAGCTTTAGACTCAATATAGGAGCCAAAGTTGAGGGTCGGAGTCAAAGTGACACCTAGCAACTCTAGATGGTCGGTGATGGGCACGGTTTCATTTCGGAAAGAAGGCGCCATTATAAATGGCCTTCGATTAAAAAAGTTACGATTTATACACCGTCAGTACACAATAGATATCCGTGTCACAGTCAGCTGATAAGCCCTGCTTTGAGCTGGATATAGACAATGTAAGTTAGAGGCCACTAATATCCATTCTTAAACATAACTCAAGGTTTCTTCGACTTGACTCAAAATCACGTGACTAAATTGGAAATTCACTTTACGAGAAAGCTAAGGTAGCTCTTGAGCTACGGGCGTGTTGGGCTTAGGGATTAAAAACCTTTAGAGGTCATGCGTTTATTGCTCTCTCTGATACACTATCATGATAACATCATTATTATCTCATTAGAACCCACTGCTGAGCATAAGCCTCTTCCATTTTACGCCAATAATCCCTGCCTATTTCTATTCCAGTCCAGATGCTTCCTTCAAAC
Organism: Macaria liturata; assembly: GCA_964023185.1. NCBI lineage: Eukaryota > Metazoa > Arthropoda > Insecta > Lepidoptera > Geometridae > Macaria > Macaria liturata. The sequence goes on from OZ026822.1 coordinate 10,109,789, forward strand.
TTTCTTATTGTACAGGTTTTCCTACACTTCTTGTATAATAGTATATGATATATGAATCGGAATGCTTTCGCATCCGAGAGGTCTAATGGATAATGTCTGAGGGAGCTTATCTCGTTTATTGTGGTAAATGTCAGGAGTGAGGCATGTTGGTGAATGCAAGAGGAATGAGGAAAACAAAACAAACAAGAGAAATAAGAAATGTTGACATAAGAGAAAGTTTACAAGGAAAAATTAAGGCGTATAATTTGTTACGGAGAGGAAAACCGTCAAATCAAAGCCTGTGCTAGTATCAAATCAGGAAAAAAAATGACTGTCCTGAGTAAAAAATGGTTTTCACGTTAAATCAGGATCACTTAAGTTAAGAGTAATTAGTGTACAAGTTACAAAAAAATATGTCATTATCCCACAATTTTATGGGTAAATAGTAAAATCTGTATTTAATCAACGATTTTATCACGTTGATCTTTAAAATAAATAATATGGGAAGTAACTATAAAAGCTGTAGTAGAAAATACGTGTACCTATATTTAGTTAAAACACGCAAACGCAATCTATCTCCCCATAATATATGAATCCTATTTGCAGAGTAACTAAACAGCAGACGTAAAAAAACACTTACAAAATATTTGTTTGTTTTTCAATTAGTTATCACTCTACAAATATTATCTCAAGATATTTCGAGACCTACAACTTAACAATAGAACCCACCTCATAACTACGTCTCTGAATAATTTAATTAAAAGTAACTTGCTTATAAAAGATAAAGATAAAGATAAAGATAAAGAATCTTTATTGATAATGTAAAGTTGTAACATACATAGGTATAGGTATAAGTACTAATATCACAGAATATGCTACACAAATTACAATATCTCGTCAAATTGAATTTATAACATTTAGGTAGGTTTTATAAAATTTTTGAAGTTACATATGTCTAGTTTTATTAATAAAATAATGAAATTTTTTGTTATTAAAATCATGTCAAACATAATAATAGGTATGTAATCATACAATATGTCAACTTAAATAGCTAACCTATAAACAGCTAACCTATGTACTTATGTATGTAAGTGAAGTAAGCTAAGTAGCAACAAGAGAACCAGCAACTAAGTTGGCAGAGTGCCGACTTATAGCCTCGGGATAAAAACTTAATCGGTATTGATCTAAACGAGAGCACGGCATTCAAATCAATAGGCTTTATATATTTTTGGTTTCCTTGTTCTTAGTTTCCATCGCCTACAGTCCTTTTTTTTAATTCTAATATTTTAAAGAGGCTTTAATCGCCATGCGACTATGCCAGCCTCATTAGGCAAAATTACATAACATTCAAACTATAGGGTCATCCTTACGCCGAGCGAGCACTTCCGAGACCAGTGCATACAGGGCCCTGGCAGCATCCCCCGTGGGTGAGGCCAGGATGCCCTGGAACATGCCAACGTCTCCAGGACGGACAACGTACTCGCTCCTCATAAGAGCCCGCATAGACTCGCTCCGGTCACACTCCTCCAGAAGATGTGTCACATCCTCTGGAGTCCCGCACCGCGAGCAAGCTGGGGACTCCGCTCGTCCCATTAAATGATCGAAGTTGTTCAGCGGCATGTGACCAGAACGGAGTCTGTGAGCAATCAGTCTTTTTTGACCAACTGCTGGGTATAAGCCTCCCCTTTAGGTGTCATTCATGTTGATCTACAATCATAATCTAAGTCATATACCTAGTATGATAGATGCACATTTCAATATTCTCATGTTTTATTTTGAAATCCCAGATTGTTTAGTGAATATAAATTAATAAAAAATGCCAACGAATATATTTTACCAATTTAATTTATGTATATTCAACAATTATTTCTTTGTCATAAAATAGGATTTTGACTGAGATGGTCCCAGTAATTTTTCCTAATCTAGGCACCGATGTAAGTTCTACAAAGTCTTGATAAAATAGCTGTATAAATTAAACATCAAACTTCAAAAAAATAACTAGGCCACTTACTTAAACAAAGCAGGAAACTACTTCAGTACTGCACTATACCTTATGTGGTTGCAATTTTCATCGCAATACAATTACTGTACGCAGTGTATGCCACAACCACCGCAAATTCACTGGCATCACTTTAATAGCGGCTTTTACTGATAATATATGTAATTTACGTAAGCTAGAATGGAAGTAAATAGATTACTAAAGTTAAGTCTTATTATAAATAAGGCAGTTCTTGAATCAATAAAATCTATACTAATATTATAAAGCTGAAGAGTTTGTTTGTTTGTTTGAACGCGCTAATCTCAGAAACTACTGGTGCGAATTGAAAAAATCTTTTGGTGTTGAATTTGAAGACCATTTATCGAGGAAGGCTTTCGGCTATATTACATCACGCTGCAACTAATAGGAGCGAAGAAACAATGGAAAATGTGGAAAAACGGGGAAAATTATTCATCTTTGAGGGCTTCCGTTGCGTGAGCTGCGAAAACGGTTCAAGTCGTGGGTAAAAGCTATTTATAAAACTGAAGAGGTAGTTTGCGAAAATAATTACTATGTCCAAAATAACTATTCCACGCGGACGAAGTCGCGCGCACAGCTAGTCATTAGATAAGAAGAGAACCAACGTCGGTTCATGAGTCATTGGCTAATGCCATCGGAGTTAAGCAGTTAACAGTCGTAACAATATCTTGTTATATAATATTCATTGGAAGTCAAGTTCAATTCGAATTGGGAACCTTTTAAACTTACATATAAAATTCGATTTAAAAGTGTTAGTTTTAATTATTATTCTTAAAAATTATGTATGAAATTCAACTGTCAACAAAATGGTTTTTCCGTTTTGTATATAGCAAAAGCAAATTAAAACGGCAATTTAATTTGGTTTTATGTTTTTTGTTGTACTCATAACGTCCAAACTTTAGCCACATTACACATGATCCTAAAATATCAAACTGGCAACAAAACAACAACATAACTTTGTTTGTTGTTCCTTAAAATTATTCACTTTACTAGCAACACAGAGCAAATATTGAATAAGTACCAGTTTCTAGAATTAGTTTCACAATTTCAGTGGACTTACTCGTATACTGCCGCGGAATTATACGTAGGTATTAGAGTTTTAGAAATTCCTCTATTTTAGTAGAATTATACCCATGTTTCTTTGTTATTAACTCATAATTAGCATTACAGTGACATTGAGTAGGTAATTTATCAAAATGTAGTTAAATGTTTAATTAAGTCATTAAAATAACTCGAAAGAACTTGTAATGTTTTTCGAATAGTTTGTGATTAAAATCTGGGTAATTAACTACAAATTTTGTTTTTAATTTACTTTAAATCGCCGCTAATAAGGTAATCAGACGCACAGGTTCGATCATAGCCAAGGACTGTGAACAAACTGACATGTTTCAAGACGATACAATACATTCACTCGTATAATTTAAGGACCCTGTGCAAAACCAAACTGTCCAATCAACGATTTCATTGAGCGGCACTGTCACGAGCATCAAGTATGGAAAAATATTTTTTCACATCTTCCTGAGTACGACTGCAACTGAAGTGAAGTCGCCCGTACGTGTCTAAGCAAAGATAAAAAATGTGATAAAAATACATAAATTTAGTATATTTTTACACACTTCTTCCAGGTGTAATGCAGAGCTAGGCTCGCGCGTGGCGGGTGGTCGGCGGGCGTGGCCCGCGCCTGCCCCATGATCGCGTGCGTGCGCTGCGCCAGCTGACATGACTTGAGCGACGTCATGTCCACCAAGAAGCACTCACCGCAACCCAAACCTAGTGAGTACATCTAAACATATAAAACTCAAACGTGACTGATTGATTGACTGACTGACATAGTGATCTATCAACGCACAGCCCAACCCACTGGACGGATCGGGTTGAAATTTGGCATGCAGGTAGATGTTATGACATAGACGTCCGCTAAGAAAGGAGGTTTGGAAATGCCACTTTTAAAGGGGTGAAATAGGGGATGCAACTTCTTAATGCGAGCGAAGCCACGAGCACCCACTAGTTGAGGATATAAATTTTTTTTTGGTGATACTTAGAATTGATAACAGTACACGTTCCAACAATTTATAGGATTTTCTATTTATCATTTCTGCATTTCCGTTTCTCTGTGTCTGTTTAAACGCTCATCACTCAAAAACGGTTGAACGGATGTTCATGATTTAAAATAGAATAACATTAATTGAGACAGATTTACACAGATTAAATTTTTAGATAGGACATGTCATCTACTCTATAATCAATTTTGTAAACAAACGCAATGAATGCGAAACCTCAAACCCTAAATTAAATTCGAGTTTACTGCCCAACACAATATTTCAGGTCGACCAACTGTTACCCATTAGTTTAATGAAATTCGCGTTATCTACCCGTTTTTCATGCTTACAATGTCGTGTTTTTAATTCTTTTACATCAATTTATGGAATTGAAACCATTTGAATTTACATAGAAACAATATTTTTACCGTACCGTTAATTTGAGGATTACGCTACTATTAATGTGATTAATCCAACTGAATGGGTTTAAAAAGGGGCCAAACATTTATTGTTCCTGTTTCAATAGAATAACAAAATAAATAACGATACAGGTGGGTGATACTTAAGCTTAACGGAATTGAGTCATTATTATTGGACATATATTCGTAATCACATCGTAAAGGCAAAACATTAAAAATGTTACATGCAAAAGTACCTATGATCGTTTTGTTTCACACATAACCATTTACCCCGATTTAGTTTCAAAATCTACACCATTTAGTTAACTTTAGTTAGCTTAACATTCATTCGCACATATCTAGCTGTTAATATATAAGATACAGTATATACATAAGATTCAGCTAGTGGCAATATATCCCGGCCTCGAAGCTTGTGACCGTCAAAATTACCCCAACTCTGATGAAATATTATTTTAGTCGACGTCTAGTGAAGGGCAGATTTTATAGCAGCTGTAAAATCTGCCCTGGAAGTGTGACTGCTTACTTATAATTATTTTTTAATGTTTGTTTTGACAGCCTTTTGTTAAGTTTTTATTCGTATAAAACTATAGGAATAAAAAGTTATAACTTTTTATTCCTATAGTTTTATATTGTTATTGTTATAACAATGACTCAGAACCATCATGACCCGTCATTCCGTTGTGGATTCAAAGAGAAATAAACAGACCTATAAACACACTTTCACTGTTACATTACTATGTGATGTTCTTTATAAATATATAAAACTCAAAGATGACTCACTGACTGACATAGTGATCTATCAACGCACAGCCCAAACCACTACACGGATCGGGCTGAAATTTGACATGCAGGTTTTAATACGTAGGCATCCGCTAAGAAAGGATTTTTAGAAATGCCACTTTTAAAGGGGTGAAATAGGGGATGCAAGTTTTACTTTTTGATGCGATCGAAGCCGCGAGCATCAACTAAAAGTCATAAGATAAAAATGAGTTATTTTAAAAATTAAAAATTAACATGACATAAGCGTAAGCTTAGTATGGGGCTAGATGGCGCTGTGTGATATGTCCTGAAATATTTATTTATTATTATTATTATTAAAAATTCTATTTGTAAAAAATTAAACTTATTATAAATTAAATTTGTTTTAATTTTGCAAATAAGCTGCCTGATATACAAAGTTATATGCATTGCTTAAACATACATCATCGAATACAATGGCATCGTATACAAGGCAATATAAGGGGTATGAAGCATCAATACAATGCAAAGCCATATCGTGTCAATATGAAATTATGTGAGCCTCAACCGGGCGCTACAGGTAGTGGCATGCTACGGGGTCATGCACTTTGCTTGTGCGGTAAAGATTAGGATTCAGTGTAACTTTATGGTACAACGTTTAGAATATATGCCAAGCATACAGAGTTTGAGACCATTTACGTGTTCAAAAAATAATTTATAAATTAAACTGATTTAATATGCAGTAACCGATATGTTTGTGTAGCTTTAAACCACTACAAAAAAGAGATTAAGATAGTATGAAGACAAAATAGTTGAACTAACGAAAAGCCGAATCATATTTGTCAATGTTATGCTAAAATTGTATTTCGCATAAAATAAATTATCTATTTTATCAAACGATCTATTCTACTATCGAACAAGCGCCACATTCTGGTCGGTCAAAAAGTTTGGCGATAAATATTTACTAGTTCTACTACGACAATATATGCTACGAATTCGTAGCAGTCCGTAGCTATTACGTAGCGCTCGTAGCGGTTGTTGAAATATTGTGCTACGTGAAGGCTGCTAAAATTACGTCATAGAATCAACATGTTGAGTTCTACAACTTGTATTGGAGAATAAAAATATTTGAGTAATGCTTTTAACTAATGCTTTTGCTACGATGAAATACGGCAGAACTCAGGCGTATTTAAACTAAGAACTTTAAACTAAGAAAAGCATAAGTTAATTCAAAATTACACAGAGAAGAAATCTTGTTAGAACTGAAATTTACTGGGTAAATATTAAACTTGTAAAATGTTGGTTGATTCTAAGTAAAGTTAGCTTCAGTTTAATAATAAATTTTTAAGAATACATTAGGTGATTTAGTTTTATCATTTAGATATAAGAAGTAAGAGAATTTGTCAAATTATAAACTAATGTTTTATTTATAAAGCGATGAATTAACATACATAAATTTGTATGAATGTATAAAATAATAGAATTTGAGGAATCCTGGAATGGAATTTATTTTTTCAGTGAACTAGCAGGTTTTTTTAGACAAAATCCGTTTAGATTATGTAAGTACTCGTATTTTGCACATTCCTAGTGTAAGTAAGGTTGGAATCTCAGTAATTACGGAGCTCACGCGATTAGCCGTGCAGAGGGATCATAAAGGAACGAGTGGAAATAATAGGTGGAGTTGAGGTGATTGTATCGAGGGTGCGTGGAGAGTAAAGTTTACTTTATTATTAATGTAAAATTTAATTTAGTGCTACCTAGTATGTATTCACAAAAGAAAAGTGTATAAGTATTATATCCAGTATTATATAGTACCCATGATACAAACGTAAGCTTAGTACATTTATGTCCTGAAATATTTATTTGTTATATAGTTAAAAGTAGACACACTGTATTTTTTAAAATAAATAGTCAACATAATAATAAAATAGTTTTTTTTTGTAATAGTCGGTATTTTATGTTCATGAAAACAACCAAAAATATAGTATAAGTAAAAGTTAAAGCTGGAATATTTTATGATTTTTTTCTTATTGAAAAATATCTTAATAACATTCGTGTGTACGTCGGTATGTAAAAGTGTGTCTGTGTATAGAAATGAATACTATATTTCATTGTTATATTACAATATTAATTCATACTAACTAGATGCGAGTAAGTATATATCTGAACTTAAGCACATATTTACCGTGCATTTGGATATAGATAAAAACTTCAAGACTTAATTAATCAGTGATGTAACCAACAAGTTAGTCTGTAGGTATGTCGGTGATTGCTCTAGGATGTAATCGGTGTGGGCGGTGGACAAACGACTTTATTAACCCACTAGCTAAGGAAAATGGAGACTAGACAATATGAAACGGTATTTTAATTTTTTTTTGGTATAACTGGCCACGACCATAAATTTTAGTAATGTCCTGGTGTACCTAATACTAGAATAATAATAAAATAATAAATAATAATAAAACCTCTCGGAGCGCTTGGTTGACGCGACGCATGACCAAAATTCTGGCCTTTTTCTGGCTCAACGTATCAGCATTGCCATCCAGCGTGGTAATGCGGCCAGTATGCTGGGCACGCTGCCCTCTGGTAGTGGGCTGGAGCACTTAGATTATCTTTAGGCTTTTCTAAAGATTTTCTAAGTGCCCCTTTTTGTAGTAGTTAGAAGTAGTATGTTTAGTTCTGTTTTTCTTCCCTTGTTTTTATATTTTATTATTGTAAATAAAGAATAATAATGTACAAATATGTTGTATATATTTGCACCTACATAAATAGCCCAGAAATGTTGTGAACGTCTATTTACGATTCACCATCATCATCATCCACAGCCCTTGGAATCCCACTGCTGGACATAGGCCTCCCTTTGTGTATGTCATCTGTGTCGATCTTGTGCAGACCTCATCCAGGTTGGACCCTCGACTTTGACGATGTCGTAGTCCCATCTCGCGACCGGACGACCCACTCCTCGCCTGCCAGTTCTAGGCCACCACTCTGTAACTACGTTTTTTTTTAATACGGTTACATAATTTCAATTTTTTGTGACAGCGCCTGATTTACAAGATTACGAAAAGGGTTTTTACTCATTTGATTCAAACGCATTACATTTAAATTGTTAACTAGGGTGAACTTGACAGCCAAAGTTGGCAAGCTATAACTAGCCTTTAAAGTGCAAATGTTCCGACACACCAATAGGTACACCATTGAGCCGTCTGATACATTAATGGTATACACCATTCTGATTTCAGGAAAAATTTATCAGGTTTCTAGTCTCTAGTCAAACCTATTTATGCCGAAGTTTCACGGGTTGCTTATAACATACTTATATAACTATGAAACATCAGATGATTATATATGTAGTACTATTGCACACAAAATAGTATGTTACTCAAAAAATCTTGTTCGCTCTTATTTTACCTCTTCTTTTATGTTCGATAAGATGTAGGAATTAATTACGAAACCTTCCCTAAAGCGTAATTAGCCCGAAGCTGCGAAATGGCTGTTTTATCGCTGCTTTATTATGCCCAGGAATGGATAAATATTCCTCAATGTCTTTTAGTACTTTGTGAAGGTTTTTGAGCCTTTTTTTCTTTGTGAGATAATTGTGTTGTGAATTATTATTTGGGAAGAAGATTTGACAAGTTGAGATGAATTATTGATTAACCTTGAAATAGTGTTAAAGAGTTGATATACGAATAGACTTATCAAGCTGTTGTACACTACAACAACAAGTGACAGAGTTCGTTCGAGGACATCGAATAGAGACTAGACAGAGATAGATTACTAGGTTTGTACATAGGTAGGTACATATCTAAAAACATACTTTTTGGTAAACATTGTACATCTACCGTGACTTCTAAAAGAGGTTTTCACTTTAGTCCCTAAGGCCAGCCAACTTTTACTTATCACCAAAACCGAGCTAGTTTGTTCAAACCTTTTGTCACGTGCGAACCATTTATTACTGTGGCCAGCGCCATTTTTATAATCTACTATCTACAAAAGAGTTTTGGAACTTATTTCCGGCTTCTTGACTATAACGCAACTATTTGATTTATTGATGTATATATTTATCAGGTGGAGTGTAATTTGAAACTATTGTAAGAAAATTAGATTAAATTATTAGTTTTTATAAGATTTGTTATACATTACTTTAAAGGAGCTTGACTTAAATCTGAAATATTAACACGAGTTTGCGTTTAAATTATAAGTCACTGTAAAACTGTAAAATTATTAAATCATAATATAATACAAACCTTCATACTATTGGTTTTAACAAAATCTATTTTCAGATCTCATCAGAAACGTAATTGTCTTCTAAAACCTTATGCCCATATAATTAGCTCAGTGTGTATACAAAGTTTATATACTAATGACCTAAAAGCGCTTCCAAGGAACTTCTGGCTTACATCCTCTCACATCTAATAACTTTCCTTCCGACAAACATTACCCATACTACAAGATATAATCATAGTGAACCATAGATGACATAGAATAATACTGTTTTCGAACTCTGTACAGACTGTAATATTGACAAATAAATTTGACGTCAATTTCATAAAAATACATAATATTTTATATTTTTGATACTTATCTTTCAATTTACTTTTATTTCACTAAATTCATCGGTTAGCTTAGTTAAAGACTGCAGACACTTATTAAAAACAGCCATTAATTATCATAATGATATAGACTGATACTGGTCTAAATTTATAAAATTATTTATGTTTAACATTTGCTTATAAATTTATTTCTATAAAACTATGACAAAACAGTTAGCTGACAGTATTATATAGTCACCAAACAACCATGTACAGCCATGAGCTATCAACAAATATATTACTCTGCATAATGAAAGCACAAAAACTTCGGTTTTTCCTTTTCTGGGTTTTCTCCAGTTCCTTACTTTTTATCTCTTACATCCAAAGATAGTGACCATACTAGTGGATTTTCTCCAATTAATGTGTACTTTCTCTTATTTGATCTGGAACTATTCAGACCTTACGCATAATCTGGTATAATATTGTGCTTTAATTATGGAATGAATATTCATAGCTGATTTCGTGTCTAACTTTAATCTGGCGGTATTAATAATTGGGTAAAAATAAAAGAAAACATCCATGTTTATAAACAAAACGGACAATTATTATCCAATACTAGTAGTGCCCCGCCATGCGCCATGTGTATGGTCTCTAAATTGTATTAAAATGGTCGTTTCAGCGAGAAGAAGGAAATAACATACAAACTAACAAACATTCGTCTTTATAATATCAGTATGACTATGTGATGTTATGTGAGTGTCATTGTTATTGGAGGGCCTAGAGCGTTAAAAACGGTAAAAACTCGGATTTCTTAGGGACTAAATGGAATTAAATGATTTTTGTGGTAATGTGTTGAATTGCACATTATAATATTGGCAAGAAGTTACAATTTAGAGCATAAAAAATAAAATTCCGTTGGTTACATGTAAATTTATTCAATCCCCATGAGATCCGGGGAATAAACACCCAGGCGCTCCACTATGTATGGTTTTCTTTGTTTTTTTTTTTTAACGATTGTCCCTTTTCCGTGGATGAACGGTATGCCTATATCATTATATTTTTTAACCGTCTTAAAAAAATATTTCAATTCTTCTGGGTGTTGTATTTTATGTTTCTTTTCAATGATCTCTTGTGGTGAGTGAGCGTGTTTAGTCTCGCGGGTGGTGGTTGCTTCGATGCTGTTAATGTAATACAATATATTTGCGCGTATAACACTGCCCTGTCATAAAGAGGAAAGCCTTGTTCGTTGTGCACAGGACACTTGGTAGGTAGAATTGACATAGTAGGCCTATCCTTTAATGATTATAAGTCCAGTGCTAATCTCATGTGGTTCTAAAAATACGTTAAATTGAAAATCCTCGCTGTTTGGCATGTTGAAGGTGTATTAGGTTTTTGAGGCAATGTTGTTGTTAATAAAAATAATGGAATACAGTACATATTGATGACGAAAACTTTGAATTGGTTTACCTACGTGATAAACCATGTTGAAATGTTATCGATTTAAGGTTAACATTGTGTAAATATAGTAATACCAAAAACGCAACACTCGAATTTTTCATTAGCTTTCAAAATCAAAATATCAAAGGTCAATTACTCAGCTCCGCCAAAAAAAGACGAAACAAAACACAAATCAAAAGGTAAATAAATGATAATATAAGTGACCGCTAAATTGCATATTTATTCCAACTACCCATTTCTCAGGCCATTCTATATATCCAAACCTAGTATTACCGATATCCCGGTGCCATGCCAGCGCAATCCCAAGGGAGGGAAGGATGGGAAACAAACTGGATGTATTATTCATGTGACGCGTAGAAAGGCTGTACCATGGCCTTTCATAAAAGACTTGAAGTTTGACCACAGCGTTTCAGTGGCACATCGAAACTTCCACGTAACGTTTTAGTGGTAGATGTTTTAATAAAGTATTCTTACTTGTAAAGAAATCGCATGTTTTTTTGCAATATAGTAATTTATGACTTAAATTAATTGCTGCTTTTAAGAAGGAGCAAAAGGAAAAGTTTAATTAAAGTGTATTTTTTGTTCAAAACAAATGTGGCGCTTATATAAAATAACATCAATCCTTTATCCTGGTTTTATTACAAACCTATTAATATAAAATTAAAATTTGCTCTTTTTCTTACCCATGTAACATAAATACAAGCTTGAAATAAATGACTTTTATTTATTTATAAATATCTTACTTACTGAAAATAGATCATTTCTACAACGTAGTGTTACAGCCCCAGCCACTTTACAAATGATATCACATCATTCTGGATTTGCGCAAATGTCAGGACAGATAGAAGCCTCATTGCCTTGCTTCTGGCTCATAGAACCTGTGTTTTCTATGATAGCTTTGTATATGTTACGGTAAATGTAAGTAGTAGTCGACATCGTCAAAGACGAGGGTCCAACCTGGATGAGGTCTGCACAAGATCGAAGAAGATGGCACATAAAAAGGGAGGCCTGTACCCAGCAGTGGGATCCCAAGGGCTGTGGATGATGATGATGATTAGTAGTCAAAAGAACATTGCTTATTCTGCTGTTAATTTGTAAACCGATATATGAAATGGTGGATATTTTATTAAGCATTTCTCGCTGTGATCATTTGCCCATAAGTGCGACAATAAAATAATTGAATTGCAATTTATTTGAAAAACTTCACAAACAGACATTTTATCCCTAAGTTAGTAATTTGATGGTAGTTATTCTTTCTTATTCTTTGCAAGAGAAACATAAACTTTGTTTTCGAGATTTTAGCCGAGTTTTTTAAAGAGATTTAAAAGAAATAAAATCCTTTTAATATAACATTACTCCACTTACTTTACCAAAGGGTTTAATTTTTCCGTAATTCAACTCAACTAAGTTAATCTATCTACATGTAGATTACGGACAACATACAACCAGGTGGAGTAAGCTTCTAAGCCAAAATGTTATACAATAATGACCAAGCGACTTTGTATGTAATCCAAAATTTGGGCTGTTTGTCAAAATAAATCAGTCGTAAGGCCGTGTCAGAGACACCAAGAGTGGTTTAAAAACTGTCAACACCAGAGATGGCATATCTCATACAAACGAACTTTAGCGCTTTGCTTCTACGTTTATTGGTACGGACGGCAAAGCATTGGAACACTTTAATTGGAACCTGCGAACTACAATCCAGAGGTCTTCAAATCTAGAGAAGAAGAACTACTTTTGTAGTCTGTTAGTACCTAAATCATTCTAGTTTTTATAGCAATTTCTAAGTACGCTACTTTACAGGACATTTCAGGTTTTCAGGCTACACGCTATGTTGCGTGTCACAAAATGGTGACTTTTATAATTTTTCGCGTGTTTGCAGTAGCTTATAAACCGTGTAAATATAATTGGTTATTAATAACTGGGTCTTTACATTACACAATACATATTTTGAACATATTTTTTCGAGTAGTTATAAAAAGAAACATGTAAAGACAAACGTTACCGTACTAATTGTGTTTTATGGAGTAGCTATTCAAAAAAGGCTTTTGTTTTAAAAAATTAAATAATAAAAAAAATAAAAGTAAAAAAATTAAAAAAATAAATTATTGTTAATTGAAAAACAAACAAATGAAAGAAGACAATTCCGTACATGTATTTGTAAGAAAGTAACAATAATATTAAAACTTGAAACCAAATTAAGAAACTACTCATTTCCTATTTGGAAGTCAGTTCTTCTTTTTTTTTCTTCTTATCGAATGAGAATGGGCAAACTCTGAAGTCAATTAAGAAAGAACTACGCATCTTATATAAACTTCCGCATAAAAATATCACATCAAAGCAGGTTTAACAGGCAAATAAGCTTCGTTAAAATGTAAATGAAATCAAAATAACTTACGCTCAATAGATTTACAAAGCTGAATTACGAGGACGGTAATTTGTTATTCAATTCTGTACCCAAATTACCTATCTTTGTAGTTTAGGAGCCCCTGTGTAGGATTATTACACTTCGATGTATCTGGATTACAATTAACTTTTGACAATAACAGGATCTTATATGTATACTACTTCCATAAGCTTGAATTGTCTTAAAAACTATTGTCAATAGAAATTGTTCTCATGCTCAATTTGACCCTTAAATAATTGTTATGTAACAAGAACTTAATTGAGTTTTCTTTAGTCTATCACACTTCATCTTAGACTAAAGTATCAATTTGATAGTTTTATCCTTAACTGGAAGCAACAAAGTTTGTCTCTCTTTATAAATAGAGTTCTACGTCAGCTTCTGACCTATTCATCATTTGAATATTATTTCAAGCCTAAAATAAACAGAGATATGGAGGAACGTGGGATGGAATGATACCGTTACCTTTTCATTATTTATGTACTGTTAACTTAGAAGGTATATTATTCTTGCTTTACTAGTAGCTTTTTGCAAGTTTGCTCGTAATATACATATGTCTAATTCTTGATTTAGTTCAGATAAATACTAACTATTGTACCCACTTAACTTTATTCACTAAAGAAGACATGTAATTCTATAACTACCTCAGGGTTTGCAATCTCCGGGGTCTACAAATCCAGAGTAAATAGGTTTCCCCTAGGCAAACATGCAACATCTTAGACTATAGTGATGCATCAGGCAGGCTGTAGTCAATCGAAGGCCCCTTCCGTGTTTAAAAAAATACTTTAATCACATTTATTACTAAGAATGTAAGTTCGTATAAGATTGGCAAACTATGTATCAAAAGATCTCTTCTATTCAACTTTACTGAACTTAGAAACAACTTTACCCTGATAAGACGTCTTGTGATATTTGATCGGGTCAAACGGCCAGTGGTTTAGGACGTTTGCTAAGGAATCTCAAAGCGCTTGTACTTATAAGTTTTCCTGATTGACCAACCTATTTCAGAAAAGGATGTTATCAAGATTGTGTATGGTATTGAAAAAATAGTCGTTTTTTTAGTAGATTAATCTGTTACAGATATCGCATAATTTGATATAAATTTTATAACGTCAAGGCTGTGGTAACTTTTATGAAAGAACATATTGCTAATTAATGTGTAAAATTTGTTCAAACATTAAATAGCTACACTACTTCAGGACCAATAAATAAATAAATAAATAAATATTTCAGGACATATCACACAGCGCCATCTAGCCCCATACTAAGCTTACGCTTTCTAGATAACGGATATAATACATATATACTTTTTCTTTTGTAAATACATACTTATTATACATAGAAACGACCAGACTTAACACAGATAATTACAAATTTTAATATTCATAATTACTTGTGCCATGCGGGAATCGAACCCGCACCCCTAGATTAGAAGGCAGAGCCACTACCAACTAAGCTAACGGAGCAGTCAAAAATATATAGTTGTCAGTATACTGACTACTCCTTCGGACGTTCAATCTAAATAAATAAAAGAATCTCAATCATTCTAAATCTACAGTATATCTTCATGAATACTGAATCTTACGTTATTACTCTTGTCAATATCCTCCAAATCCTTATCATAAGAAGGTAATGTCTATATTCCGTCAAGTCAATTCGTGGTGAAAGTCAATACCATTTCAATATTTAATATCCAATCAGTCGACAGATCGATTCTTAGACAATACAACGTAGATACATCTAATTATAAAAGGTTTAAAATATGTATATGCATTTAGCGTCTTATTAAATTTATTTTGTTCTAAATAGCCGTTCTAAATGCATTTCAATGTATAGATAACCTTTCTTTTTTATTACCATATACAATAATACCCAACCTATCGTACTAAAATATCATAACAGAGTGTGGCAGTTTGTTAGTAAGACAAAAATTATTAAATTGCGAAGAAACTTCTTAATAAGATCAAATGTTGGATTAACACATAATATGTATGTATGTATTATTACTATATTGTACAGTCAGGCACCAGGTTTGATCACCATATAAACTGTAGCGATATCCGAACATTGTGGTGCAAGGTGGAACATATTTGTAATGGACAAAAACATAAGGATATATCACATCTGTATCGGAATTGTTTCTCCATTATCAGTTGTCTATTGTATATAATGTCGATGGAATCAATTCACTAGAGGGCTTTCAAAGGACACCGTTATTGGTTGACGACATGAAAGTAAATGGACCTATAAATATATAAATGGGAGACTTATTGTTTCTCTTTGTTCTGTTTTATAGAAAATTGAATGAATCCAATTATTCTAGCACAGTTTGGTTGAGTAACTACGTAAGCGATTACCAAAACTACGCAATAATCTATTTCTATTATACATATACAAGAATGTTGTTAAGTAGTGGTAGACCGCGGCTTCGCTTGAATTATTTCAGGATCAAAATTAGCCAATGACACTTCTAAGACCTCATACAACCTACGTACCAGAAATCATGATGATTCGTTTAGCCGTTTTTGCATTAAAAGCGTATAAATAAACAGACAACAGATTAACAGACAAAAAATCTGAAAATTGCTGAAACGTGTTCTGTTATTGATTTAAAGTATACCCACCATTTTTTCTAATATCTTGTATGTTTAGATTTTTGATCCTCTTCAGCTTTATTATATGTATAGATGTATTGACTAACACGTAACCTTTTAGATGCCGATATTATATGAAAAATTTCGTTGCTATTTTGTTTTTAACGTACTAACGTACTAAACTAACGCAATGATATTAGCGAAGAAAAAACATTAAGTAGTTACAATCAAAAAGCGCATCTCCCTTTACGAATTATAAATCCTTTATCCTTTATTAATAAAGAAACGAATTTAAAATAGAAGCCTATTTTCAGCAGTGGTTAAGAACAAGCTGACGATGATGATTATTGTATTGCAGATATATAATTTTGCAATCTATTTTACTAATAAACATCAAACATAATAATCTTTACTGATATTTGTATATTTTACTTCATATCCTTTTCTTGGTTTCTTCCTTTTCAAGTACGTGGGTTCGAATCCTGCCGGTCGTGATTATTTATGCTCATCTATATACATATAATGTATTGTATAAATAAAATTCTGGTGTGCACATTGTATATACAATGTACTTTGCTGATAAATTTAAAAAACATGTGTACTATGCAAAATATATATCAATAAAATCTAAATTTTTGTACTTACCTAAACTTAAACAAAAACTTGTATACAAACATTGTTGAATTCTTAAATGCACATTGTATAATATGTCACAAAGAATATACTTAGGTGCTTAAATGGTTCTCAATATCATGTACATTACTTAATTTGTAACTATTGCTTAATGAGTAATAGAAATAAAGGCTTTTTATTTTTATTTTATATACATATAATAAACCTGAAGAGGGTAAAAAATCTGAACATAGAAGAATAAAAAATATTTGGGTATACTTAAAATTCATAACAGAACATGTTTCAGCAGTTTCTAGAATTTTTGTCTGCTTATTTAAACGCTCATTACTCAAAAACGGCTGAACGGATCATACTTATTTTTGGTATGTAGGTAGTATGAAGTCTTAGAAGTGTCAGAGACTACTTTTTATCCTGAAATAACTATAACGGGCGTCTACTAGTTTTTCAATAAAAAGTTCAAGCTAGAACTAGTGTTTGTTTCTGTTGCAGAGCGCTCGGAGGCGCTGTCGGGCCGCCTGTCCAAGTCTGCGTCGGAGCTGTCGTGCTCGGCCCCCACCTCCCCCCCGCCCCGCGCGCGCTCTGCCCACCACCATGCTCCGCTCTCCGTCGTGCACCGCACGCAGCACTTCTTTACTAACCTCAAGGTACATCTTACATACTAATTACTTACTAGTTACATACACATAGGTCAAATTTCAAGGTCAATACATGTTGCATACTAATCATTCACTAATTAATTACATACAATTCACTTACTAGTTACTACATAGGTCAAACCTCAATACATGTAACATACTAATAACTTACTTCCACTTCCTTTAGTCGCTTACTAGTTACATACAAATCGCTTACTAGTTACATACAAATCGCTTACTAGTTACATACAAATCGCTTACTAGTTACATACAAATCGCTTACTAGTTACATACAAATCGTTTACTAGTTACATAGAAACTATCACTGCTGGCTCAATTTGTTTATTTATTAGGTACACACCACTACACGTAGAAAATACATAATTAACAGCGAAACACTTTAAGGGAACTGATCAATTCTGTGCATCCCACACATGCGTGCACAACAGGACTGTACATTATACATTCCTAGTTAGGTATGGTGTAAGAGGCTGTGGGAATCTGCAGAGCGGACGTGTACGCTATTTCACCACTTAAAACTCCAAAACTTATACACCACGTATTATAATATAGCACGTAAACCTGTCAAATATGGTTGCTATTGTGTTCCAGAGTCGCTGGCAACGCAACCGCAGCCGCGAGCGCTGCCACCACGCCACGTTCTCTCTGGCACCCGCTGACAGCAGCGGCACGGAGTACGGAGCCGACCAGAGCTCGGAGCAGAGCACGCCGGCCAACTCGCCGCGACACCGCCTCACTAGTATGTACCCCTAGTACCTATACAATCGTATAGCGTATCTGCAGGGGGTCAGGACCCTCAGTCATGAGTATATACGACGCCAGAGAAATTGTATAGGTCTCTCTCTGTGAGTAGTATTTCCTCATGACTGAGGGTCGTGACTCCCTCGATGAATCAATTCATTAGGGGATTCTTGGGTAGATACATCGTGGTGGGCGCCAATGTCCTTTCACAAAAGACACATGTTCTTGAACATAATGGTCCTCAGAACATGTCGGTTTCGATTGTAAACAAGCGATTGCATATCCACACATAACTTGAAAATACAAGTCATTAGCGTAGGGCTGGATTCGAACCAGGGTGCGTCTGGATGAAAAGCAGACACTGAAACCGCTGAGCCACACTCGCTTATTACAATACAATAAATATATTTATTATATATATTATTATATTTTATATTACATTTATTTTGATATTATTATTTTTTTCTACAACAACTATTCTAATACTAACTGGCTATTAAAGTTATCTATTGTACGTTCGAAATACTAACAGGTAGCTGCAATTCACGTTTAGTAAACATTGCATGCACAAGTTTCACCCAGACATAATAAAACGTCCGACACAAACGACGAGCTTCTAAAGTTTTTATGCCTTTTCGTGTCCTATATTGGACAGGTTCTTGAGAATTTCTTGCCCAGGTATTTTCAGGCGTAGCAGTGCTACGAGCTGCTACGTGATCGTAGAGTTCGTAGCTCGTTACGTAGTATTCAATATAGATAGCTATACATCTGCAGAACCACCAACTCACAATATTTGGGTGAAATGTTTCTTGTGTAGTATGAAAGAAGAAAGAAAGAAAGAAAGAAAGATAGAAAGAAATATTTATTAAAATCATAGATATTACAAAACAAATATATAATTATTATCGTCATGTAACACTATGATTTCTTGTCATAATTGTTTTTACATACATTCTTATAAAAATATTTAGGTAAGATTGTATCATATTATACCTTTATAATAAAAGAATAATCACAGATTTTTAATACATAAAAGAATAAACACAGATTTTTAGAAGTTGATAACATATATCATATTACCTAGATTTCATTTTTTGAGGGGCATTGTCTTGTCTCCAAAGTCTATGTGCAAGTTATGTGCAATATTGGATTTTAAAACTATATTCGCTGAACTTTACTAAGCACAGGTCAACTACTTTGTCCAGAATTTGAATTACTTAGAATCAGAACCACAACACCAATATTATTATTTGTAAAAATTTAAGTGTGAGTGTAGTTATTCGTTTAGCAATATAATTATAAAATATGGTCTTATAACTAAATTAATACAATTTCATACATAGAAATCCAACGATCTACGTAATGTAATAAAAAGATTGTTATTTTTTGCTGACGAAATTGCCAAAAAAAGTCTTTCAATTTGAATTCGTAATTAATGTTCATGAATATAAATATACAAAGAATTTATAACCCATTTTATAATCAAAACTGTTAAATATATTTAAAAAAAGGTATATTTGTATTCCAATACAGCGTAGTTTAATGAATATTGAAGTTGGCCTGAACAGAAACTGATTGGGTTCCATTCATAGCTCGCTGTAAAAAGCCTGAAAGAGGTTTGCTTACCTCAGAAAATCCACAAGGAGGTTCACTCAGCTGAAATTTACATAAGGTAATGTTTGATTTTGGAACTTAATTGAGGTTAAGATGTGGTTGGATAGTTTTATATTACATGAATATTCATTTTTATACAAAACTGAATTTCGTAAAATTTCTTTTTTTTATAGAAATATATGACGTATAACATACCATTAAAGTTGTAATAGAGTAGGTAACTATGCGCCTATATGGTACCAAATACCACAGGAAATATTAAAAAGCCATTAATCAAATTGACTTATTTCAAATGCTCATTATGATTACTATTCTAAACTTCAATTGGGGCCAAAATTGTAAAATACTTGAACTTTATAGTAAAATAAGTAATAGTTATTTTTAATCACTTTTCGGAACACCTTAATTGATCTCATTACAGTAGACAAACACTGTCACCAGACCTCTCTTATTAGTTCCAAACTAATCTAACAAACGTACAAACATACCTCCTAATTAAACATTAAATACTATTCATTACAACTTCGTTAATTACCTACAAGCTACAGTTAGCATCGATTCGTATTTCCGAAGCTACGAATAATTTATTTTATAGAAACGTTACTGAGCCAAAAATATAATTTCACGAAATAGCCAACCGCCACTGCCGCGGTTGACTTGCTAGGTCCAAGCAACTGCGACAAATCATTGGGCAATTTCCAGCTTGCAATCATGACCAAGCTTTGTATGCAAGTGGTAGCATTTTTGATGTGACATTTCTGAGGAGTAACATTTCTATTTATTCGTCATTCCGAAGTTTGAATACCATTCCGTGAATTTGTATTTCTATGAACTGAATTCCAATTCGAGAAAATCAATTTTCTAGTACAAGTAATTTAAGCAGAGTTGTAATTTTGTAATATACAGGTTGTGGAAGTAAATGATTGATGGAGGTTAGATTGTTGCTAGTGATGTTTTTCTAAATGAATTGATTCAGTAATTAATGGAGAAATGAGTCGAAATATGATTAACATTATTATTCTGATTCGGCTAGGTAAGATTTATCTTATTTGACAACAGATGATCTGACTGTAAGAATTTCAATGTGCATATATAAATGAATAAAGTAAAAAAAAATGTGCATAGTTGTAAATTTCAAAATAATATGTTTTTTTTCCAATTTTTGCTGTGATTGTAATTTTGTGTGCGTAAATTAAATATATTATTTCTTTTGACATTAATAAGATATTGGAAATTTTTATTAGTATGTGTACTTTATAATATTTTAGTTACGAATGGATTCAGGCTGAAATAAACGTTATTATTATTATAAATACCGATATAGGTAATTGTGAACAGTTTCAAACGGTTAGGACTAAATAGTAGGCACCTGAGTATTTTATTTCTGCACAATACAGTAATCTATACTAATATAATATTATAAAGCTGAAGAGTTTGTTTGTTTGTTTGAACGCGCTAATCTCAGGAACTACTGGTGCGAATTGAACAATTATTTTTGTGCTGGATAGACCATTTATCGAGGAAGGCTTTAGGCTATGTAACATCACGCTGCAACTACTAAGAGCGAAGAAACAATGGAAAATGTGGAAAAAACGGGGAAAATTATTCATCTTTGAGGGTTTCCGTTACGTGCGCTGCGAAAACGGTTTAAGATATCAAAAAAATATGTACAAGAGAATTATTCCTCTTGAAATGATCTAACAAAATGTTCGGGACAGTTTTTTTTTTTTACGCGGACGATGTCGCTGGCACATCTAGTGTAATATATTATTAACATGCTTTTTTGAAATCTTTTAACTGACATGCCTTAAATATATCAGCTTTAATAGACGTTCGTGTCATAAAAAAATAACAATGTCCTAGATATACATACATACACACAAACTACATACGATATATAACAACAATGCTAACAAAGTAAATATCGTGTAAACTTGCATGCTCCACAGTGCGATGACCTGCCGATAAAAAAAAAGTATAAAACCTTTGGCATTCATGCCCCAACAAGTCAACTAGACTAAACACGAACACATTTACATATATAATACCTCCATAATACACACTTTGCGTGACAAAAAACTACGTTTCACCATGATTTTTGCCGCATTTTAATCAACTTTGTTCGAACTTTATTGAAGCGTTTTAGTGAAATTGATAGAAGCGACATCTATGAGTTGGTTATCAAACTACTGCTAACGCCATCTATTGAAGGGGTGAGGGAGTTGAAAAGTTTGAAGGGGTGGTACTGTATGGTACTGCCTCGGAATCTACAGTGCTGAACAACGCCATCTGTGTACCTGTACTAGCACTAAGTGAAGTTTTGACAATGTTTTACGAATTTCAGAGGTTCGGTTTTACTATAAGGCTGACGGAGACGTAGTTGCAAAGATCACCCGTAGATGGTTAAAATTAAAACCGTGAAGGCTTTTAATAATTTGCATAATAGATTGGAACCTCAAGTTTAAATGGGAAAATTAAATTTTATATTCTTGTTTTAATAGAGGCTGCTATGAGTAATACATACTAGAATATTAAACTAATTATTTTTAGACAAACAGGTCACGTATATCACCATCACATGAATATATTCATAATTATTTGCCAAAGAATAATTTTGTTCTTCTAAAAGGCTTAGCAAAATTCATGTATTAGTCTGTAGTGTGTAAAAAATATACCAAAAATCATCTTCATTTCTATAATTCACAAAATAGACCATATTCTATATTTACATTTTACTTCGAATTCAGTACAGAAAAACATACAGTTACTTATGTTCTTATTAGTGGCAAAAACATGTGCCATTAGTTAAAAGACATGAATTGACTTCTAGGTCAGGGATTCTATTTCGGTTCTCACCCACAAGCTGGAATATAGATGAAGTTCAAGGTGGCTATATTTAGAATACGAGTATGATTCGTAATATGAGGTGAGTTTTTAGATGTATTATTTGATTGGGAATCCAAAGTAATTTATATACATATTTTTTTTAGCCGTATACAAGATAATGTTATGAATATTCGGGCCATATGCTCAACGATTCTTTAACTCAATTTTTAGCCATTATTTACCCGATGATTTTGTAGCTAAACGCGTTTAAAAATTATTGTGCAAGTGGTCCTAAACCAATGACATCTAATAACAGTGCTATTATTTCAAGTATAAAAACTGTCTAACATGATTTGGTTTTTTAAATTCGAAAACTTCATTACAAAAATGACTTTTTGCAAGTTCTCAAGTTTTTTAAACGTTTATACTTCTATATAAGTATGTAATGGCATCCTCAATCCTCATTCGCAAAACACAGGTACATCACACCTCCAGAGCCAATTTCCATAAAACATGTACATTATGACGGTACATACGCCGCCTCTGCAACATTCCTAATTGTGTGAATTAAAGTTAAGTGGACTGGAGTGGCCACTTAGCGACACTGATACAGTTACCTATGCTCTTACATATGTTGTACATGTAGTAATAACAGAGATACGGCACTGTGTGTGACATAAGGACGTTTTTTTAAAAAAAAAATGTTTTTTATAATTAAAAAACGAAGTCTATAAATTTGACGATAACAGCTCATACAAGTATCCAATATTAATAAGAAGATTAATAAGTATTGGTAAGAATGTCTTACGAAAGTTTTATAAATAAAAGTATCCAATAGCGTTCTGGTTGTATGGATTTTGTAAAAGTGAATTTTAATTTACAATTATGAAGATCGAACAGGTTTTTAATTAGTCTGTGTATATTGTGCCTGCTAACAAACGAAGTGATTTAAATCTGTGCTTTGTTAGATTTGTTAACAACTACGGCAATGCTGTTAGCTGAAGAAGCAATTGAATTGCTTCAGGTGTTGGACCAAATTGCTACTATAAAAGGTAAAATCACTATTTTCCATATTTTTTTATTAATCCACACACTCAAAATTAACTAGTGGTGTTTACTGTGTTAATTTGGAATCACTTATGAGTATAAAAATAGCCTCTCCGTATTCCGAATTTGATGATTTGAGCGTTCAATATGAATAAACATTCACATTCATAGTCTCTCAATCTCTGGTGTCGAGAGTTTATCAAGCCGCCCTGACATGGCTTAACAACTGCCATACCATGACGAAGAGCTGGGACCTACAATTTAACGCGCCATCCGACCCACGGAAGCGGCCAAAATAGAATACTACTTATACTCTCATTTTTTATTTCTTATTTATATAGGTACCTGAGTTTAAATATATTCAAATAAGATACCAAATGCATTGATAGAGCGACCGAGGTTTCAAAATATAGGGCATGTCGGGAACATGACAAAGTTTACTGAGTTTCTAGCTCAGATCTCAGATGCAGCGCTGAGGCAAATTGCTCAGCTCTAGAGTAAATATGATGCTCTATCCTTGGAAATGGATGACATACTTACATAGATTTTATTTGGTATATTTCATTGATATGCCATGTAGTCTATTTATTTTAGTAAGTGGGTTGGATGATAAGTTAAACTAAAGATTTAAGCTAGTAGATGTTAAGCTATCGCAGAGGTTTTTACGGTGGTTTTAAACTTTCAGTCATCACTGTTAATTATTTTGAATGAGAATTACTTTTATTAAATAAAGCCTTTTAGATTACAAAATTAATTGAATGTGTGGTTTAAATTACTTTTAGGATTTTTAACTATCGCTATAAAAACGATAATCCGTACGTCAGTAAAGGTGAAAAAAAAAACATATACCTTCACAAACAAATACATTTACTCATTAATGTAATGGTACGTTACATACGTATGTATTTTTACACGTGTCAAACGCACCTTTCTTTTAATCTTCTACCTTAAACACGCCTGTAACTGGATTTTTCCTTTGCACCGTTTAACTAGGAAGAAAAATGCTCTTACGCTTGAGTAGCTTAAGCTTTGTCCTCGGAAATTTATCGCTTCTTTGTGAGTGTTACACAATTACGTTATAAATGCTTTAGTTAAATGTTGGTACTCAACGTAAAAATAACCGCTTAAACTCTGCAGATTTTGTAGAGAAAATGTGGTAATCGAATTTTAATGTTCTGCAAACATCTTTTGACAATTGTCTGTGTGGTAGTTTTAGTTTTTTTTTCTATACAAGTAGTGGCATAATAATGATTATGGGTATGGTATTCGAGATTTCAAACGAATTTGTGGATTTAAGAAAAAGCCATTTAAAAAATGTGGTTTCTTGAGACATAATTTAAATGTTTATTACAATAATTCTGAATATCTTCACGACCTAACTCAATTTTTATACAACATATTTTTCTTCAATTCAAAATTTTATAAAATCAAACCAACTTAGAATTCAGTTCTTAAGCAGCTTTTAGAAACTAGTCATTATTATCAGGTATCAGTCAGCATTTTCAGGTCATCAGTAGCTCTGTATATGAATGTTCCCAAAATACGTTACCTTACCGTATCGCGCTATGCGAAGCGTAAAATTGTATCGTTAGACATCAGCTTAACGTGTGAAGCATCAAGACACTGTAAGAGATTAAACTGTTTCAAACCGTTTTAAACTTTATTGCCAATGAGATAGTAATTAAAATAGAGTAACTTTAATTTGATTTAAGTCTTAACATTAGCAGAGTAGTTAAGAAGTTTAATAATAAATTGATCGTATAATCTTAGAAGTTTGAGTTTTATGACATAAGCTCCCTAGTTTCAGCTGTTGCATAACCATATAAGCTTAAAAAATATAATTACCTGGTTTGACAGATTTAATTAATTTTAATACGTACTCATAGGTGAATAACTGACACACTGACCACATTCAACATCAATTCAATTATAATTGAATGTTGTGAGTGTGTTAGTAGCTCCTAATAATATTAGTTTCCACGGAAGAACCCTGGCTACTGCAACACAGGGAATCCTACAGCAGTAGTCAGGACACACAATGTTAATATTCTGTGCAGGCTAAATTAAATTGTATTAATTGTATTAATGTAAAAAAATTGTATTTATGGCATAATAAACGATTATTATTATTATTATTATATGTTGATTGACTAACCACACTGGTCTGTAGTATCGCTGTGTGGTTTGTTTTAGATTACCTGGTGGTCGAATTACAGCACAGGATTATTTGTATCCAGGATAAATAAGTAGCAGTTTGAAAAATTTTACCGACGCGTCGCTTATTTATTCTATCTTTGCCTTCTTTTAGTGTCCGTACATGTCCGCTCCTAGAATGGTCAAATTTCCATTTCTCAAATACTACAGACTCGGTTTAGATGAAACTTTCATTGTTCTCTAAATTGAAACATACCTAACGTACTACAAAAGTAACTATATCAATATCACTAATAGTTTTAGAGATATTAATGGATAAACTCACTAACATACACTTACAAAACTACAATCAAATACATACGAATGGAATTGACAGCCTGACATGACAATACCTATATTTACACCCACTAGGTATGAAACAATGTAAGACCGCTTGAAACGGAAACTGGTTCATTATGCATCATCCTTCCTACACAGATATCTCGTAATCATATTACCTTCATATATCCGACTATACGAGTACAAAAATAATGCTCGTAAGCTTATTTACACATCCATTGTTATTGACAGCTACGATATGATGTGTTGATTATGTTAATCTGTTACTATAGGGAATATCCCAATCATGGATTAATTTACCTACCTGTATGTCGCAACACAAGAATAGACCTAATGTGATATCCAGGGTTTGCCTAATAAAATACCTACAGTAGGTAATACACTGAGCCCAAGTTTGTACAATATCCTATGTTACATCAGCCTTACTGTGAAAGCCCTTGTGATTGTTGGAATAAATGCTTTTTATGTTTTATGGATTAATTTACCTTTACGACAAAATAACACCTAAACATATTTTTCTAATCCGATAGAATATAATCATACTATAATTAATTAATACAAGTATTATAATGGTTTTAAATATTAATTTTGCACTCTTAGCAGTCAAACTTTTGACGACTAAGTCTCCTGAAGCGACATTCGCACAAGCGACGATGTGGTAGAAGGTTGAACATACTTTTTACAATAAAAATCACCTTGTATATGAGTAGGAGGTACTGTTCCGTAACCATATTATGATACATATTTGAGGGATCCATTCATCATGCGGACGCCTACGTTGTGGAATAAGTTTTTGTGCTGACTCATTTATATGTAGAGTACATTCAACATTTTCTTACTTAGTGTATCAACCTCTTAACTGATGATAATATGTATAAATAAGATTGGATTTAGTAAAAAAAAAAATTAAATAACATTTTTCCATAGGAATGCATATAATATTGTTCTTGTTTTTTATTTTCTTTTTTATTTTAATAAGTGACCTTACTAGTCATAAGTTTTAGTGATTAAATATTGTTGTTACATACATGACACTCATCTGTAATGACTCTTTGGTAAGCAATAACCAAAAAGCCACATATGTGAAGCCTTCAACATCAAACGCCCTTTGAACCTATATTTCAAAGAAAACTCCGTTTGAAAAGGAAATCAAAATGCATGCACATTTCTCGTAGAATTCGTAGCACTTCACACCACCTCGTAGCAGCGTAGCCGCGTAGCATGCCTACGTAACTAGAAATTCACTAAAAGAAATAGCAATGATTAAATTTTGTGAAAGAATGTTCTTTCATTCACAAGCATTCATATTAAATTAATAAGCTATTTCTTACCAATTTAAAAGAATGGCTTCTATTTTGAACTATAGAAGAACGTAATAAAGTGTTAGTACTGCCTTTTTAGGGTACTTAGCACATGTACAATACTCTAAAAGTGTATTTCTTTGTTTGTACGTGTGTTTTAAAAATCATTTCTTTGTGTCTTTTCTATCTCAGAGCTAGCAAACTTTAGTAACACAAAATAAAATGAGTTCTACAAATAACATTTTAATGTAGTGAGTTAACTCAAGACATATTTTATGCAGAACTCTTGAGTTACATTCTAATAGTCTAGTATCGGAATAGAAGAAAAAAAGTAGCTTTTCTTCTTTTCTGTTTTAAATTACCTGTGCCTTGATACAGGGTTATACTATACCACATCAGGTGGATTTAACTGAGTAAGAGAGCGTGTGTGATTGGAATTGAAATCGATTTAGAATTCCATTAAAGTTTGTAGTGATTGTGAAGGCTGTGCCTTGATAGCTGTTTGCGATTTGCGTGTCGATTGAAGGTTTATTAGCTACTAGTGGGTGCTCTTGACTTTGTTCGTATTAGGAAGTAAAACTTGCATTATTTCACCCCTTTAAATGTACATTCCCAAAAGATTGAGTTTATATATTATTATTATTTTTCTATACATTTATAAGATATTTGCTGTTTATATGTGTTTTAAGAAGAACCCATCATTAATTATACAAATTTAAACAATTGAATTTTAACAAAAAGTAGACGTAGACTGTAGACGTATTTCCATCTTGAATTTAATTATTCCGCAAATAACTATAATTTCCTTCAATTCCATCGACAATAAAGGTGATTTCTGCGTAATGTCTATCCCAAACGACAGTAATCAGAGCTCAGCAGTTCCAATCAAATAATAAAGACTTCCGAACAAAGGAACTAATCTCTTGCTATTTCCTTCAATTTTATCGATAAATTGATCTATAATGAATGACAGTAATTGTGACCTTTGGTTTCTGTTTTGTTACATTATAATTTCTACAAATACTATATAGATATCCTAAAAACATATTTAAGTTTATTGTTTTTCTTCTTTTCGAATGAGAGTGTCAACTCTGGTATCGAGAGTTTAATAAGCCCTAAGGGCCTCTGACATGGCTTATCGACTGCCGCACTAGATAAACAGCCGGTTGTTTTAAAGAGACATGTGACGAATTTGGCTTAAAAACAACAATAGACATTTATTTTAAAAACAGATATTCGTGTTTTTCTTCCATTCAAAGTCAACCTTGCAGACAATCAAAAGTTGTGAATACTTTATCTAACTTGAAATAAAATACAAAAGAAATTTATAAGCGTATCGTAATTTTGCTTGGCATTGTATAAACAAAAGTAGCACAGTATTCAGCTATTGGTCTCTTAAATAAATAAAAGAAATCTTGTTTAGTGTCATGACGTAATAAGAGGATCTAAGCGGTCACCTTGCAAAACTACGCCGAATAACATTTTGCTTCTACGATTTTCTTTTTATTTCTTATCCTTTGGTTTTGACGTAAGAATAACATATTCATGTACTTATATTTGTGTAATTACATGATCATAGACCCGGTTATCATGGACATGGACAATTTTAATCGAATAATAAAATAATAAATAAAAACTTTAGATGTGTGATCAAAATGTGGCATTCTATTTTGAGAGCTGCCGTAGTACGAGTGACACGTTAAATTGCCCCAGGCTGTTTTTTTGGTAGTCATTAAGCCATGTCAGAGGACCCTATGGTGATTTGAAACCAAACTCTGACACCAAAATTTCCTACTTTCATGCGAACTTAATTGCTGGTTTTTTTTTACAATTAATTTCACCCGCCCTTGTTAACCCCTTAGCTCTGAAGCAATGCAATGTAATATGCAGATGAGATGTTACATGCACGGCTCTACTGACATTGCTCGAGGAGAATAGTCTGTACCTACGTAATACTACGTATATATATCTAAGTGCATTATTACATAATTAGCTTTGAAATGATGAATGAAATCAGGTTTGAAGATTTTAATTGTATATTATACTAGTAAGTGCTCGCGGCTTCGCTCGCATTAAGAAGTAAAACTTGCACCCCTATTTCACCCCTTTAAAAGTGACATTTCCAAAAATCCTTTCTTAGCGGATGCCTACATCATAACATCTACCCTCATTCCAAATTTCAGCTCAATCCGTCCAGTGGTTTGGGCTGTGCATTGATAGATCACTATATCAGTCCGTCAGTCAGTTACCTTTGAGTTTTATATACATACATATATAGATTGCTGATGTTCGTAAGTATATTTTTACAATTATCTATAAGCCAGCCTTACTTGAACCAATGTTAAGCCACTGTCGACGCGGTCAGTCTTTGGATGGGAGACCAAAAGTGATATTGTATTATTTTAGAAGGTTATACATATAAGTGATAATTGCATGTATTATCATATGGAAATTTTCATCTGAACTGTTAATACCTTATCAACTTACACGTAAATGAAAATAACATCAAACATAGTCAAGGCCAACACGAATTGTGTTCACAAACTTTGTAGATAACCCATGTGATAAAAATATGAGCGATCAATAAAATCACTATGTATATTTATATCGGTAAGCGAGTGTGGCTCAGCGGTTCCAATGTCTACTTTTCATCCAGACGCACCCTGGTTGGAATCCGGCACTACACCAATGACTTGTATTTTTAAGTTAAGTGTGGATTTGCACTCACTTAGCGGTGAAGGAAAACATCGTAAGGAAACCGACATGTGTGAGGACCACAATATCCGAGGACATGTGTCTTCCGTGGAAGGACTTGGGCACCTACCACGATGTATCTGCCCAAGAGAACTCCCCTAACGAATTAATTCTGCGGAGGAGTCAGTCTCTCAGTCATAGGGAAATACGACTCAAAGAGAGACAAAGAGAGAGAAACATAAATTACTTTAGTTTTACAAAACTATTTTGCCCAATTAATATAACATAGACTCAAATACTAATCTACATCTATCAAAATAGCAATATTATATATAATATTATATTTGTGCATCATTGTCATCAATTTTGATCAACTATGTAAATGACCCGTCATAGTTGACTTTAGAAAATTACAGTGGAAGCCTTGCCTTAACTGCACTTGCATGAATAATGTTGTTGTCAGGCTATTTATGGAAGCCGATGCAATTTTGTTCGATCAACTTGATTATTATCATTATAGTAAACGTCACAAGCAATTTTCATCGTAAATTTGTAAATAAAGTCTGTTCACATAATTGTAATTTTAATAACTTAAGTAGATAACTTTAAACAATACAAGTATGTAAAGTACATATATAAATATAGACAATTCACGCGAAACCTTTTAAGAGCGTCTTTAGAATTCCAATGCGTTGGTATTTTTCCACGACAAGTTCATTGAACTTGAAAATTGTAATTACTATCTCACTAGCTCCATAAGGAAGATTTGTTCAAATCGTCAGACCGCACTATCGAATGAGATTGGACCTCTTTTTCCCAACCCTAGCAATATACAGCCAGTAACCGCTCTCAGCTCGAGAAAGAAGGTCGCGTTCCAAATTCGAATATTGAATTTTCACGTTGCAATTTTGGCGCGCTTTTTTATTTTATTTTCTGTGTTATTTGTGGCCAGGATTCGAATTGTGCCGAGTGAAGTGTTGCCATTTGGATTAATTCTATGTGTACAAAATAAAATGGTAGAAATTGTAGTGTTAGAACGTGACTTGATGAATGAATCGTGGTATTATGTGGGTGTTTCATAATAAAAGTGATGAGTCGGGAAGGCTCTCATATAAAGGGCTTGTCTCTCGTCTTTGTCTCTCGCTTCTGCCTTATTGCCCTGAATTGGGGCTGTGAAAAAATATTGCTTGAAACCTTTTTGAAATCCAAAAATTATATACAGTGTTTGCTGAGTCCGTAACTAAATTATTAAAATGTAGAATGTTTTGGTTTCTGGGAATTTACGCAATTCACATTTTAAATCTACCTTTCGTCGGTGCTTGTGGAAGTTTAAAATTATTTTCCTTCCTGCAAATTATTTATGAGCGTTTCCCGGTTCTCAATTGCTTCAGCATCCGGAAAATTTCTTAGTTAAAGCTAAACCATTTAGTCAGTTAGTTGAAGGTTTATGAATAATCTACTAAGAATCTGTTTGAGTTATAATTAATTTCTATTTTTTTAATATTAATATGATGCTACCGTGAGGTAATTAATTGTATCATTTATTGAAGCACTCATACCTATTTGTTCGTAAATTAAATAGCATATTTTAGTCTTCTTATTTAAAGATAGTTTAAAAATTAAATTTCTCAACATTTCAATTTCGACACTTCTTACACCACATATATTATAACAATATAATATAACAACGAACGAAGATCATCGCGATTTTTTACATAATTTGTATGAGTTAGCAAAAAATGAATGGCTATTTACCCCGACACAACGCGGGTAAAGTCGCGGGCATCCACTAGTTTTATATAAGTAACCACATACAATATACATATAAACGTATTACATACATATTCTACTTGCATAGTACTAGTTTTCTAGCCATATAGTATCGTCTAGAGAATGCTGACCCATTTCTAGTCAGTACTTGTGATCGGAAAGGTCGCCGTATTTACCATGTTTACATCGCTTGTCATGTGTAACAATACTGTACATAGATATAGGTCAAGATATAAGATATTGATCGGAGGATTTTAAAAGAGGTGACATCAGTTATTGTGTTTTGACGTGTTCGGCTTTGAAGTTTTGATTGAAACTAATTAGCTATTAGCTAATGTCGTTAAGCTATTTAAGAGGGCCTAGTTTGAAAATTGTGACTCTAGAGTTAGCCACTCGTATATGAGCCCTAGTTATTTTAAGATAAGCTACTAACTTACTTCGTTATTTGATAAATAAAATAATATTTATTGATACAGATTTACAAACATTTAGTAGGTAAAAGTCACACACACATACAATTAATAATAGATAAGAAACTAACATAGTTACTGACAACTTCTCTATATAATTTCTTCTTCATTATCATCAGCCTACAGTCGTCCACTTCTGGACATAGGCATCTCCCAAGACACGCCACTCAGTCAGATTTTGTGCTTCTCGTTGCTCTGTGAACTCATTCAGACTTCAAGACAATTAAAATGCCAAAATATCGCGCTTTGTTCATTAGCTTTATTTTACTAAATTCACTATCTTCAAACCAACTAGATATTTAATTCTTTTCAGACAGAAAAACGTTATTTTCTTTATAATTAAAACACATTTTGAATTCTATTAAGAGTAGACTGTAGGCTTCACATCTTCAGAACAAATGGAACATAAAAAATAAACTGAAACATTGCTTATCTTTTCAAGACAATTTGTGCCGTTACTACAAATTCATTAAAATATACGGTCGCCTCGGTCAGAACGCTCAGTTATTTAGTCTTGTGTTTCTCCAAACGTAATGATAAGTAGGTATTACATTTTAACTATGTAAATAGAAATATTAGAAAAAAAGAGATTCAAAAAGAGAGGATCCCTAATTAGTTCGCAAATTTAAAATAAATAAATAATTTTCATTTTCATTTGATGTCTATTTTTAGTTATTTTGTATTTTAGTATCAGTCGCCTTGAATATATGTATGTTTTTAATTTGCCTCTATTTCACATCTAAACTGTTATCACAGTGTGTTATACTTCAAGCTCAGATAACTGAGATGGCTTAAAATTATAATAAAACTGCCATAAGAAAGTAGATAAAGAAATTCGATATGAAATCAACTGCGATGTCCCTTATTTGGAACAAACAAACAAATACTACATTATAACTTTTCTCTCTCAAGTTTTGTGGTTCTTATCTTTGTTGGCTAAATTATTCTGTGTAATTTGAGACCAGATATTAAATCTCGGCTCATTTGTCGACGACACAGAAAGGAAGATTTTTTTTCTTTTGTGAACCTAAATTGCCTGCTTTTATTTATTACTTACTACACAAGAAGACACCTGTTCTAGACAAAACACATCCTTTAACACGTCCTTTGTAATCTCTTATTTATTCCTTTCCATCCAATGGTTGCCTGGAAGAGATTGCTTTTAGCATTAATCCTGCCACTTGTGGCACTAGTATAAGGATTTTTTCTTCTTTCTTTGTAATTATTATCGTGTGTTGCAATAAAGAATTTTCTATTCTAGAGAAGATTTTTGTTTATTATTTGGATAAAAATTGCATATGACACTTTTGGGACCCCATACTACACACACATGTCAAAGAGCCTTAAGGGCGGTTTGAAAACTCTCGATACCAGATTTGGCCACTCACATTCGATAATAAGAAGAATACACATTATGTAAAATCATGACCACTCTTTTGCCGCGTGGAGATGAAACAAACCAACAATTATTTTTTTCACTTCTCTTAACGGTACAATTACCCGTAAATGATGTCAAAGGTGCAAATTTATCTTTCTTATATATTTTTCTAACAACAATCCCAGAGGTCAATAGTCGCATAAACTATTTCTCTCAACAAGTATTATATTTCCCGATCAGCTATAAAGTACGATAAAACTATTTTGCGCCTTCGATTCCGCTTCTCCCAAGAAATATAAATTGAACGGAATCGATGTTCACAGTTATGTGAAACTAGGACCAATAAACCAATTTATGGTGAAAAATAAAATTATATTAGATTAGTGGGTGGTTCCGGTTAAACTCGCATTAAGAAATATTACACCCCTTTTAAAAGTGGCATTTCCAAAAATGATTTCTTAGCGGATGTCTATGTCATAACATCAACCTGTATGCCAAATTTCAGCCCGATCCGTCCAGTGGTTTGGGCTGTGCGATAATTGATCACTATATGTCAGTCAATCGCTCACCTTTGAGTTTTATATATTATTTAGATGACGTTATTAATAGTTATATCTGCCACCAAACATTTAATTGATGTTTTCTGGCTGCTTGTTGAGAGCCCATTTAATTCAAGTACGACCAGCTGCAAATTTAAGCATCCAGTCACTCTTGTGCAATAAACTGGCTCCCTTTAATAATCAGGCTTTCTACGAAAAATATACCCTCAAAAGAAGGAATTAATATACCTAGTAGCTGAATCCGTCGAATGTAATTCCCATATTGAGGAG
The DNA here is from genome assembly GCA_964023185.1 of Macaria liturata. Taxonomy (NCBI): domain Eukaryota; kingdom Metazoa; phylum Arthropoda; class Insecta; order Lepidoptera; family Geometridae; genus Macaria; species Macaria liturata. Next base: position 10,144,422 of record OZ026822.1, read on the forward strand.
TCGTCTCTAAGGTCATTCGACCGAGGTTACGGGATGAGGTCACCGAGGTCACGGACAGACAGACATATTAACTTGTTATTTTCCATGTCTACGCTGTATTGCTCCCTTAATTTCCTAAACTGTTTGTTTGACCTTTTTTGCTTAGAATATGTTTCGAGCTAGGTTTTTACTAACTTTTTAAGCATGACTAAATAAATGCTGGTTAATTTGAGTATAATGTAGCACACGAGTCTAGGAGATTTTTCTGTGTACTGCAGATTCAAAGATCCTCTCAGTTCACCTTATGTTGTAAAGGAAGGGAATGTATTTTTTCCGTCCATGTCCGGAGCTAACGCGAATAACATCGGAGGCACCGTCAGCTAACAAAAAAAGACTATTCTAAATTTTCTACAAAATTGTCCAGTAAACTTTTCTTTTAAGGAGATTTCCTCATACATTTTTTGCGTTATTTGTGTCAACCTTCTTCGCCCACATTGTATTCGAAATTTCCCCGAATTTCTTCGAGCTTTACCAATTTTTACCCCGCGTTTGGTATTTGACGGTATTCTTTCTATTGACATCTGCTTGTCATTTTATTTTCAATGATGCTATTTTTATATTTGGAGTTAGTGAGATGATGTTTGACCTTTTTTTTAAGAAAAACAGGTGGTTTGCAATTATGTTCATTAGTTATTTTAACAAGTACTTAATTCAAATTTGAAAGTGAAAAATGGATAGTAATGCTTAAACTATACCTATTACTTTCCAGCATTCTAGGTTCTAATTACTACAATGTTTTATTTTTATTTTGTTACACATAAAGCCACAAAGTTTGGACAGATACGGTATCTGTTTTTCACTAAATTAATTCCAGTCGCTTGACAAATGTGGTTTTATTTTTGGCCTCAATGTCCACAGATGGAATGAGATTGGTTTATTCGATTGATGGAATATAATATTCATTGGTTTTATGCCATTGCGATTTTCATATTTTACCTATAATATACATTAATTTTAATTAGTTTTCAATTCCGATTTTATGTGTATTATGTCAAAGACTTGGTTTTCATACTATGTAGTTTATATATAACTTATTAATACCTACGTTTTATTTAGTCAAACGTTATGTATAATAATGTATTGTCAAAAGAAAAGTAACTAAACAAGTATTATATCCGCTATCTAGTACACAAGACACAAGTGTTTCCTTAGTATGGGGATAGATGTCGCTGTGTAAATTATCTCGGAATACTTATTGTTATTTTTCATTATTGAATTCATGAAATTGAAAAAATTTAGTTTAGTCCTTCCGGACTGGGTAGTTCCAAGAAAAAAACACTTAAGTAAAAAAGTCCTTGAAGAATCATTTAAAAAAGTTATAAGGTCATTTTGGAAGGCACAGTTTCAGGTAAAGAGGAAATTCAAAACGTATCTGAATCATTATGGGAGTAAAGAGGGTTGTTCCTGTGTATTTTTTTACGTCAAATAGGCTCACGCTTGACTACAACTCGCCTGATGTTAAGCATCGTTGTAGTCTACAATCTAGCGCACTTGCGTACAAGGAACCTCTTTATTTATTTCTCATTCCCGTTTTCAATATTTACGTAAAACAAAGGCTTAAGCGAATTTTACGTTGGGTAAGCAGTTCTCGAAAACAAAGGGATTGTTACGATTTGCACAAGGGATTATATTACGTTCTGTATGTATGTATACTTACTTTGCATTGCATGTCTTTACGAAATGAAATAATTAATATAATTCTGGAGATTTTGTTGCCTTTTGAATATTCAATTGATATTAGATAATATAGTTTTATATCATATTTACATAATCTACTTTTACATCATATCAATTTGGCCATAATTTTACAATTAACATTATCAATAAAGACGCCCAGTCCAGTTAGACCAGACCAGTCAAGAAGGTTGAGTCACAGTATTTTTGTGCCGTCAGTAATTAATTTTAGTGAAGTGAAAATAAAATAAAACTAATTTTATTCTTTAAAGAATCCAGAGTAACTCAAATACATTTCGTAACCATGTTTCAATATGTTTTAGACTACAATTAATTATTCTTAAATTCAGGACGGCTACAGCGTTAGCCTATTATGTTTTTTTTTATTGTAATTCGTATTGATTAAATTGTCCGAGACGTTAAGATCTTGCTATACTTATTTTAGGCGACATTTATTTGACAATATTATGCTATGGTGGTATATGTGACAATTTACATGATTACTTGTTTTGTTTTATAAATTTCATTACTTTATAAATTACCTACTATGTCATTGGAACCTTTTCCGTATTATTACCAAACGTGGTTAAAATATTAATCTAGAACTTTGAAAATAAAAAGTGGCTTCAAAATTGTGAAGTTGCACTACACAGCAATACACTGACATAAAGCTGAAACCTTTGAACTTTGAATTTTAGCAACCATGTCGATTTAGCTAACCTACTGGAATTCTCACCTAAATTGGCTCATCTGGGATAATTGGATCCCTCTCTAGTAATTAATTAAAGCGTCAGACGATACTTCACTATCACGCGTCGTAGTATCACGTGACATGTGGAAATAACGGGGCAGAGAAATGTAGTTTAGGTTGCATTAATAATTTAGATAACACAGTTCAAAAGTCTGTAACCTTTAAGCTAACACTATAATCATAGAAGATTGGTTTGAATCTGAGCACACGCGTTCCATAAATCACATACTTAAAGTTTATCCATTCCTAACATATACAAACAATACAGGTTGAATAGATCACCTCATGTTAAAGATACATTAAATATTTTCGACATGTTATTTTTTGAGGCGGGATAAATTTTGTCTCAAAACATATGTATAATTAGTAAGCCTTCACTGACCTTATTATCTTGCAGAAGCACTAGCACCACCCTTGAAGCCTAATCCCACAAATCCACTCCTGCCCTATGAAGCCTCCTCGAACTTCTCAAAGGCACTTAGATTTTCTTTGTTCTTTTAGCAACGAAGGTTTTTTTTTTATTGTTGATTGATCAGTTATGTTGAGAGTATTTTTTATATAATATACTCTAAGTATAGTCCATAAGACATAAGTAAAAAGGGTTAGGGAAGCCTTTGCCCAACAATGGGACAATACAGGCTCATAATAATAATTAGTAGGTATACATGAACTTGAAAAGACGAGAAGCAATTACAAGGTTAATTATTAAGATACCAGTAACTTTACATAGTCAAGGCAGAGTACCTACTGGTTTTTTACCAGAATGTAAATTCGTACCTACTTGTGTAAAGTGAGTGTGCTGTGGCGGTAAGTCGGTGTACCGTATTCATGTATTCGTAAATATTTCATTACACATTCGTCCGTCACGTATCAAAGTACGTCTGACGGTTCAGAATCCTTACTCATATAATATGTAACCTGCTATTGGTATCTTGCGACATTTCTAACGATTATTTTTATTGTCATTAATTTTATTGTTATTCTATTCTATCACTACATAGTGTAAAGAAGTCGACTCCCGTTCTCTGTCACATATATGCTCAAAACGAATTTCGATGTGGTTTCCTTACATACTGTTTAAGGAGGAATCTTTTATGTCTATATTATGCATTTTGTCACCGTGCGAAGCCGGGCCGAGTCGGAAATAAAACGTGTAACAATCCACCAATGACAGTGCATAGTAATTGATTATCATCATCATCCACAGCCTTCTCTATCCCACTGCTGGGCATAGGCCTCTCTTTGAATGTGCCAGCTGCGTCGATCTTGTGCAGACCTCATCCATAAGGAACCCGCGACTCGTACAATGTCGTCGACCCATCTCGCTGCCGGAAGACCTACTCCTCGTCTGCCTGTTCTTGGCCAGCACTCAGTAACGGTTTTGCTCCATCTATTGTCGTTTCGTCTAGCCACATGTCCCGCCCAACTCCATTTAAGATTCATTACTGCCAATCCGACATCACGTACCTTGGAAATTGATATGAAAGGAGAATTCAAATGGTCGGAACGGGTATAGCGGGTAGATACCTACAGCTTATTTTTCTTTTCAAGAGTCAGTCCATTCCACCAGCCTATGCCATCATTAAAATGTCACATATTAACGCACTTAAATGCACTTGATTGCTACAAAATTAAAAATTACAAATATCGAAAACATTGTTTTATTAATGTTACAATAAAAACATTCAATTATTTTAAATATTTGATACCAAGATACTAAAATAAGCAGCTCTTTTTTCAAAGGAAATTGGGCAATAAATATGAATAATAGTCCAAATTACATTTGCCAGCGGATATCAGCGTTTATAGCCCTGCCAAGGTCATAGACCAAAGCCTAAATGTAAATAGCGACGGGCAAAAGTAAGGCTGGGAAAAACAACTGTTTCTGGGTTGTTTGCTTTGTGCTACTTTTTCTAACTTGTACTTATGTACCACAAAAATGTTTGTCTATTTGTCATACTAATATGTATCAGTATGTATCTATGTATAAGATTTGTATGTATATTACACACATGTTTTTTTACGAGTAAAACAATATAGATGACTTATTTGAACAATAAAAGGAGTTGGAAAATAAATAAATATTTCCAGACATGCCGTGCAGCGTCATCTAGCCCCATACTAGTTGTGTTATGCGAGAATCAAACCCACAACCTTTAGATTAAAAGGCAGACCCACTTCCAACTCGAAAAACATTTTTAGTTCAAAATAAAAACATTGCTAAAATTATAACAAGCCACAGTAAAGATCAGGCCGAGTTATACAGGCAAGTACATAGTAATTTAATTATGTCAAGTCCCACGTGAGCCCGACCCGGACCAGCGGACTCACAATTAAATCGAAAATGTGTTCTTCTCCCGGAGAATTAGCGCAATTACCGCATTCCAGTAATTTTGGATGTTATTTTATTATTCAGCTCTTATTCCTCTTAGCGAAATAATGTTGTTTCACCGGATAGGAATTCTGTTTGGAGATTGTACGATACATGTATGTACGTTTTGCTGTTATGTTTCTCCAAATAACAGGGAAGAAACATAAATCTAAATATGTTACGGCTTTGGCCAGTTTTTCTTTCAGATTGAAGTTAGTTTGTGTAATTTTCAAGGGCTTTTTTTACAAAAGGTAGAAAGTTTTGCGGCATTTTAGTGAATAAAATTGCATAATAATTTAATTAAATATAACCAAGAATCCGATTTTTAGAAAGATAAGCTGTTTTCATTAAAGTTAGATATATCTCGATGGCAAAAGACTTACCACGAAAAATAGTCAAATTATAAGATACAATACTTACTTACTTACTACTTACTCCGCTGGCGCAGCGACCCAACGTGAGTCTTGGCCTCCGATACAAGAGATCGCCACCGGTCACGGTCTTGAGCCGGTCCCGCCAGTCAGCTACTTGAAGCAAGCGTAGATCTGACTCCACAACGTCCTTCCAGCGGTACCTCGGCCGACCAACGGGACGACGGCCACTCGGGACACCGAGATAGACTAAGAAACAATAGTATATTTAATTAATTTTAATTAAGTACGTAGGTACTGTACGTATATGAATTTATAATAATATATTATGTATGCGTACCTTATATGAGGTTGTTATGGTGGAACTTTATATTAATTAAGATCACCTGTACCCATTTTTCATGCGAATAAATGACATCTGAATCTGAATCTACAACTGCCCCCTTAGACAAGAGGCGTATTTTGGTAAGCGTACTATCGCTCGCTTAAAGAATAGAAAGAGCAATGTATGGGATTGGCATCGCGACGATTGAATGCTATGTCAATCCCATACAATATTGCTCTTTCTATTCTATAAGTGAGTGACAATACGCTCACTAAAATACGGCTCTTGTCTAAGGAGGCTGGTGTTGTAACTAGCTCCATTACTTCCAGACATCATAGATCATAGATAAGGAAAAACATAAAATATTCAGTTATCCGAAAAAATAATCTTCAAAGTGATAGTAAATTGTTTCTTTTTTTACTTAAACATTCCTTCGCAGTGTTGCTTACGGCCTTACAGTAAGATGATAGCAAGCCTTATCTTGCTTTAAACCTTTTAGAGGATGAGATTGGAAACATTTTACACAAACATTTTTGATAAAAAAATATCTTAAGAAAATGCTTCGATAAATCGTATCTCTTTGCTTTTCTTCTTCTTATCGAATGAGAGTGGCCAACTCTGCTGTCGAGAGTTAATAAAGCCGCCCTAAGGGTCTCTGACATGGCTTAACGACTGACGTACTATGACGAACAGCCGGGACCTACAATTTCATGTGTCATCCGACCCATGGAAGCTAAGTACAAAAGTTAACCATTTGTCAAAAAAATACACTAATCAAACAATAATGCATACTTGCTACGGTGCTATAACATCCCAAAATCGTTTATTTCCTGTAATGAAATACTCAAAATTCCAGCAATAAAGTACATAAAATTACGTACATATGTACAAAAATAAAATAGCCTTTATTTCTACTGCTACAAAATGACTTATTATAGTATATGATACAATTTTTTACACTGCTTTTGATAATTTTTAGTAGTTTTATAAACTTTAGTATAATTCTGTATTTATTTGGTTGGCAGAAGTTGCCTGTATGGCATGTACACTTATGTATACTTTGTATTTTATTATATGTAGTTGTTTATGTGTTGTTTACCTATTTTTATGTATAATACTCCTGCCACTCCTGGTGCAGAACCGAGAGGAGTGGCGTCTCTTTGTGTCGGAGGCCAGGATCGACTTTAGGTCGCAGCGCCACATTAGTAAGTAAGGAAGTATGTCTGTTACTAGTGGGATAAAGGCGAACAAACCCCTTGATGGTACTCGTTGCAGCGTGTCTCTGAAGTGAAATGACATTGACATCCCTAGATGCTTGTCAGCTTTTCAGCAGCAAAATACATTAAAACTAAACTCTAAAACCTTTCTTTAACAAGTTTCAAAAGCATATTCAATTTGGATTAATTTACTGTAGGTTATGATACAGATGTCACAGTTTTATATCTTAAAGTGCACTACAGTTGGGCCATCCGGCATGCAAAAATGTTATAAAATAAAAACTAAAAAAACTTATATTATGGAACAATATCATAGCTATAAGTCCATGTAGATAACGTAGAAACAGTGGCGTAGCGTGCCTTGTCGGGGCCCCGTATAAAATTTTTTTTGGAGGCCCTTATATGGAGGTAAAGATTTTTTCGAGTAATTGTTAAAAAATAAATACGAATGCTTTGATACTAAACTAAAAAGAGTTATATATAAATAAATAACGTTACTAAGGGTCACAGTTAGAGAGTGTTCAGTTCAGACGCACACAGATTCTACGCGGATTGTGCTCGTACCTATTAGTAGATACAAAATCACCTGCAGCCCGTCCGTGCATTACTATACACCTGCGTGCTATTTAAACGCAGCGCGTAGTTTAGTGGCCATACAAAACGAGAACCCGAAAGCGAGTCTGCACATCTGAAGTTCTCAACACGCAATTAACGATACGATACGGACTGATAAACAAACAACAAAACAAATCGATCCTACAGATAAGTTAGAATTTTGTTTTTTTTAATCAAGGCACGGAACCCTAAAAACAGTATAATTGTGAAAATCGAGGGGGGAGACAACTTTTTGTGACGGACAGATGGACAGACCGAAATTAAAAGATTTCCTTGTTTATCACTACGGGCCCCTAATAAATGGGTTGGGTAGTAGTGTAGTACTTACCTTTCCAATCTAAATCACTCACAGTATCTTGTCTCTGAAAAAATGAAGAAATTTTGGGCACTTTTTTTATAACCTCGTCCCTTTTCTGTTTAATTTTTCTTTTCTCAGCGCCGCTGGGATAATCTCTTTTCCTTTCACTCATTTCTTTTACAAATCGTTACTAATACTGCTAAACCAGAAGAACAATATTGTTTGTACTGAATTACAATGTAATGCACATTTATATAAAGCGCGTAAATAAACAGTGCACTGCACTCCGTGGTTTAACATCCAATGCAAAGTACAACAACGTACACGTACATCGCGATATCGATGAAGGATTCCCGGGGATTCCCCGCTGAGTTGAAGATGAAGTAAGTAAAACGGGGAAGTCCCGCAGCCCGCCATAACGATGTAGTGTTGCCAACTTTTGAACGCACGCTTAAGGCGGGAAAAAAGGAATTGCTTTATAGAATTTTGTCATTTGTAAAATAAAATAAATTAGAAAGTTTTTATTCTTTTTCCTTACACACTTTGGGGGCCCGTAGCCCGGGGGCCCCGTATAATTGATACGGCAAATACGGCGGTAGCTACGCCCCTGCGTAGAAACATTATATGAAGGGATAGTCCCTTAAAATGACTGACCCTTCGTTTGCTTTTATTATAATTATCTATTCCAAAGCTAACTGGAAGACATTAGACATAAAATATTTACTGAACTCGTCTAAAGGGTTAGGACGGATTAGGGATAAATAGTCGAAGAAAGGATTTACGGAGTTTATTAATATGTAAGCAGTATTTTAGTTGCTTGCTTTGTTTCCAATGAAAGAAAATATAAAAAAAAATGAAAAGGATCACATTAAATTGACCGTAGTTTACAGATATTACAAATTTAAAAAAATATTCGTACAAAAAATTCATTTAGCTATTGCTAGTAAGTAATTTGGTTGCTAAATATGTTTAGGAATCGTTTTACCAGCGGGCTTTAGTGTCATAGAGGTAGATATCACTTGATCTAAAAAAATGTACCTATTTAAAAGATATTTACAAATTTAGAACTAAATGCCTGTCTATCCAATACAGTAAGAATTTACTGAACATCTGATCAGCTTTGTAGAAATAGTTTGAGCTCATTAAAGTTAGCAAGAATTTGTTCACTATTTCCATAATAGAACGAGGTAAGTATTTATATTGAGACTAGCTTGAGACGAGTTTCATCAAAGAGAAACAGATTTGCTAAAAGGTTTTAAATGAAATTGTGGAAAAATATGTAGTGTTTTTCCGCTGCGACAAAACACTACATATTTTCCAGAGTTTAATTAACAATGGATTTCCGCAAAGTAACGCCTGATTTAATATCTTATCTAAAAGGTTTTAGTAAATCTGTATCCCTGGGATGAACAAATAAATTATTACATGTGAGATAAATAACTTTAAATATAGGACTTTATTTACAATAATAAAATATAAAAACAAGGGAAGAAAAACTAAACATACTACTTCTAACTACTACAAATAGGGGCACTTAGAAAATCTTTAGAAAAGCCTAAAGATAATCTAAGTGCTCCAGCCCACTACCAGAGGGCAGCGTGCCCAGCATACTGGCCGCATTACCACGCTGGATGGCAATGCTGATACGTTGAGCCAGAAAAAGGCCAGCATTTTGGTCATGCGAATATAATAATAAAACTTTAAATAAAATAATAAAATAATAACTTTAAATATATTTATTATATCTAATTGTTATTAGAACCACATAGTTGGGCATGGATAGATGGTAGATTTATTTTCTTTTTTTTTTAACCAAGTAATACGTTTTGATTTTGTTTGATATTATTATCATTATAAGAAAAAACGATAAAAATATAAAGCAAACAATTCAAGATCTAGGCTAAATCTTTGTCCTAAAAGTAGAATATTATATCTGGTTTAACCTTAGTGTCCGTAAAAAAGTAATCACTTACCTCCAGCCCACCGGCCCTCGTAAATAGAAGATCAGACATCAAACTTGTAGACACAGAATACACAAAGAAGAATAGAACTAATACACAAAACTTTGCTTCTAAAGGTAACAATTTATTACGTAATGAGTTTTCTTTTTTATTTTTGCTTTTAACTAACTATTAACAACAACACTCAATCTTAACAACTAAATATTGTTTATCCCTTCGGTGATGCCGAGATCCTAAATCGACAAAATACCGGTACTTACTTAGAGTGCTCTGTAAAAACCGGTACTTATGTGTTGTAGGTAGTAGGTAGGTAGATCGTGAGCCGATCCAATACATTGGAAACATGGTTAAGAGAAAACACTTTAAAAAACTAACACGTTAAGTATGTCCTGGCAGTTGGTCACAGTGCTGAAGTTGCTATACCAAATCAGAGTAATTTCTGATTCTTTACTGATATTTTTTGACATATTTTATGCCGTTTTTTTTTCATAAATGTTTACAGAACTGAAACGATACTAAGTAATACTAATTTCAAGACTATCATAAACTGTAAAATTTAAATGATACTGCTTAATTAAGTCAATGCTTTTATAAAACATTTTGTTCACCCAATTTTTCTAGTGACAGAGAGATATTAAGTAATTCTCCCATATCTATGAGAACAGCCACCGCCCCTGGAATATTTGGCACACTTTCAATGCCAAGTTTAGTTTCTATAGAAAACTCTGCCCCATTCTTTGAGTTCGTGCAAAATAATTCTAATCAACTGGAGGCAGCACTCCTGCCACCAATACAACATATTCCAGGGAATGTTTCTAGTTGCAATATCTATCCACAAGCAGTTTTAATCTTGCACCGGCTTTGTCGAGATTTTCTGCGTCTCTGGTTTATGTATGTTTCTTTATTTTTGCACTGATATCTCAGAGTTATGACTTGGAAAAATCTTTAAGGATATTTTTTTTAAATTAAGCTTTAAATGAAATATAAAGCTTTCATAGCTTTCAGCTCGAGTTCCAGTTTGAAACTTGAAACTTTTTCAATTATACAGCTCGCGGACTTACAGTCCTATAGTAATGAGAATGATAATGCTTTTTAATTGATTTAACAATGATACAATCTAATCAACTACGATGTACGACCGGAACAATAACTAGAAATTTTTGAAACACAAGGAAATAAATGATACATTCTTTTTACGATATACTCGTACTTACCTAGAAGTTTGGGAGCACTTTCACCATTGACTATGACTATTATACACTAGTGGGTGCTCGCGGCTTCGCTCGCATTAAGCAGTAAAACTTGCATCCCCTATTTCACCCCTTTAAAAGGGGAATTTCCAAAAATCCTTTCTTAGCGGATGCCTACGTTATAACATCTACCTTAATTCCAAATTTTAGCCCAATCCGTGGTTTGGGCTGTGCGTTGATAGATCACTATATCAGTCAGTCAGTCAGTCACCTTTGAGTTTTACATATTTAGATATATCTGAAAAAACCCAGTCTATGATTTTTACTTCTAATTGTATCTATGTATGTGCAGAGTTCTTGTGCATACAAACTTTATAGTAACATATTATAAACATAGGCACACCATATCCATTAAGTTTGATATTCTAACTCGATGATCATATCATATACATGTTATACTCTGTGACCTATCCCGGATACCACGATAACGGGACGCGATACTCCCGTCTGATAGACCTTGATGTATTGTTCAAGTTTACCAGACTAACAATAGCAAGATAGCATGCTTAAATAGTACCTATATAGAAGTATATACTACGACATAGAAACGCTTCCATTCCCAGTTAAACAATGATAAAATTCAAGACTGATCCATTTTTAGATATTAATTGTTTTTGTTTTTTATCTTGTGCCTTATTTATCCAGAGAGCACCCTCGATGGATCAGATGTTATGGATCTATCTCCTGCGATACTTAGATACTAACTTCGAAAAAAAAAAGACTTAAACAAAAACCCTTTATTAACAACCTCTTAACCCAAATGGCATGTTAGGTTGTAAAGAAATAATGTATTGAGCCATAAAACAGATGATAATAATTAATGAGGCGTAACCCTGTAGCCTGCAGGGCGCGCCCTTGCCCTTATTTTATGGAGTTCACTCCTTAGTGCTTAGTTGAAGAGATATCGAGAGTAGGTATGTAAGATGTAATGGCTTAGCCTTTCTGGGATACTTTATATAACCTATGTTATGTATTAGAGCGTCTTTTTATGTTTTAATGTTATCATACTTATATGTGTCATGTTTTGAGAAACGGTTTAACTCACACAAAGGTTTAATGATGATGATGCCATTTTTATTTGAAAGATTAATTATATAACAATCGAACTCATAGTTTTGTTACACCACAGGTTACACTCATTCAAATTCAAATTCAAAATCATTTATTGCACTCATGGGTTGCTATGCAGATGGTAAATACATATTATACATAAAAAATACTGAAACATTCGCCACAAGCTTACCTTTCGGTGTGCAACTAACGTAGGCTTACTCACATCATTATTACTACACATATGATACACAAAACTGATCATTGTAAGTTATTTAAGAAATACAAAACATCATAGTAACACATGTGTGTACACGTGTGTAATATTACTTATTAGTTCCTGAATTGAAATAAGTAACTACCTATAAGTAGTCTCATGTCGGTATATTATACCCAATTAGTTGAGTAAAACAATTTTAACAGTACACCATCTAATCATGAATCCTTGTAATTTAAGGGCTCAGTTTTTTTTTTTTCTAAAGGCTTCAAACCTTAATAAAGATGATATGACATTTTTTTAGCCAGAGCCACTTTGTTACCTCTGAAATAATAAATGTTTCTCTTATATCTACAGCATTTTTCGCTCCAATGTTTCCGCGGCCACATTTAGCTTTCCAGTTTTCCCCCAGGATTTGCTCGAATTGACGTTAACATTTATTTAAAATTCTCTTTTTAACTTTTAAATATCCCTCACTCATAATTATTGTAATAGAGTTTGTCTTTTTGCTAAATGTATACAAGAGATATTACTGATATCTTGTTTTGGAATATTTTCAAACTAAACGTTTTTTTTACGTTAGATAGGCTCACGCTTTCCTACAACTTGCCTGATGTTAAGCAACATTGTAATCTACGATCTAGCGCGCTTGCCTAGAAGAAACCGGTATGAAAAACAATAAAAACTTCTACTTACAAAAACCCTCAGAATATAGAAAGAACTGTCAAAATTTCTTTGTATATTCTGAGCCTAATTCCTACAGATTCACAAGTTTTAATTCTTTTGCAAGTGTGCCCAAAATTAATTAATATAATATTTGTAATGAATGATTCATTCACCAAGTCGAAAAAACAGTTAAAAAGTTACAAAAAATAATTAACTACGACCTACTAGTTATATTATCTAAGGCTCATTGTTAATTAAGCGTTTTTTATTTATTTAGTAAAAGCACGTAAATGCAATATTAAATTTTAGAACTATGTCAACACCAAACAATCGAAAAAACGACGTGCGTTCAATAGTATTAAAAAATTGAAACAAAAAAATGATAATCAGACAGTGCGCGGGAAACGAGTATGGCGGTGGTAGAATTGGTGGTAGAAACCAGTGAGTGATGGTAGAAATACATGTGTTCGGTATGGCGTCACCGAGCCGTGCGCGCATTGCTCAACTGTGCGCTCATGCAGCGGCTCAAGGCAACTGTTAGAAAGTGGCGTAGAATGCGCCTCTTCCGGAAGAAAGATGGTAAGAAATACATCGTCATCATCATTTTCAGAAAGTATTGTATCAGTAGGATAGGCTTTTGTTTTGTTGTTAAATAATTGCCAATAGTTATAGTGTGGTTATGGTAAATATACGAATTTTAGGTTTTATTTACCTTCGATTAATTGTATTATATGAACTGTAGGTTTATACCTACATTATCGCTTTTATGAGCGAGAATTTATACAGAAAAGCGATAGAAATGATAGTTTTTAATGACCATTTCAATACCGTCATAATATTTAATCATAATCACACTAATTCTATGTTATTAACAACGTGGCTTATCATAACTTCCTGCATAGTTTCATATTATTCATTGTTAAATATTATCCATTCTATCGGACCGTAAAAATTGATGCTAGTTTAAGCTTGGTACTTGATCGTCGAAGTTTATAAAGATTGGCGTTCTGTGTAATATGGTTATCAATCTCTGCCAGCGATTTGCAAACTTAAATTGAGTTAAATATTGGGTAACTATTAAGATAGTTTGTAATTCTCGCGCATATACAACTTGACACCAAACCGCCTTCTATTGTTTGTTATGGTACATAAACCGTCGTGATTTAATTCTATTGTAAGTTTTGTTTCGCAAATCGTCTTAATGCAGTCATAGGACATGAAAAAAAATCTATAGTGTGACAAAACGATTTGTAAATTCTGATGATGAAATAAAACTTTGGCCTATACAAAGTTAAAACAAGCTATGTGCCATGTATATGTGTGTACGTATTAAAAAATCTTTTGAATGTGGTTTTGGTTCAAATACTCAAACTTTTGTATTCATAAAAGTGTAATAATAGCAATTTTTATGGAGAAAGGTGATTTTTTTATCCGACTAATATTGCGCGAATTTGCAATTACATTAAAACAAACTTACTCTGTGACTGTGGATACGGATGCCGTGTTTCTAAACCAAACCATTTGTTAATGTAGTTTAAATTTAGTTCATCTATGTTCTGAGTTTAGCTAACTTCCAACCTAGATCCAAACTGGATGAAAACTAAACTCCACCTTTGGAGTTGTCCAACGTTGTCAGCGTTGTTCCTCATACTACCTTTATAATAGAGTTAAACCTAAAGTTGAACCTAAAGTTCAACTCTCTCTTTCTCAAGTTTTTAATTTATATTTAATTTTGTTAGTCAATTAAATATAAATTAAAAACTTTCTTTCTCTCTTGAGTTGTATTTCCCCATGACTGAGGGTCGTGACTCCCCGCAGAGTTGATTCATTAGGGGAGTTCTCTTGGGCAGATACATAGGGGTGGCGCCCAGATCTTTCCACGGAAGACACATAATATCATCGCATAAGCAGACTCTGGCACCGCTAAGCCATACTCGCTTTTTAACTTAAAGTTAGACACAGTTAAAAAGTAGTCGTATTTTTCTCCTGCGGAAATCGTTTGCCACGAGGTAGGTACGTAAATTATAATATGTACATATGTAGGTACCGCGTCGATAAAAAAAAGGTACCGCGTCGTAGTATGAGGTCTGCGAGTCACATAGGCTACTTTCTACTGCGAAATAATGCGAGCGAAGCCGCGGGCGTCTACTAGTTTATTAATATGATACAAGCGTAAGCTTAGTATGGCGCTGTGTGATATGTCCTGAAACATTTATTTATTTGTTAATATTGTATGTCTTGTTCTCAGACCTGGCGATGTCCCGGCAGTCTTCCAACGAGCCCGTCCCGTCCACGTCAGGCACCCCTGCGCACCACCCCCGCCCGCCGCCCGCTGAGCTACTGCAACTAGTAAGTACAAGCAGTAGCTGCTTCTATTTGTTACAATATTTTATATTTTTAGAGCGGTTTGAAAACTCTCGACACCAGAGTTGGCCACTCTCAGTCATTATTCTCATATTATGATAAGTAGAAGAAGAATATTTTATATTATTAATATTGTTTGTGTTGATATACCACCTTAAGAAAGAGAACACCTAAAAACAAACAAGTTTGTGATTTGAAGCCGGTGAGAAGCAGTTGCAGTGGAATAACACATAATCTTTTGTTACTTATATTCTTATCGGGTTAGTACGCTCCATATTAGGTATAGCCTTTGCTTGCTATCAGGCAAAGTATGGCCAAAAGCAAACCCGTTCAAGTTTATAAAAAAATAACATTTACATACATATGTGACTGTATATCTAACATAATATAATATATCTGTAATGGATTTCCGAAGTAACCATAAAATATCTCTTTTGGATTGAATTTTATAGTCAAAACCGATAACACTGATCAAGTAGATGAGACCGTTTTTACGCTGAGTTAAAATAGCCGAAATTTATAAATACCTACTTCTTTCTTTACTCACATTTGTATACAGACCATGTTGAATGAAAAAAAGCTTTAAAACTTAGTTGTCTTTTAGTCAAACGTCCATCCACAATAGGCACCTAAATAAAAAAGGTCAAGCCCGTTGTTTTAACGTCTATATTTAGTTTTAAAACTTCGGTCCCAGTTCGAATGTGGTTGAAATGCAGATTCCTGCCATCAGATGTAGTTGGTTTCAGTTTAATTGAGTTGTGGCTGTAGCTTGTCATTGAAATAAAGATTTGCTGATATGTGTTTGAAACTAGGCGGTTTCTCATAGCTTTAAAATATAATATATGTACCTATGTCTTATGAATTGTTATGTTCAATGTTGATTTGTAATTTTTCTCATGTCAGGATTTTGAATAAAAAAACTAATCTATGTATATGTTACGGCTAATACCTGAAGTGCGGCTACACCTAGTTTTAGCCGGTTAGAACTAGGTGTAGCCACTTAGTCTTGGTTAAACCTAGTACCAACCGATTGTTTTCGGGTAAAACTAGATCTCAAGTCCTGTTGTAGTGCAAGTGTTGGACTCGAAGTCACTTGTCTGTGACAGAAGGTAGATTAGGTTCGTTAGGTTGCTTTCTACCACGCACATGCGACGACGAGCGAAGCGAGGAGGACCCAACTTCTTTCAAAACATGTTTCGATTCGGGGTTTAACCAAGACTAAGTGGCTACACCTAGTTCTAACCGGCTAAAACTAGGTGTAGCCGCACTTCGGGTATTAGCCGTAACATATATATGTAGTAAGTCTATACATAAGCGTAAAATTATTGGAGCCATAAGTATTTACTTTTAGTTATCATAATAGCATATAAGCCAAGTAGTTGTTGAAATTTCGCTAGTTCAAGTTTGAGGTACAATAGTTGAGTTAGTAACAAACTCTGGTATCGAGAGTATTTAAACCTCCCTTAAGGTCCTACCTTAATAAGAAATAAACGATTGCATATATAATAAGTAATGTCTAAATCTACATACCTATATATAATGATAACTAATATCATTGTTCAAGCGCTGGATCTCTGTCCACATGAACCAGAACAAAAAAATACTCATGCATATTTTTGTGCTATTTTTATTTTTACTATCTTATACGTAATTTTAGTTAACCTGGTCCTCGCAGTGTCCAAATTAGTTTTAGTAACTATGGGTTAAGCCTGAAATAAATGTCTTTTATTATTTTTTATTTATTTTATATTGTGTCTTTGTAACGTAGTTATTTCTTAGTACGTTTCCTAATTCCAGGAGCCTGATGAAGGTCAGAAGCTAAGAGAACAGCATCTCCGTCAGTACGCCTTCTTCCAACTCAGGGTCCACCTCAAACGAGGACAGAACCTCATCGCTATGGACAAGAACGGTACGTGCGCCTCACTCAAACTTCACTATAAACACTATGTCTGTCACTTTCACTCTACACTATACGATCACAACTGCACATATTCACTTACAAATAAATTTAAAAAATAATTATAAACAATAGTGAAGCTTTTTGTCACAGTATTCGGTATTTAATAAAAACAATAGTTTGGATAGCACAATGCTGTGCTACGCAAGTCGCAAGCTTTCGAACATGACTTGAAATGGCACAGCGAATTCCTAGTTCAAGCGTATTGCTTTTATCATAATAAATTTAGCTGAAAATGTAGTTTATTATCTCACCGCGATACTCATAAAATAAGTAAAGGTAAAGGTATACACGTGGTTAGGAGAACTGACGACAGATGGAGTAAGGCAGTTACAGAGTGGTGGCCTAGAACTGGCAGGCGAGGAGTAGGTCGTCCGGCCGCGCGATGGGTCGACGACATCGTCAAAGTCTCGACTTTGACGATGTCGTCGACCCATCGGCCCCCCTCGGGTCCAACCTGGATGAGGTCTGCACAAGATCGACGCAGATGTCACATACGAGTACAAAGGGAGACCTATACCCAGCAGTGGGATCCCAAGGGCTGTGGATGATGATGATGATGAAAGGTATACATTTGTAGGTATTAGTCACTAATGCCTATTACATACCTAGTTACTTTTGACTTTTCAAGTACTGTCACAAATTGCAATAATAAAAGACCATTGTTGATTACGCGTTGTGTTGAAGATCCCGCCTGTTTGTCATGGCATGGTAGGCGTAAAATCGTTTCAGAAACTCTTAACACTGTGATTGGCTTAAAATAAAAAAGAGATTTTTCTTTTCAATACATGAATTTATGCATATTAAGGTGTTTGAAAGTTTGGTATTATTAAAGGCATATCTACGAACTGAAATAAATTAGAACAAATATAATGCTGATAAGTACTTTGCAAACAATGACATTTTATTTTAATCACGTCTAAAACTTTATGAAAAGCTCTCAGAACAAGCTTTTCAGTTTCCTTGTGAAGCTTTCGGACCGTTATAAAGTCTTTAACTAAATAATTCAGACGGAAATGCCGATATTTTTCAAGAAATAACAAGTTTTATTACATCTCGTTTATTCAAATGTCTCTTGAGTTTCTTATACAGGATGTTGTTTAATTTTACAATATTAGTATCGCCTATTTACTTATTTAAAATTCAAAATGTATTCATTCACACTAATTTTCTCACAAATTGGTTTAATAAAATTATAATTTTGTAGAAATAAATCTACATGCTTTTGTATGATATGAACTTATTGGACACCCTGTTTAAGAGTATAATATCAAATATGCAAAAGATATTTTCCATGTTTCGGAACGTCGCAAACTTTGTAATTTTATTATGGCATACATATTTCAACAGAATTTTGGGACATTACGCGAACACCTTTAATATTCTTTTTACTTTACAGCCTACGCATATTTTCCAGTAGTCTTCACGTAAAAATACCCACAAATTGAGCGCCATTATCGCAATATATTAATTTAAAACAACTGTGAATGTTAGTTTCCAACTTTTCCCGAGCGACTTATTTCATAAAAAGGACAATTTATTCTACACGCTTACACTATACACTGTATACAAACAATAACTCACATAATCAATGTTGTAGATAAATAGATTATATTATTATTATTTCCACTTTTTTGCATGTTGTTTTTTGGTTTCATAATTTACGCATAGCTTCTACTGTCCACGTTGTTTAGTACCTACTCATAAAAACATAATTAAGTACAACAGACATGTTTAATAAACATATTATATAGTCATTAAGTGGTAGGTTAATATAAAATATACAATTTGGAGTTTAAAAATGTAGGTACTTGTATTCTGTGTATAAACACCACCATATGAGTAGGCCACATTTATTCGATAAGAAGAAGAACACTAAAAACTTTAAATACATAATTTTATCAGCCGAAGACACAACAAAGTAAGTTTTTGTAAAGTAAGTTTCCAATTTCGAGTTTTATTAAAAATAGTATCGCATTAAGTACTCGTATTTATGTGATAACTCTTATTACGAAAGCCAATAATCGTCTTGGTTGTCTGTTTTATCTGTATTCTGAAGATGAGAATTAAATTTAAAAAAAAGCAACCGTTTAAAATTGTTATCTGTTTGATACTCAGAACATTTTAAGGACTTTTTTCAATTTTAAATTTTTGGTAAAATTTAGTACCTAAAGTAAGTCCTTAACACAATACAAACTTACAGACTCTTCGCTTGCTCAGTCATTTATTACTTTTACCAGATAGTGTAAGCGTCACTAAAATTTTTATCTTCGTCGTTGTAAAGACGAGGGTCGCATAAACCCACCTGAGCTAGATTTACTGACCGTTAGGTTATAGCTAGTAGGTACAGACTTTGTCAAAGGAGATAACAGGTTTTATTAACTTAATTACTTAACTACGTGTATTCAGTAATACTATCCAATGTTTTAACTTAGTTTAAACTTAGTGGCATAGTTTCAGATGTAACTTTAACTAGACTTAGGTACAAAGAACGGGTGATTTAAGTTAAGGGTAAGTAGGTTTTTCTCAGTAGTTTTGTTTTGATCTCAAAATACACTGTATTCTGTGGTTTTGATAAGATTAGCATTTTTATATTTTGCACTCTATACGATACAAGTAAATTCTCGTAAAAGTTAATAAAACACTGCTAATAGAAAACCAATTAGACAGATTATGATAGCCTTTAATGGACGCTAAAACATAACAAATACAAAAAAAAAACTACAAAACTATTTTTTGTGCGCTAGGCAATCTCATCTATACTAATATTATAAAGCTGAAGAGTTTGTTTGTATGTTTGTTTGTTTGAACGCGCTAATCTCAGGAACTACTGGTCCGAATTGAAACTTTATTTTGGTGTTGAAGAGACCATTTATCGAGGAAGGCTTTAGGCTATATAACATCACACTGTAACTAATAGGAGCGAAGAAACAACGGAAAATGTGGAAAAGACGGGGAAAATTATTCATCTTTGAGGGTTTTCCGTTACGTGCGCTGCGAAAATGGTTCAGAAAGTCGTGGGTAACAGCTGTAATTTATAAAGCTGAAGACGTTGTTTATAAAAATAAATATGATACCCAAAATAACTATCCCACGCGGACGAAGTCGCGAGCACAGCTAGTCACTTATAAATATTATGCTACTATTACATAATAATAGTACTAATCATAGAGAACAACAGTGGTCCCGAAATACTATTATTTATATCGGAGTGAAGTAATAAGGCTTTCTACTCACGTACCATTTCTTTCCGGAATGCGTTACTGTCCGAACATGACGGCTTTTCACATTAGATGTAATATTGCCCTAGTTTGGATGATACTCACTATACAATCGAAATCTATGATAGATAGATACTTATTTATTGATAAATTGAAATTCCAACTTAAGAACTTAACGTTACAGAAATTGGTATTTACAATGTATCTCGTCATTTCATATCTGATTATCATCAATATTTTCAAAACGCTACAAACGAAAAATAACAACAATGATAGGTAAACTTTACAAATACATGAAAAACTTTACAATATTTAATTTCTCCTTACGATCTGGAAAATGGTATAGACCCTACCCTAGTTATCTCATTTCAGTTCCTATTACTTAGATAAACCCTTTTATCAAAAATCCGTAGACTTTAAACTTTATACCTTTCTATTATAATTTTCTAGTTATCAACTACCCGTACATGTGTATGTAAAACTCCATTTTACCAATAGCTGCCGCCATTTTTTGTAACTCCATTTCTAGACCAATAGCTGCCCCATAGATACTAGTAAAAGTTGTTAACCCCTTAGCGCCCGCTTGTACTTTTATGTTCGCTTCTTCTAACATCGTCCTATGGGCTCCAACGCAGGACTGTTGTCAGGCACGAGCGACCCGTACGTGAAGTTCAAGGCTTGCGGCCGCCTGCTGCACAAGTCCCGGATCGTGTACCGGGACCTCAATCCCGTGTGGGATGAGTGCTTCACCGTGCCTATTGAAGATCCTTTCCAACCGGTGCAAATTAAGGTGATTACTTTCTATATTATTCTTTCGATATTTTTGTATTCCGATATAAGTCCGATCCATCGAGGAGCCTCTATGGACATGAAAAGCACAAGAGCGACATCAATGGCAGGGGAGGACTATACCCAGTAGTGGGTCAATAAGGGCTGAAGATGATGATGATGATGAAGATATGAGTAAGATAGTAAGGTAAGATAAGCGTGTAAGAATCTGGGCGCCCATCATAATGTACTTACCAAAGAGAATTTCCTCAATTAATTAATTCGGCGGGGAAGTTACGACCCTCAGTAAGGAAGGATACGACTCGAAGAGAAACAATCAGAAGTCACTTTTTACTTTGATCTACTTTATATCTATCTATTTTCTAAAAATAAATATATAAATAAAGCCGTATGTTTGTGTATGTCTATCATATTTTCACGCTTAAATCGCCACACCAATTTGAATGAAAATATGGTATCAATTATTAGATTTACTAAACACTGATACTGGTAATAAAACTGCAGGGTGCCACTTTAAATATTAACTAGGCGCTCATAAATAGCTAGATAATTGGAAATTGTTTAGTGGAGCACAATTGGAGATAGCGTTTGTTATTTATAAATGGGCTGGGCAGTTATGGGTTGATTTGGTTTGGAAAGGAAATGAAACAAACACGGTTACAAGCAAAACACTGAATAAAAAAGAATTTATACTGTGGCTAAATATTTTGACCTCAGAATCCTAAAAGACCTTGTTGAAATCGCTAACTAATCAAAATTTTATGAATATCAAACTTTTTGAATAAATTACGTCAATTTGAACAAATTGAGTTTAAAATTTTATGTTCAAATACAAAATTGTTTTAGGTACCTACCTACTCAATTTATAATGTTTAAAAATCTCTCTCATTTGAATTTGACCTTCATTTCAAATAATGATAAAGAAACCCTTTTTATCATATTCAAATGTGAGGAGATAAAATGTGAAGGTACATTTAAGGTACGGGAATGGGTTATTCCGGTACTCGTCAATGCATATTTCATTCTTTATGGGGTGACCTTAGAGTTTTTGTAAGCGTACCTAACCTATGTATTTGTCAATAGTATTAATTTAGTTTCTCTGTGTCATGAAAAACTATTACACTATTACACAACATTACATTGTTGTTTTAAATATCTTACTAACTTCAGGCGCTAAGGCTACGGGTCTAACCCTAATATTATATTTTACTGAAATTCCGTAGGTAAAGTAATTTAAAACAATGCAAGTAAAGCTGTTCGCAGAAACTATTGGAGATGATAAATATTAAGTAAGTAGCTGTACTCAACATTTTCTCAGTATTTTCCTCTGAGCAACTAGCGCTCCTGTATTTGCTCTGTAAATATCAAACTTTGCTGCTTATTTCCATACACTGGAGCTTGCGCTATATAAATGTAAAGAAGATAGATGGCAGCACTTGTGCTACGTATAGTAAAAAAAGACTGTAATTATGTACAAGTACGTTACATAAATAAACGATTATTTTATAGATTTAGAAAAAGCAGCAAAAGTAAGTACTTAAATGTATGCAATTTCAATACATTAAATTTCAATCCTTAAATTAATTAATATTTGTCTGAGTTAGATGGATTTAGATCAGCACTATCGGTAGATTAGACAAAATACGAAGCATAGATGTGACGCAGTTTAATTGGAACTAGAGTGCTTCTTGTCCTGTCAAAATAGTGCAATTAGGCCTGCCCGTACTATTTCTCAGTTGCTTGCTCGAATTCCACTTTCCCGTGAACTACTAACTAGCTATCTTCAAAGCGAGACTAGACGTTTCCTATTGAATAAGTACGCGCTTAGAGCATAATTTCTGCCCACCATCAGACAAATTGAGGTCTATATAGGTCTATATAAATAGTGTACTCGTTTTGGGAAGAAAATTAGTTTCAATATCATATTACTTGAACCTTCTAGTTCAGATATCTTCCGTTCGCAAAGCTATTTGTACAAAGACTGTACCTAGAAGTGAAGGAGCAGGAAACATGTTATTGCCAGCTCCTCTCTCGGATGACATTTTATTCAGGCGCCAATATGCAGCGGGAATGTAGGGAAACTTGCACGAATGAGAATAGCGAGGATGCCTGCCGGAGAAATGTTCGTATATTATAGACTTATCTTTAAGTAGGATGCAGTTGTTAATCCGTTGAAAATAGAGACAATTTAAGTATTTAGAAGGTCTTTACTTACTCTGTCGACGAGTTTTTAAACAAGGAATCTATTTAATGAGATATGAATAGGACCGCTTCTTTTATTGTTCAGTGTTCACTTTCCACATCTTGTTGTGTAACTGTGTAGTTTACAATTCGCAAATAAATAACTATAAATAAGTTCTAATAACTCTCTCTGTCTCTTCCAGTCGTATTCCTCATTATTGAGGGTCATAACTCCCCCGCAGACTAAATTAATTGGAGAAATTCTCTTGGACAAATACATCGTGATAGCAGCCAAGATCCTACCACGGAAGACACAAGTTCTCGGATTTTGTGATCCTTAAACATGTTAGTTTCCTTACGAGGTTTTCTTTCACCGTTAAGCGACTGCTAATTCACATATAACTTTAAAAGAAGTTCTTATACGAGGAATAAATAAAATAGAAGAAAAAAGAAGAAGAAAGAATATAAGATATATCAGAAAGAAAGAAAATATAAGTTTAAATCTTAATCTCCAGGTGTTCGACTACGACTGGGGTCTCCAGGATGACTTCATGGGTTCCTGCCAGTTGGACCTGACGGCGCTGGAGCTGGGTCGGCTGCAGGACCTGGTCCTGTGTCTGCGAGACCCCAACAAGCCGCATCAGGACCTGGGCGAGATCGTCCTCAATGTGACGCTGTGGCCCAAATCACAGGAGGATAAGGAACAGGTACTTGACTTAATTCCGTAAGATTAAATTCATCATTATCATCATCAGCCCATTATCACCCACTGCTGAGCATAGGCCTCTCTTCTTGTACGCCACTCGTCCCACTCCTGTGCAGAATGAATCCAGTAATTAAAGAATGGGCTGATTGTGTGATGGAGAACGCAACGATGAAAATTCACTGATGACATGGTTGAGCTGGTGAATAATACCTATTTGTTGATGATCATAAGAATGTATCTATTTATCGCGTCATTGTTTCCGGCATAAAGCGAATTTGCTATTTATTTTTATGGAGTGGACAGGTGTTGTGCAATCTATCAATGAATTTTTTGGCATAAATGGTATAAATTTACTACAATATTGGTCCTGGATATGAGACCACTACTCGTACTTTGTATTCTGGGCGACTACTACTTAATGATACACTGTCTGCTGTAACATTGTATTATAGACATGTGACTATGTATGAAGGGCCATTCTACAATTCGACGTGAAACATTACAGGTTTATCTGTTCAAATAATATGTAATGATCTATTCTTTGAACAGATATAACCGTAAATGTTCATAAATAAGTCACCTACATGCTCAGTTCAGATATAACTAGTATTATATGACGTAAATTACCTTTTACTGTCGCCAAGGTCTCTGTAAATAACAGTGCTTTTACCATGTTTGTACAACCACGCCCTCTGTTTACTAAGTAATGCTTTACCAGGCTAGGTCCATGTGCTTACATTATGACACGCCCTAATGTAATGGAAGTGGTGTCTACTGTAGGTACCTAGAGTATTTTTTATGTCATTAGTAATTGTTTATACGATTTTATTGATTCAACTAGTTTTTGCTCGCGTCGCACGCTTTATTATACTTTCCTCTTCAATCACTGTTTATTTAAAAAACTGCATCAATATAAATAAATAAATATTTCAGGACATATCACACAGCGCCATCTAGCCCCATACTAAGCTTACGCTTGTATCATGGGTACTAGATAGCGGATATAATACATATATACTTTTTTTTTGTAAATACATACTTATTATACATAGAAACGACCAGACTCAACACAAGTAACTACAAATTTTAATATGCATAATTACTTGTGTTATGCGGGAATCGAACCCGCACCCCTAGATTAGAAGGCAGAGCCACTACCAACTAAGCTAACAGAGCAGTCGAATATCCGTAGTGTAGTCGAAAAGATTTATGCAGGTACATACAGACAGGGATAGACACGGGAAGTGATTTTGTTTGATTAGTGATTCGTTAATAACGATTACACAATAAGATGTTTTTCTGGTAAATATGTACGACATTAAGATGCACGTACCCACGAAACACTCTAAGCTTGAAAAAGTAATTTGAACACAATACGCATAAATAACATAACAATAACATACACATAAATTGGCCAGTTTTTATTGGGCACATGAACATTGCTGAACAACTTTGCACCAGAAGCGATTACGAACGAGTTAACCAAGTTATAGTACCTAATATTTAATTTATGGTTGGTCATCATCATCCACAGCCTTTGGGATTCCACTCCTGGGTTATAGGCCTCAGCCTCCTCAGCCATCTGCGTCGATCCTGTGCGTACGTGTCCAGGTCATATATGTATACCTACATTACCGTCAAGTTCCTTTGCTAAATAATATTATAAAATCAACATAAGTACATACATACGTAAGTTATGATTAAACTAGGTTAGCTTACCACATTGGCCCAGATTTAATGAATGTCCTAGTCATTTCAAGTCAATTATTGTAATAATCTCAGTATGTCAGTATAGTATAATATAGGTAAATGCGTCCCAGCAGGTTGTTAGCTACCAATTAGTACGAAGTGCTTGTGGAAGCAATGCTTCTTAATAATGGTCGATTTTATCTCAAAGATAGATAGATAGATAGATAGATAAAACTCTTTATTGTACACATTGAAAAAAAAAAGACAAACAGAAACACAAAAGACTTAAAAAATAGTACCACAACTGGCGGCCTTATCGCTAATAGCGATTTCTTCCAGGCAACCGTAGGATGGACAGGAGTCGAAAGAAAAATAAAGGATGGGGTGTCAAAGTGATCTTTTCATCTCATACAGGGAACGAATTTAAAGATTCTCTTACAAGTATAATATAGTGATCATAGTAATGTGCCGCATTATTTAATAATTTCAATATAAGGTGTTTATTATACGTTTACTAAATTTAATAATTATTTTCCGTTTCAATCTTCTGTTTTAGCAAAAAATAACCTTTCAGGGCAGACTGGTACAAAATGTATCTGCTTTGTAATAAATCACAATTTTATTTAATTATATTTTTTTTTCGTTACAGCGTAAATGAGGAACATATAAGTGAGCAAGTTCGTATGAGAGTGGCCAACTCTGGTGTCCGAGTTTTCAATCCGCCCTAAATGCCTCCTTACTATGACAAACAGCCGGTACCCACAAAAACGAGGAACATAACAGGCCAACAAAAACACTTACGCTTTCCTAAACGTATGAATTAGGAAGTCAGAATGCGATCCATCTGTTCGCGCTAAGTTAGGTCTCAACTTAGACCACAAGTCACGTCTAAGCTATTATTCAGTAATCTGTGTCACAAGTTCAAGGCCTGAATGAGTCAGAGCCTCTCTGGGAGACGAGTAGGCTTTAAAGGAGGCGGGGAAATGATAAAAATGGTGTCGCTTTTGCTGATTTGTTAAGTGGCAAGAATTTTAATGATATCACACATTTCATTCAGTAGATACTTACCTAATTGTATACTCACTAGTGGACTTCACAATATTCAAATATCTATTTTGAAATGGATATCAAAACACGACTTTACCTTCAAATTTTATTGTTCTTCAGTATTTGTAGAATGAATATTGTACTTATTCATTTCTATTATACATTCCATTGATATCTAAAATTCACTCCATCAGATTAGAACGAAACCTCATTAATTATAAATATAATCAGATATCTCATATTTATGAACCGACCATTTATTTTATAATAAAAACGCTTTTATGTAAGGCTCCTACTAGATCTGTAAAAGTTTGCTTTAACTATACCTAAGCATACCAACACAAGATACATTATTCTCGGCAGCATGTATTCTCTAAGTATGTCATATCATCAACGGTGTGGCGTGACTTGACATAATCATGCAAAAATATCGAGGTAAAAAAAAAACAAAAGAAAATGTTCAAAAAAACAGCACTTTATTTACCAAC
This sequence comes from Macaria liturata, assembly GCA_964023185.1. NCBI lineage: Eukaryota > Metazoa > Arthropoda > Insecta > Lepidoptera > Geometridae > Macaria > Macaria liturata. The sequence goes on from OZ026822.1 coordinate 10,171,669, forward strand.
CTTGAAGGTTGTTCTCACAGGTACAATGTTGGTCATAGGTTCTAATTTTATAACCATCTCACTTTATCCGGTTAACTTTAGTACTCGATGAGGAATTAATAAGGAAAATATGCATATTAATATTTATTTATACATAACAGACTTATTATGATATTGCTTACTTTTGAAGCCAAATATGATAACTTTCATGGCAAATTATTTGAGGATAATTTTTTGTTTTGAACAGTAGACATCAGTAAGTCCCTACAAATTTTAATTACAAGAAGGATCAAGCGCCAAGCAGAATGTTTCAGCAGCCTCATTTGAGAGTCAGTGCCATTTCAGTACAGGTATGCTCTATCATAATATGATATCTTAGGAAACAGTGACAATTGGGCGGGTACTGCTGCAGATAAACTAATGAAAGTTTAAAAAAAACATTTGTAATTTTTACTATTCCTATTGTACAGAATTCCACTTTTCATATTAAACAATTAAATCTGCTAAGTATATCCATATATAGGAAAAAATGTGTTATTTAATAATCGTTAAATAGTAACGAGGCCGCATTAGAATTATCACCATTACTTCACCTATTTTATAACTCATAACACTTCCGATATTGCTCGATCAATTCGTTCTCAATAATCGTTTGACGAAATTTAAAAATACATCTGCCATTAAAGTACGATGGCAAAGGACATCGGCCTCAATGCAACAAAACGTATACAAATCAACAATCAAGAACCAACCCGTTCCAATGAACAAACAGTTTGCGTTCAAACGCAAGGTCGCGCAAACGTGCGCACAAAACCGCGCGGGAAAAAAATAAATCGTTATTGTAAACATACGCTGTACGTGAATAATCGTGAATAGTGTGATTACTACCATACGACACTAGTAAATGTTAATTTAATGCCTAGTTATTGAGAAAATGTGTGCTAATTTAGTTCTAATCAAAGTTTTAAATTGTAGGTATTCAGACGGTTTGTCACTTTTGTTATTGAGGTTCGCTTCACAAGTTGGTGTTGAAATTGCTGTGGTCAGTGAATTACTGTTGACGGATTTGCAGTTGATTCATAATGATGATATACGGTGGTATCCAGATTCTAGATTTTTATCTAGGCGACTATGTCAATGAAATACTTTTTACTTTCTAAGATTACAATGAGCTTCTTCGTTTAGTTTTTATGGAACGTAAAGTATTTTATTTATAATTTCCTTAAACATAACCTGCAACTATAGCTGAAAAAGAAACATAATGATTGTCATGTACCTACTTTCATATATTTTAAAACCAACACTTTCAAAATATTACTAATAAGTATTAATAATAGAAGGAACATTATCTGGCTGTTAATTTTTTTGTTAAAGTTACTAAACTATTTAGCACCTCGTTATGAACGAATTCAGTGGAATCATATTTCAATTAGTGCTTTTGAAGGTAGTTTATCAAGTTTGTTTATGTTTCCGTGTTTAATTATAACTTGCCTACTTTATAAACGTTACATAATTTAATTAATTTTCCTCAATTTAATGCAAATTAATAAAATCCATTACATTAAACTTGCGCGCTGGACTTCGTGTCTGTCAGTCAGTCTTTTTAAACTAAATGGGCTTTACTTACAATTGACCGCGCAATACGTGTCATGCAGGTAAACGATGATGATAAAAATCTGCGATGGACCTTCTTAAATACTTATGTGACAATCTTACTACCTATTACCTTTATAATTAAGCTTCATTATGACAACTCACAATTACTCAGATATAAGTAAATAAACCTTATTATGTCACAACCTAATGTCCATAATTTTCGAAGGCTCCAGACCGTAACAGCATACAAACCCATATCTCTTGCGATACTCATTTGCCTCACCAAGAAAAAGAATCCAACTTACCACATACGACACAGAAACAGTGATCTTATTCCATTACTGTAAAGTTTAATTTTCATTGCCAAGTTGCAGTTTGAGTTAAACTGTTCTCAGTAAGTTAGTAGCAGTATTTACCAACGCTTGCTAATTCCACAGACCTTGGGCCGTGTGAAGATAATACTCATGATCGTAACTTTTACTGGAACAAAGAAAAAATGCTGTCTGCAATTAATTGGGCGAAATTCATAATCTTTTATATGACTTTCTTTGAAATAATGCACATCATTTTCCTCTTATACATTGTAGGCATATTATTGTTAAGTTATGTAAAAAAAATACACGTGATATGCTCAACTCATTATATGTATTTGCATGCATAATTCATATTGAATTACCCTCGAGATAAGTAGATGATTAATAAACTAATTGAAAATATAATTATTGCTGTAAAATATTAGACTTTATACGAAAAAATGAGTGCAATAGTAAAATAGTATTCCACTAAATAACCACAAAGTTAAAGTCGAGGGTCCAACCTGGATGAGATCGACGCAGATGGCACATAAAAAGGGAGGCCAGCAGTGAGATCCCAAGGGTTATGGATGATGATGATGATGATGATGAAATAACCACAAGCATTTATATATTACTTTTGCCCTTGGAATTGAACTCTTATAAATTTCACAAAAAGGTTTGCTATCAAACTAACGACTCCTTTAAGACTTTGATTGAGTACAACTCTTAAAGAATTATCTGACTAACACATATGTTTGCTTGTGCATTAGCATTCCTTATTTATGATCTAAGATCAAGTCTTATCTGTAAACGGAATTAGATACGTTTACACACCTATACCTACTAAAGTCAAACTAACTAGCAAAAAAAAAAAAAACTAACTAGCAAGTCGGAAAGGTCATTGAATCCGTAGTAGATAGGTGATACAAATGTACTATAGTAGTCAAGATACACAACACAAATAATAGTAAGATATAGTACCTACACAAGATAACCACATTTACCAGCCTCCTTAAAATAGATTGCTGATAATCATTACACAATAATCATATAAAAAAATGTATACCTAATTATATTTTGTAAAATGTAAATTCCACCTTTATCTTTATTATCACCGCTAGATCTACAGTTCTATCTATAGACTATGGTTTCTATCCCTCTCATCCCTAGGTATTTTTACAGCAAATTTGGGCGCTTCTGTGCGTCAGATGACACGTTGTAGGTCCCGGCAGTTTGTCATAGTACGGCAGGCGTTAAGCCATGTCAGAGGCCCTTAGGGCGGCTTGATTAACTCTCGACACCAGAGTTGGCCCCTCTCATGCGATTAGAAGAAGATAGCTAAATTATATATAAAGGCTATTGCTGTATATACATTTGGGATCACGTCAGTGCTCTCGCCAAGTCGAGCAAAAAAGTGGCACAGCAGGGGCCATACTATCCTTTTCTCGATATATAAAAAGATAAAGATAAAGAATCTTTATTGATAATGTAAAGTTGTAACATAGGTATAAGTACTAATATCATAGAATATGCTACACAAATTACAATATCTCGTCAAATTGAATTTATAACATTTAGTTAAGTATAATAAAATTTTAGAAGTTACAATGTCAAGTTGTATTAATAACATAATGAAAATTTTTGTTATTAAAATCATGTCAAACATAATAATAGGTATGTAATCATACAATATATCAACTTAAATAAATCTCGGTACTGTCACTATAGCTGTATAGAGATATATAAAAACATTGTTACAATATTAGTTGTGGAACTCCCTGTTCCCCACGCACTATCTTCATAGCGAGAGTGAATCGGTTCTTGTCGGGTAAGCGCGATCCATCTTAGGCCATAGCCTTTGCTTACCATCAGGCAAACTATGGCCAAGTTCAAACCCATATTAGTTAAAAAAAAATAGTACTAGTACATATCCATTGTAAATATGTAAGATAAAAACATTATTTTATGAAAAAGTTGTAAAGAAACACTTAAACCTAAATATAGAACACCCTAATCATTTTTCTTTGGTAAAGTGTAAACAATGTAATAGCAAATACCTTGAAGCTAAATGCCCCTTAAAATATGTTGTATACATGAAATGGTTATTATATACAAGTATGTATATAGTATATTTTTTAGCTATGTGCTTATAATATCTAGGTCCATCTAAGACCCCGTTAAAAGAAGAGTGCAATTTTCGCCGAAACCGTCTCAAATTCTTGAAAGCAAACTTTTCAAGTCATAAAGACTTTATCAGAAGTTTAACACCCGTTCTATATAGTTCGCGAAAATTCTCACAACCACCATATCCATTTTATACAGAGTCATTACCTGCTGGTATCTTACCAATAAACTAATTTTTAGTGACAACTTTCCAATGTCCAATAATTTGATAAAATCAATGATAAAAAATACGCGGTACTATATCTTGCATATCTGTCAACTATATTATTTTCTTTCGAATCGAAGTAGAATTCATTAAGTCTTTTCGTCTTATTAACAAAAGATTTTAAAAAGACGCCCTTAATAAGTTAAGGCTACTGGTAACTCTGTTTAGATTATTCACAAGAAACAAAGGCTATCCAGAAATCAAGCTCCATATGTTTCGTTTAACAGAAAGATAAAGGCAGATTAAAACAAGCTCGATATTCTAAGAATCCGCTAACAATAACACATGTTTGAAAGAAGCTTTACGAACCAACAGTTTGTTTCCCTAAGCGAAATGAATTTAGAGCAGTGTTATTTGAACTGTCGATGAGGGAAAACGTGCCTCAATTAGTGAAAAAGAATAATACTTGTTGAACATAGTACTAAAAAAATATACTACATTATTAAAAGTATAAATAAAGTATTAGTGAAGATATGTGACAATTAGTGAAAGTAGTTATTATGTGTCGTAGATTAAACATTGAATAGTAAAAGATCTAAATACAATGTCGGATAAAGAAAATAAAATGGACCGACTGAAAAAAGGACTGATAAAAATTCAAGGAAAAATCCAAGACCGCATGGATGACATACAAGACCAAGTCCAAACAAAGATTGAAAAGTCACGCAAATTCATCTCTCATCTCTCCGAAGAAAGCAGGAGTTCTGTGGAAAATAATAACAATACTGAAGACAGTGATAAAATTTCAATAAATTCTAAGAATTCTGTCGATTCTTTGAGAACAACTTCATCTCCTGAGAATAATTTACCGTCTTTTGTGATACATGAACCCGACGTGGATCAAAGTCCAAGAGAATTATGTTCGGATTTCATTAATATTGAAAAGAACAGCGTGTTTTATAGAAGAAGTTTGTCCGCTACGAATTTGTCTTCATACAATGATGATGATAATTCTGACACGAGGAGCTCGAGCGAATCTTGCATCTCCTGTGTATCTTCTGGTGATGAAAGGTAAATTGTTGTTTTTTATTAATAACATACGTACCTATGTTATTTTAGTGCTAAGCAATTCAGTTTTTGATAATTAAATTATTAAACTAAATAAGCTGCACTATAAATAATACTAAGGAAATTCAAGGTAGATATAGTATCAAGTAATTAGTACGATTAGTGTATTACTATAGCAGTGTCACAACAGGCATGTTATGGAAATTTAAACATTTTTTTATATAGCCAGAAAATAGCACCATAACTTTTTATACTTTTTGCAGTAAGTACTGTAATAAATTACCACTGCCGATCTTTACTATAATTTTATGAATGTCGTAAAATTTTTATGACATCCCTAACAAGCACTTAGCGACATCAAACGACATTTTTCTACGCATAGTTACCTTTGTTTGTTTTGAAGAGGAGAATAGTTGAAGTCATAATGCTAGCAAAAACTTGAAAGAGCTTTTTTAACTAGGACATTAAATTCTGACAAACTTTGTTATCGCTAGCAAGAAAACTAGTATTTCGATATTTATCATCCGTGACTTCACTCGCCTATAATAATATACAGGGTTAAAATTATTACACTAGTACTGTATTTATATTTTGTTACTTAGTTTTAGATATTAAGACCGTAGATGGTACTGTCTAATACTTATTGAGCAACAACGTGAGCGTCAACAATATAACTAAAGTCGATTTGTCACTCCAGTAAAATTTGCGGTCCATTCCAGACCTCCCTAAGATTCTCCTTTTAATTGTAATTTTCCCGATCGTCCCCCCCACCACAGAGTACAGGACTTCCGCTTCAGCCGCGCCAGCAGCCTGCCTCCAGGTGCCCAGGTCGACCTTCCAGCCGCCATCAACACCTGCACAGACATCATCGAACGGATCGGGAACAGGTTCCCTAAATTCAAGAGCAAAGGGGACAGGTTCCATAGGGTATTTGAAGCTTTCACTGATATGGTTGGTTGTGGTGTTGTTTTGGTGTGACTAACATTACATAAATGTGTGAAGGAATATAACAAAATACGCAGTTAAGTAATTATATCATACATTTGCTTTGCCGGTTTTAAAACATATAAAAATCATTTATAGGACGAGAAAAGCGGATCGGGAACAGGTTCCCAAAGATCAAGAGCAAAGGGGTCATATGGTTGAATGTGATGTTGTTTTGGTGTAACTAACATATATGGCGCTGTGACCCAAACTGGATCATGACTCTGATACAAAGAAACACCAGTCCTTACGGTTCTGCGCAATCACATCAGACCTGGAGTTTGTGCCTAACCTTAATAAATGTGAGAAGCAGGACATTGGATTTAGGTTTCCTCAAGTCGAGAGCAAAGGTGACAGACTTCATAGGGTATTTATAATTTTAACTGATATGGATTGGTTGTGGTGTTGTTTTGGTGTCACACAGTTTGTATGTATGAATAAAAATAATAGAAAAAAAAATTCGATAATAATATCCGTCGGCTACAAATAATAAAAGTCAGTAACAGGTTTCCCAAGTCCTAAGCAAGTTTATTAGGGCATTTGAATTTTTGACTAATATTCATATGGCTGCATGTGATGTTCTTTTGGTGTCACTAACGTTACTTGCTATAGGTACCTATTTGTAATATTCTGAGATTTTTTCATAAATTATTATATTTATGTTCTTTAAACTGATTAATGTAGGCTAACAACAATGTTACATTGAAACGCTTATTGTAATAACATAATCTGCTCACTAAAATTGTTATCAACAGGATAACCCACTACTTACTAATAACATTATCTATGTTTATTTTTAAAATATCCATTCAAATATTTTTGATAGTAAAAGGATACTAAACCACTCCAGTCACAGTGAAATCTACCCTCTCGTATTTCAAAACCCAACGTTTATACGCCAAATGTTTGTGTTGTGGTCGTTATTAGGGGCCATTTATTTTCTGTACCAGCCCCAATGTCCGGATATAATTCTAAACAGAACCCATTCTTTATTCCAGTACCTGTTAAAGAACACCCGGCTGAGTGACGTGAACAAGAGGCTCAAGGCTCAGATCTGGAGCTCCGTGGTGACCATAGTCCTGGTGGAAGCCAAGAACCTGCCAGCCATGGACCTAGACACGAGGTCCAGTGATCCTTATTGTAAGTTTAGGTGAGTAGACTCTTGTAGAATATTCTGTGGAATACTATATTCGCCTCATCAATTTATTTTTTAGAATTGAATGACGTATCTGAATTTTATAAGACTTTAATCGTCTTAGAAATCTTAGAAAGGCATTTAGGGTGAAAAGCTTAGTTCAATTTTATTGTTATGGACTTTCTATAACTATATTTATGGATCTGGGAACTTTTTTGACTCGTTGGATAAACACCTGGAGGCCTTTGAAAAGATCCCGACATCTGATTAACTTGTTATATCATACTTCTTTCAATTCACTGATGGCTGTGACTTTTGATTCTCTCTGCCTCGAAGGATATTAGAATTCTTTCTAAATATACAAGGAATACCGCAAACTACTAAGGAGTACTAAGGAAAAGTATTTGGTATTTCTTAGCTAGCTCTAAACTGTATGGGCCAACTATTAGAAATCTATTTTTTTATTATATTTGAATAAGATTTTGTTTTATTTGACTAATAGTATTTTTTTTAGCGAGTAATTGAATTTTTGTTCATGATGCAAAATGTAACGTCTCTATTTATCCTTCCAGATTAGGCAACGAGAAGTACAAAAGCAAGGTGGTGTGGAAGTCGCTGCACCCCTCCTGGCTGGAGCAGTTCGACCTGCACCTGTATGATGACCAGGAGCAGATCCTGGAGGTCACCGTGTGGGATAAAGATAAGCAGACCAAGGATGACTTCTTGGGACGGTGAGTTTAAAACTACGCACAACTTCATGATACAAAAGAAATAGTGCAGGGCTTTCGCGGTGTATCACAATCCCTATAATATTCAAAAATGTTAATAACGCTTTTGGTTTCTGTATCTAATTATCTAGCGGCATAAATTACTTTTGGATTCTTCAATTTCTATAAGGTCATGATACAAATTTGTTTCTCTAACCATCTTGGATTAACGCCGTATCAGTTTTATATTCCCGCCCTGACCTAAAAACCGAACTGTTGCAAGCAATAACTTTTGTTTCTTCAAACAAGGCCAAACAAACTGTTCTTAAGCTGTATGGTAACAAATCGCAGAGTGTTTTGTACAATGCATTGAGCTCTTTGGCACTTCGCCAGCTATTCGATTATACTGAATTGAAAGCAACGGTAGGTAAGAAGCATTTAATCGGAAGGATAATTGCGTTGTTTGGTTTTGGACTTGTAAATAGGATTTGCGAAGTGTTAAGACTTGACGATACTAAGAACCCAAATGTTTATTCTATATACCTTACTAGTGGGTGCTCACGGCTTCGCTCGCATTAAAAAGTAAAACTTGCATCCCCTATTTCACCCCTTTAAAAGTGGCATTTCCAAAAATACTTTCTTAGCGGATGCCTACGTCATAACATCTACCTTCATTCCAAATTTCAGCCCAATCCGTCCAGTAGATTTGGCTGTGCGTTGATAGATCACTATATGAGTCAGTCAGTCAATCGTCAGTCAGTCACCATTGAGTTTTATATATTTAGATGTACAGTACACAGAAGTTTGATTAATATAAAGCAAAATATAATTAATTTCATCAAACTAATTAATATTAAAAAACGAAATATATTATGATTGTGTAAAATAGCCAACTTTGAATCGATTTGAATAAATTTAGATTCGTAAAAAGATAAAGTACACTCTGGATTAACAAAAGTTAATATTAATAAACAATTTGTGCGTGCTGTTATATAATACACGTTTATCTAAACAAGCTGAACATCAGTCAAAAATGTTTAAACAACAACATTTTCTCTAAAAGATTTCTTCTGTACCATTTGTCCATGAACTAGAATAACATTTTAACTTCCACATCGGGAGCGTATTTTCCGGTGCGATCCCAAGGGAATTAAACCTATTCAATTGTAGGTAACACAAACCACTTTATGACTTTCCTAGCAACTGTACCTTATTGTATAGGCATAGAGTTTATTTCGCTTTACTTCTTAGCTGTGTAAAATTGCTAGTTCTAAAGTACGGAATCGTGTCTTGGTACAGTCCCTTGGTGACTTTTTTATATTGAGTTTTAAGTCGTCGTCAAGAAGTTAGAAAAGTTACATAGAATTGTACGATCTCTACAGAATACGAGTACATGCGTCCCCAGAACCTAAAATTTTTGGACTATAAAAAAATATGTCCAATTTAAATCCACGATATAAAATAAGTCCGTGACCAAACTAAAATAAATTAAAATACTTTTTTTTCTTTGCTAGGAATTTGACCTACATACATTATGTGCCTATGCACTTTCCAAACACATACATATTTGTATGTTTTTAAAGACCTGTTAATCAACTCTCCCAAGAACTGGGAAATTTTCAGTATATTTATCATCTTGTTAACTTCCAGCTGCACCATAGACCTGTCCCAGCTGGAACGTGAGAAGACGCACAACATCTGGAAGGATCTAGAAGAAGGCAACGGGCAGATATTCCTGCTGCTTACCATCAGCGGCACCACGCAGTCGGAGACCATCACCGACCTCACCAGCTATAAGGAGAACCCCAGGGATATTGAGAATATGGAGAGGCGATATGTGAGTTGTTTTGACCAATAGCATCAGGTTTGCACTTGGCCATAGTTTGCCGGATAGTAAGCTTGGCCTTAGACGGATCGTTCTAGATAGTAAATAGTTTGATAAAATGTTGTGAATTAAGTTTAAAAAAAGTATGTAGGAAACAACGGCTTTTTTGACAAACTCGTTTGATTTCAAAGCCTTCTTAGTACCTACATACATGCTCCACCATTGGCCATATTGACGTTTCAGGCAAATTACTAGTCAAATGCCTGATTTTAGGTAAACTGTATAAAAGAATCATTGACAAAGTGTGTACAAGGGCATACAAAGAAAAGTCTATTTGCAATAGAAATATAGAGATATGAAAGCTGTAGACGATGATGATTTTAACAAAGCTCTCTATCTTCCAGGCGTGGTACCACATGAACGACGCTGGAGCGAGTGGTGTCGGATGGCTCTGCGTCAAGGTGTACGGAGCCAAAGGCCTGGCTGCGGCGGACCTGGGGGGCAAGTCTGACCCATTCTGTGTGCTGGAACTGGGTAACGCCAGACTGCAGACACACACTGAGTACAAGACACTAGCTCCTAACTGGATGAAGATCTTTACATTGTAAGTATCCAAGAAAGGCAAGTATAGAGATATTAGCCATTGTAGTCTATATATAGAAGTCATTAGTCACTGTGGAATTGCTTACCTATTTGAATTATTGACCGTAGCCTAACGATATGGCGGTAGTAACGGTAGAAATCGGAAAGATCTAGGCATATTTTTGTGTTATATTAGCTGGTAGAATCATAGATCGACTTTTTTTCTGCCATAACAAAAAAAAAGAGAGATAAATTGCATCATAAAATATAGTTCGTTTGGAAAGATTGTTGCTGTGTTGTGCAAAGTTTGCTCAATGTAAAACCACACTAACTCACAACTTTCCTCCTTAATATAACAACTAGCTTTGTTGTTGTTTATTAGAAAAAACTGGACATCATCACACAGGTGATGACCTACTTTGATGTCCAGGGTTCACCAACTATTGTATAGTCATAAGCCCTATCTCATAGTAAAATTTTATGTTCACTACTGCTATACTTACCTGTTTCTTTCTAATAAGGTCAAATAAACGTTTTTATTATTATTATTATTATTATATCTAAAAATCCTATATAATTTCCAGCACAGTGAAAGACATAACATCGGTCCTAGACATAACAGTATACGACGAAGACCATGACCATAAAGTGGAGTTCCTCGGAAAGTTGGCGATACCATTACTGACCATCAGGAATGGTGAGAAGAGATGGTACGCGTTGAAAGATAAGAAGATGAGGGCCAGAGCCAAGGGGAACTGGCCGCAGATACTGTTGGAGATGACTGTTATATGGAATCCTGTGAGTTTATTACTTAATAACTTACTTGTATCTAGTTTTCTGAGTAGGTATAGTCAAGTCATCTGCGTTGTTTTTAAAGTCTATGTTTGTTCCATGGTCATCAGCCATGCCCAAATAAATATGTACTCGTTTATAAGACTTTGTCTAGTGCTTGCCATATTTGTCTTTATTTTAAGAACTGTTTCTTGCATGCATTTGTTTCTAGTAAGACTTATGTAGATTTCAAATTTTAGAAAATCTGACTAAATATTTTAATGATTGTCGCTACCATGTTACCTTAAACACAAATCTTTATTTATTTTGACCAAATTTCCAGTTAAAAGGAGCAATTCGTGCAGTGAACCCCAAAGAGCCCAAGTACATGGCACAGGAGGCAAAGTTCAAGCGACAGTTGTTCATAAGGAACGTGATGAGGTTGAAGGCCATCATCATGTGGTTCATAGAAGTAGGGACAATATTACAGTAAGTTGGCAACATTTTATGTAGTATGTTACATATTTACGTGCGTAAAACGAGAAAGATCTCTGTTATTTCGATTTCGGTGAGAAACTCATAATCAAAAAGTTTTGAGCCGTATGTGTCTCAATGCTGAAGCTCAGTCAATTGATTCTTTTAAGAAACGTGTAAAGGATTTTTATCTCTCATTTCATGGTTATTTATTTATCTATATACACGTCCGCGTCGGTATTCATACCTATATATAATTGTATTTTAAATAGTCATTTATAACTTGCATAAAATTGTGCTACATCTTCATCACAGCAATCAAGCAACATCACATAGCCTGGCTATACATGCAGATTATAAAAATAAATTTTAATTATAGTTTTGCTACTTGATAGCTGAATCTATTCGTAGTTTAGCTGCATCTTATATTACATCGATGTTTAATAACAAAGAGACATACTATTGTCAAATAGAAGCGTATACTTATATATTTGTTAAAAAGTTTCAAAGATAAAATTAAAAACCTTTAAAAATTCTTCCAGAGACTGCTTCGAGTGGGAGTCCCGTATACGCTCATTCCTGGGGCTGCTGATTTGGCTCATATTCTGTTACTACTACGAGATGTGGATGTTGCCGCCCATTCTACTAGCTTTCTTCTTCAGGAACTGGCTCATTTATAGACTTACTGGTAAGATATTTTTCGTATACATATATATAGTATTCATATCAAATTACCATATGGGAATAAATAAATATTCCGGGAGATTGCCCACAGCGTAATCTAGTCCCACACTAAGCAAACGCTTGTGTCGCGGGTAATAGATAACGGATATAATTTTTATATACAATAAAGAGTAATGAGATTTTACAGTATTAATTATGAATATTAGTACTAGGTAAAAAGAAACATCTGAACAAGATAAAGACTATTGGTATAATGGAGGAAGCTAAGTCCTACAGTAGGCTAGAATAGCTTATCATGATGATGATTTGTAAAATTTTCGAATGTTCACGTATACATAAATAAACTTAGCTGTAGGTACACAAGTTATACATTTATTTATTTATTTATAGACACAAAAACAACTTACAAACTAAAACTTATAATAAAATACAAACTTAATCTTATATGTGAAACAATTTTAAATTTGTAAGTCTAACTATTGTTATTTATATATTACGTTTGTTTTATTTCCTACACATTACCTGAACATTTATTTAATTGAGTTTCATTTTATGTTCCTTTTATTTTTAGTTCAATTGAAAGCAAAGAGAACTAAATTCGAAAACGATCCACGTCCATTTTTATCCAAATTCTTTTCTAGTAAGTTTATGGTATGTCCAATTTGTTATGTCCGTGTGCTATTTACAGCATGATTTATGTGCAATAAAAACGTATTTTTGGTTAGTTATATCATGTAATTTTTCTTAAATTATCTGTATACCGTTCATATTTACTATTTCACAGCTTGCTGCTGGAAGAATGACTTACAAAAAGTATAGATAGATGGTGTATCATAAATTCGCATGATATGTGTTGTAACTGCATCTTTACTGTTACTAACACAAATAAAGGTTACTAAAGCAAACATTTTCAGAGCTGTCATGAGATATAAATAATTTAATGAGAATAAATAATAGTAATACATAATGATGATGATGATGATAAGCCTTTTATTTGAAACTGGGGTGTTGTTTATTTAGTTTCACTCTGAATGGTGATTTATATAATGTCTCTCAGCTCAAGTTGCCTCTTGGCATAGGCGTCCTCTAACAGTAGTAGTAGGTACATAATAGATACATAATTAGACATGGCTTATTTAAACTAAATAGGCTGACTACAGCTCGCCTGATGTTAAGCAATGTTATAATCTACAATCTTTCACGCTTGCCTTGAAGAAACCGATTCACTCTCGACTAGTTAAGACCGATAAATTTTATAGTTCGAGGGGAAGAGAGACAGGGGATAGAGGGCTTTCTAAAACATTCTAATTGTTTTTCTCAGGAGGGAATCCTCTGTTAATACCAGTGGATGATGAAGACTTATTAGCAGAAGAAGATGACGAAGAGGAAGGAGATAAGGTACAAAATAAATTAACATACAAATTTATTTTTGTTTAGAAAGATCAACATTTGTAAAAGCACGCTATCTGTCGGTCTAAATTACATTAAATTAAATACAGTAGATAAAATATCAACTGGATAATCTAAAATATATACTACTTTATTATATAATATACTGAAAAAAATAACATAGGTACATTTCGTTTCTTTCAATCTATACCTCTTAATAGTACGCAAAAATATCACGGCACGCAGAACTTGAATTTGCATCTTTTTGGTATATTTTGTAATGTTAAGATCGGTTTATGGTAAAATCAATGAAAGCAATTACAAAATTGATTTTTTTTTTGCAGGAAGAGAAGAAATCTCTGAAAGAAAGACTGCAAGCGATACAAGAGGTGACACAGACCGTGCAGAATGCAATCGGATATGTGGCTTCCTTGGGAGAGGCGGTTAAAAAGTAAGTGCACACAAACAAGTGTCAAACCCACTGATCAATTGAATAAGTTGGTAAATTCAAGTTTATCTCTCTCTCTCTCTCTCTCTCTCTCTTGAGTCGTATTGCCTAATGACCCCCCCTGGTCGTGAACCCCCCGCAGAATAAATTTATTAGGGGAGTTCTCATGGGCAGATACAAGTTCATAAGTTTAAAATATATGTTATTGTAATTATCTAATTATGCATTATGAATGCATTAATGACTCAAATTCAAGCCCTTTTACTATACTTGTATTTTTACAATTAAATATATCTGTCTGTTGATCCCGGTTGTTTGTCATAAGCAGTCGTTAAGCCAGAGGCTCTCGGGGCGGTTCTAAAACTCTGACACCAGAGAAAGCCACTCTTCTACTTACAATTTAATGTATTGTTTCAGCCTCTTCAATTTCACCGTGCCATACCTGAGTTACTTAGCTATAATAATGTTGGTCGCAGCCATGATAGTACTCTACATCATACCGCTCAGATATCTACTCATGGCGTGGGGTAAGTTATAACCAACCTAACTTTTTATAAATGTTTGACATGATATTTAAACTTAATTGATAAAGAATGTATGAATGTAATGTATCAAAATGTTTCTAATATTTTCAGGTATTAACAAATTCACTAGGAAGATACTGCGGCCACACACGATACCTAACAATGAAGTTTTAGACTTATTATCTAGAGTACCAGATGATGAACTTTTGGTAAGATTTTTTTAACACAATAGAGCTGAGCTATAACACAGTATACACACCATAACACAGTATAACTATGGACGCTATAAAGATAAAGATAAAAGATAAAGATAAAGAATCTTTATTGATAATGTAAAGTTGTAACATACATAGGTATAGGTATAAGTACTAATATCACAGAATATGCTACACAAATTACAATATCTCGTCAAATTGAATTTATAACATTTAGTTTTTATAAAATTTTAGAAGTTACATATGTCTAGTTTTATTAATCAAATAATGAAAATTTTTGTTATTAAAATCATGTCAAACATAATAATAGGTATGTAATCATACAATATGTCAACTTAAATAAATCTTGGTACTGTCACTTTAGCTGTATATAGTTCATGGACCTGTGGGAAATACATCAGTTCAATTAACATGATACACATTCGACCTATATTGACTCTCACACGAGCGACGTCGCTTTTTCAAAGGTATCTTATACTGATTTTGGTCAACAATTACCTACCAAAAACATGACCCTTAGGCAACGGAAACGCTGCGCAGGAAAAATAATTGTGGACCGCTTCGCTCTGTTCGTCTTGGAAAACGCACTTCCACATATCCTGATACAATAATAATAATTGGATAAAATAGCTGCATCAATAACACTCTATTTATTAGCCGACTGAATGTTATTTCCTTTTTTAGCTGGACTGCAGAGAACTGAAACCCCACTCTGCGAACGAGCGTCGAGACGTAAGAAAGAAGCACAAAGCCTCATAACCCCCCGGGAAGGTCCGGCAACGGGTCAAGCAATACTTTTCCAAGCTTAGGAATAAGAATACTTTGTATGAGTAAACTTACCGACGCACACGAAAACTTTAAAAGTTATCGCGAATCAAACGTAAAGCGCTGCGTTTTAACGCGAGTCCGAGTGTTTTACAAATTCAGAAACGAAACACTGATCGCAGAATACCTTGATATGTAGGTGATTGGTGCATGACTGTTATTGGTCAAAATTCAGATTCAGAATCGTTGAAAACTGTGTACCTACATGTAAGATGATAAAACAACAAAGTTTGTATTTATTTGAGCTTAGACGTCTTTAATTGGCGTTTCGTTTCAGAGTGAAAACTTTCCAAACATGTGAAATACTGACTCGATTGATCTGCGTAGTTCCAAGTTATGAACCCATAACAACCGTCGACTCATAACAAGTATTGTAACCATAGATAGAGTTTTGAAATCACAACTGCTTCATCTTTGCTATTAAGTCTAATTCCAAGTGATTTCCCAAAACCTTTTTTTTTTGTTGAGTTGGTTTATATATCCTTGCCAAAGCATTGAATCTCAATCAAACAGGTGATCTATATTGTTATTTTTTTTATGTTGCCTGTGTTACCTATAATAATCGCACAACCAATGGAAATGTCGTCAAGGTACAAATAATATGCATGTCATCATCGGCTAAATAAAACAAAAAAATGCATTTATTTTCTTAAGTTTTACTGTACAATAAAAACGAAAATGAAGTTAGATTATTTGTTATTTGACACGAGAAGGACATCAAATTACTGTTTCCTACTAAGAGAAAATACATAAAGAACTTTAGATAGAATAAATACGACGACACAGTATCATTCAATCTACATCTAAATAAATTTTCATGATCTCTTCATTAGTTCTCCTATTTGTAAATATTAACTTAGTGGTTAATATCCTTTTTGTTAAATTATTGTAAACTGTGATGAATAGATCTGTAAAAAATATACACCCAAATTGTAATAGATATCTACCCGTATTCGTTTTAAAACTACTTACTTGATTTAGTCCGTTTGGCCGTTTTAGTTTAAGTACCTAGAATACACGTAAAAGGTTTCTTCCAAAACTTCCCAGTTAATGTAATTAGGTTTTCTTAGTAAAAGCTAGCTGCCACTTTAAATTTACCATAAGCAAAGATCTAGATGGCTCAGGTTCGGGTACATCTTTACACGAGTATTTTGAAAATATTAAATCAACGCGTAAGTACGTAAATATAGTACAGACAGAGAAAAAATTCGAAAATATAAAGATTTTCTTCTTCAGTACCGCGTGCTCGAAATAACTAATCCTATTGTTTTAGCTACGTATAATTCATTTGTACAATAAATTTCATAAACATTTGAATTGATACCTTGCCTACCATGCAAAGGAATTCATCTGTTATTTTTAATGCTAGTTACATATAGACATAAACAATTAGCTATTACATTTTTATTACGGTACATTAGAGTTTTCTAAGAAGTAGATAGGATTTTTAAAAAAAAAATTTTGTAAAAAAAAATTGTTAAGATTTTGTTATTTTATTAAAGTTACATTGTTTATAAAGCAATGAATTTCTAATAAACCGCGTGTTTGTGCGACAATTTATGTACATCTAAATGTTATCCTTGTACAGTTTCTCTCATATAAAAACCTAAATTGTTTCATAGAATAAGACTGAGACCAATCTCATTGCATATAAAACTACTTACATCTCAAATTCTTAGAAAAAAGTACGCTTTCTATTTTTCCGATTCTACTTTTAAGAATAGTTTATATTTACTAAGAGTGTAGTGTTTCTGTATGCATGCATATTCTTATATCTATTGTAAAGCACAAAATAATTCAATTTCTCAATTCTGGCTCAAAAATTATTTCACGCACAATTATTTACTTTCTGTGTCGTAGGAGCTTGTTTTGATTCAAGAACAAACATCATTACTAGGATCTCTTGTTAATTTTATTTTACTAGACTAAACTTATTCATCTATTTATCAGTAATATTATGGTCATTTCTTATTTACCAGTAAGTTGTTTTAATAACTCTACTTTATTAGCTATTGTATCGAACAATAATCTGTGTGTTATTGTTTGTTATTTCCTAAATCTAGTCATTTAATTTCTATTCTTGAATTCCTTACACAAATTCTATCTGTTATATTTCAACCCAAGATGAGCAAATGAACAGTCATCCCACTAGTACCTCGAAAGAAATTTCATAAAGATTTCATTAACTAAATATAACCGCCGCCCCTGGCGGCGAATAAATGAACTATGTTACGTTTCTCCTACGTTTTGGTGGTTTTGCTCCGTAGGTATTTAAGATACTTTACGAAATTTCTTACGACAAACTCGTGCTAGTGGAAAAGTTTGAAGTACCTATGCTACAAAAAAGTTAGACTCGCTAAGGACCTATTGTTGAAGGCACGGAATAATGCTGTATTTTATATCCATTGGGGTCATTCTAGTACCTGCTATTTTATGTAATAAATGTCTATCCGATCCATACTTACGTACCTTAGTTACAAAATATAATTTTGTGATGCACATACCTAGATAAAAATGTTAACGCTTTCATATTTTAAAAGAATAAAAATATCAAATTACTATTCTTGAAGTTTTAATTTCAACAAGGTGTAAGCCTTGTCAGTGAATTGAAATAGTTGAGGATTTTCATCCCTCTATAGTCCACCCCGACAGTGTTTTGTTTGTTGGGACAGGAAAAATATTGCCTCCTTTAGATCCCAACTAGTTACTAGTAGTAGGTTCACTAACCACAAAAATCTATTTATCTCACTATCTAAGTACATACACGACATAACGTAAAAGTGATTGACTGGTTGAGCATTGCCTAGTATGTTAAACTGATCGGGGTGTAATTTGGAATCAAAGTTACTATGATGTAAGCATCCGCTGAAGAATTTTAGAGTTTATATTCTAAGGGGTGAAATAGAGGTTATAAAATTTAATTAATACTATTTCGACTACATATTGATAATAATATGTACTATTATTTTTATTTCATAGATTTTAGTAGTGTTTTAAACTACAATTTAGTAGAAAAATATTTACATGTGTTGGCAACATTAAAAAAACTTATGACGTTGTCGACATTTTGTCCGCCATATTGATTACCTGTCATTGTCTTGTCACCGCACCGCTGTGCCTCTAGATTTTGCTGCTGAAGTGCCAATTTTCTTCAAAAACTCCTCAAAAAACAGCCGCCACCATGTCTTCCAAATTGAACGAGTACAAGGAAACAATAGAGCGAAATCTCACAGACAAAAGCAAGCCATGGACGAAATACTTCGAGATGGCAGAACAGAAAACCGGCGTCAACCGGGTGTACATTTTCGTCGGTGAGTTTTTAGTTTTTTTACCTAGTTTATTTATAACCTAAGCGGGATTTGACGTTTCTTTTTGGTTGTGCAGGTCTCGTGGCGTTCACCGGTTTATATTTAGTGTTCGGGTTTGGCGCTGAGCTGATATGCAACGCGATCGGTTTCGTGTACCCTGCCTACATGTCTATGAGGGCTCTGGAATCTCCCCAGAAGGATGACGACACTAAATGGCTGACATATTGGGTGGTCTTCGCCTGCTTCTCGGTCGTGGAATACTTCTCCGACTTCATCGTGGGCTGGTTCCCGTTGTACTGGTTGATTAAGGTCAGTAGTTCACGTAATTTCGCACAAGGTCACCTGACAACTATCATTTTCACTCAAGCATAGTTGTCTGTAATTACAATATGATTGTGAAATCTGCTGAGTTGTACTTATGTTATGATTGTTTTTTTTATCAAAGTTCAACATAAAGGCAGTTGTATTTAGTCATCCATTCATTGTAATGATGTAAAATGAAAACAAGGATGCTCTTGGCTGAGAGCCAAATAAAAGTACTCATGCCTACCACATTAGTATGCAGTTTAAAGCTTTGTCTTGAAATGTTTGACAATCAAATTAAGATGCTGTTTGTTACAATTTGAGAACAACAATAGATTTAATAAATAGTGCATCAAAATGGTAAGTAATAGGATTTCTAAAATATATAGTTTCATAAGTAACCATATTTTTGGTAGGTAGGTATCAATTTAAAATGTGCTCCTTAGTCATAGATTACAATTTATCCAATTGTGAAATATCTACCAACATACTTATCTTTATTGCTCATAGCTTACCTCAGCAAGGTAGGTATTTCAGAATAGTGTCTAGGCAGGTATTCTATATCCATATTGAGCTGCCATAAAGATATCAATCTTTTCCATTTAGTCACTTGAAAGCAATCTTAAAATTGAAAAGTACTTAAGTACTATTTTAGAATTTAATTACAAACCATCCAACATATTGTGCAACTTAATGTTCATAACATTTATTTATTTATTTATTCATACTTGCACACATACAATTTTCCATATAAAATTACATTTGTTAGGTATATATATATGTTATTTACATTTAAGTCGTCAATTAAAAACCAACTGGTCAGACCTAAACTTCTTCACTTGTTAGGCTTACATTTGATTACAGCCCACCTTAGCTCTTAGCTCAAGTGTCAATAGAAATAATTCATTCATCCATAGCTCACAAAATAAGGCAAAATACTCAAATTTACCTTTACAAATAACTCTCTGACTGAAGGCTGTTTATCTAAATGTTATAAATTTCACTTATCACCCTTATCAGTGCTTTAGCTCTTATCAGAGGTGGCTAAACAAACTGTAATGGTTATGTGCATTTCACTGTTACTTGTGATAAGTATTGTATACCTACTCTGCAGTGTCACATTGTGATGTGGACAGATACTCGTAATTTGAAACCAGTTTGTATTAGAGTGGAATCTGAGGTTGAGAGTTTCAAACTATGTTAACTTAGAACATAGTTTTATGTGTGTAAGGTGACTAACAATACATATCATTTATACACTACATACATAATAGACATTATAACTACACTGCAGTTTTTTTTTTATTTAGTTTACAAACAGTAACATACAGTTATATGTACACTCACACTTAAAGTTTCACATATAATCAATCCATATACCTTCCTAACAATTTGGACACAAAAACTTAACATATAATCAAACGAAGAAAGAATGTTTCATTAACTGAATTACCAATAAAAAATAAAACAATAATAAAATTATGATACAAAATAATGATTTTCATTTGAACAATGCTGAAAAACATGACATTTATAGCCATACTAAGCTGCCCTGGGCAGGGATGGCAATGTGACAGCAAACTGGAAGGACCAAAGTGTGCTTTTGAGTACTATCTAAGTAATTATGTTTAGCAAAAATAAGGAAATAGCCCATGTTATGCCCAAGACCATATACTATCACTATACTAATCATCACTATCATCACAATCATGATGATAGGTCACTCTGTTATGGCATAAAAGAGGGACAAAACGACTAACAAACACATTTTATAATAAAATGTATGTTCCACTTCTGACTGCAGAATTTATTTGAAACATGAATTTGTGTAGGACACCATAATTATGATTGAAACAAAATCACAGGATGTGTGGTATAGAGTAGGTATGTGCCTACATACACCTACCACAATAATGTTTAAATGGAGGAAAAAAGTATGATAACAGTATTATAAATAGCACTGTGCAAACAAAACAATATTTGTAGAGAACTGACCTTGCTATGTGTTTTTAATTAACACAAAGAGGTAACTTGCCTTTGTTCTAATTTCATTATGCAATGTTGTACAATAGTGGTAAGCTACCTACTGAACATGTTAATTTTGTATTGTTTTGATTTTGTCTTACCTATAAAATGTAAACAGATTTTCTTTGACTGTGTTCACTTGTTCAGCTTGCATCTTAGTTATTTATGAAATACATACTTACAATGTGTGTTTCCAATCCATGGAAGTGATAGATATGAATGCCACTTTTCACAATCAGATTCAAAAACTAAACACTGTTTGAGCTGATGTACAATGTTTATTTAACTTAGGTGTACTATGACTGCAGTTAAGTATATTTTGTACATTAAAACAAGTATAGGCATACTTTGCATGAACCCTGCTCAGAAGTAATAGCCAGATAGACTATGATTACCACGAAATATAACTTGATTATACAATATAAATATATAAAGCTTAAAGGCTGACTGATATAGTGATCTATCAACACACAGCCTAAACCACTGGACGGATTGGGCTGAAATTTGGAATGAAGGTAGATGTTATGACGTAGGCATCTGCTAAGAAAGGATTTTTGGAAATGCCACTTTTGAAGGAGTAAAATAGGGGATGCAATTTTTACTTCTTAATGCAAGCAAAGCTGCGATCACCCAATAGTTACATATAATATCATAAATCGAGTGTGAATCGGTATGACATTAGTATGTGTGTAATCAGTAAATTTTCAGCATCATCCCTTCACATTAAACAAAAACGATTACCCATTGCAATTAAATAAGTACTTTATTCTGAAAGGTGTTCTGTCCCGCAGTGCATCTTCGTGATATGGTGTTTCCTGCCGTCGGAGTTCAACGGCTCCCTCATCATCTACAACCGCATCATCCGCCCCTACTACCAGAAGCACCACGGACGCATCGATGACATGGCCAACTCAGGTACTCATACTGATTAAATAAAGAATAAAAACCATTTATTGAAACATGAAACCTTAAACTTTACAACCTTCTTCATATTCTATGTTTTACTGAATACCGAATACCGAATATCACAAGAGATATCACAGGAACATGTCTCGACCACATTTTTATAAAAGGCAATCCAGAAAACATTGTTGGTGCTGTATGTAACACCGAAGTCACCGATCACAATATAGTACTAATGGGTCTGTCATCAAAAATCTCTAGTGGAAAACAGCACAAGAACAGATACTTTATCAAAACTGACTATAAAGCGGTTGCTTTAGATCTTCAAAAAGTCAATTGGGATAGTGTTACCAAAGAGGAAGATTTAAATGTTGCTGTTGACAAAATTGAAGAAATACTTAAGTCATCAATCATAAAGAATTCTTGTAAAAAGCGGGTTAGCCGGTCCAAATTCGCACTAAAGCCGTGGATCACTCCCGGCCTTTTGCGTTGCATGAGGCACCGCGACAAGCTGCATCTAGATTTGAGAAATGATCCTGAAAACGTCACAAAGAAAAAGGTGTATCTTAGATACAGGAATTTCTTTAATAATCTTCTCTCAAAGCTTAGACAGGACTTTGAAAGCAAAGATATCGAAGCCAATAAACATCACCCAAAAAAGCTTTGGAAGTCCATCAATACTATCATTGACAATCCATCCAAAAAATCACAAGGTACAGAACTTTTAAATTGTAAATCCAACTTGCAAGATTCTCGAAACTACTGCAACGAATATTTTACGAAAGTGGGTCCTCAGCTAGCCAATGAATTGCTATCTGAACTCAATAGAACTGAAAAAGGCCTGGCAGCAGAAACGGACTTTGTGGGTTCTCGCTTCAGCAGCTCTTTTTATTTTCAACCCACGGATGAATTCGAAGTGGCTAAAATCATCAATGGATTGAAAAAAGGCAGTGCACCAGGTCTTGATGGAATTAAACCTGATCTGATCAAAGAAATAATTCATGAAATTCTAAGTCCTCTCGTTCATATTATAAACACTAGCCTACAGACAGGGACATTTCCCCAGAAATGGAAAGTTGCTAGTGTGACACCAATTCACAAAGCTGGGCAAAAGACACAGCCTGAAAATTATCGACCAATATCGCTTTTGCCAGTACTTTCCAAAATTCTTGAAAAGGTGGTAAATCACAGACTTGTCTGCTACTTAGAGAAATACAATCTGATATCAGATCACCAATACGGGTTCCGACGAGGCAAATCAACTGAAGATGCAATGGAACTACTATCTAATAGAGTGTCTGATAGTCTAGACCAAGGAAAAAAAACAATTGGAGTCTTCCTTGACTTGGCAAAAGCTTTTGACACCATTTCAGTGGATATTCTGTTCAAAAAGCTGGAATTATTCGGGATAAGAGGACTACCACTGAAATGGTTTCAAAGCTACCTTAGCCAAAGGAGTCAATGTATAAAAATTGGGGATAGTTGTAGTGAGACACTTCCTATACGTTTTGGCGTACCACAGGGAAGCGTTCTTGGCCCTACCCTTTTTATTCTATATATTAACGACATACACACGGCAAATACACCTGAAACTGAACTAATCTGTTTCGCGGATGATACTTTAGCCCTGTTCCACTCTAGGAGTTGGAAAGAAGTATTTAAGAAAGCAGAAAAGGGAATGATCAACATTAAACGATGGCTAGACAAAAATCTGCTAACCTTGAATCTTACCAAGACAAAGTATTTATGTTTCCATAAAACCAAGGCGTCGGAACCGAAATCACAGCTAATACTGAAAGTTCACTCATGTGATAGTAGTGCTTGTAATTGTATACCGATTTCTAGGGCCCAATCTATAAAATATTTAGGTGTAATAATTGACGAACGTCTCACGTTCAAGGAACACATTACACTCCTATCTAAAAGAGTCAGAAAACTAATTCACGTCATGAAAGCTTTAAGAAGCTGTGCAACTAAACAAATACTTCGCATAGTTTATACATGTCTCTGTGAATCAATACTCTCGTATTGCATCACCACATGGGGAGGAGCCGGTGGTACCAATATGATGGAAGTGGAGAGAGCTCAAAGAGCTGTCCTCAAGGTTATGCTGAAAAAACCATATAGATATCCCACAGACGAGATTTACACAGAGACAGGAGTATTACGCGTGAGGCAACTGTACATTAAAAAAGTAACGCTTGCAATGCATAGAAGCGCCCTTGTGAAGACTACAACTGGTTCGCCTAGAAGAAGACCCCCTTGCGCTGTACAATCCAGAGTAAAGACAGCTTTCGCACAGCGTCTCCCAGACTTTCGCTTTCCATTTATCTATAATAGAATGGCAAAACTTTGCAAAATCAACGGAAAAACTGTAAAAGAATGCAAAACAATCATACAAGAATATTTATCATCTCTCACTCACACTGAAACAGAAGATATACTTAAGATAGTACAGTAAAAACAACCCTTCCCACTCTCTTCCTTCCATTCTCTACATGCACACGCAAACACACATACACATACCTACACATACATTCACTCACACACACACACACACATACACATAGTTCAAACCCATAGTTGTAACCTAATCTTACCCAGTTCAAGCTTTTACACAGTCATTTCAATAAAAGAAAGATTGAGCCAGTTTTATTTAAATAATAATGTAACCTAGAATTTAACTTTTATAAGTTATAATAAGTTATGTACAAATATTGTTATAGGTACACATAGGTAGCAAGTAAAACCGCACCGTAATTTTGTTAAACTTATAGCAAAGCGAAGTGGGCGCCTGCGATACAAGTGTAAACTTAGTGCAGGGCTCACAAGAACACTAACAAACCTTCCTAGGTAAAAAACCGTAACTCTATCTAAGTTTGTAAATATTAGTTTTTAAGGTTTTATGTAATACTTTCAGTTAATAAATAATTTTGTATTTGTATTTTTGTATTTACTTTAGGAATACAGAATAATGATGTTTTTATGATAACTACATACTTATGTCTTGTTTTGTATGGGATCTTAATGAATGTCAAATAATCTTATGATATTTGGACTTATATGTTAGAAAACTTATTGTGATTTTCTATGATCTGTTAAAATTCTAGACCTGCGAAAAAAAATAAGGTCTTGTCACATTTTGTGTGTATATATTTCACAAAATAAATAAATTATTGTTAAATTTTGCTTATACTTACTTTCAATTGTTAAGATAAAAAATTATGTTTAAATCTGATACATATGTAGATAGAGCTTGTTATATGAATATCAGGTTCAAGTTATCCAAAATCCACAAGGGACAACTATCATAAAATAGGCATAAAAGAAATGTTTAGGCTTTCATATTCTTTTTCCTAATCCAAAAAACCCCACTCTTGAGTACCCATCCTCATGAAATTCAAATGATGTCTCTAACTTTTAGACCTCGACAAAATTCTCAAGAAGGTTGAAGATAAAGTGGACAAAACTGTTAAGGCTTTCACCAAAACAGTGAAGGAGCTGCACAAAGATTAATTAAACCTTAAACAAAGGTATATTTAGTCAATATACTTGGCATGGTGGGCAATAGCTATGTGCTTTCTTTGTTTATGCATAACACATGATTATGTATGGCTTTTTTATGTATCATACCCATGCACTGTCATGATGATGTAAATAACCTATCTCTTGAGTCGTATTTCTTCATGACTGAGGGTCGTGACTCCCCCGCAGAATTAATTCGTTAGGGGAATTATCTTGGGCTTTAGTTGGAAACAATATTATTTGGGTTTTTTTTCTTTGTTATTGTGTGTGGTATTCAAGAGTGGGGATAATTTTGTGCTGCCTTAGTAAATTGGATCAAATGTCAGATTGATTTCATAATTGTTTAAAGTTATTTGTATTAGGCTCATCACAGCAAGTTTCATATTAGGATAGGATCATCCTTCCTCATTGTGTTTGTCTGTGTTTGTTATAGTTTTTTTGTTAGGTAACTACCTATTAAAATAGTATTCTATTATTTTCATTATTCTCAGAGAGCTTTTGTCGATAGCTTATGCAGACATGTAAAGCAATTCGACAATAGATGCTGTTCAAAATCTATAATTTTTTTCTGGCATGAAATAGGCTCTCGCTTGACTACAACTTGCCTGATGTTAACCAACGTTATAATCTACGATCTAGCGCGCAGATATTCAGCTAATTTTAAAAACAGATATTTTAATTTCTACAGTAATATTAATTTGTACAGGAAGCAAATGAAGTTAGGTTACCACTATCATAATATAATGTTGTTCTGAAGGCAGAGGGGCCATAACAGTCCAGCAGATGGTGCAAGGCGCTAACAGCAAGATTAGAGACTCCATACAAAAGTTCGATAAATCGTAAAACGGAACTAATACACGCTTTTACTGGCAACACTGTATGTTTATATTTATTTTTTTATAGCTTTAGATAGTCATTTGTTTTAATTTATTCAATTATTACGTTCTATTTTGTGTTTTTTTATTGTAAATATAGTTTTAGGTCTATTCATGTAGTTTTGCAACGCCATGTTAGCGCCTTACACAATATTCTGCAGGGAAAAGAAAATAATTTACTTAGGTATATTTTACAAGGGTTACCAAAATATCTGGAAATTAATTAAATTAAAACTAAAAAGGTACTAGAATCTCGCTGTGTACGACACAGGTCTACTATATACGATAATAGATGGGAATTGGCTAATGATGAAACCCAAGATAAATCATATGTATTTCCTAAAAATTATTTGGCATTGTGTCCTCTAATATCTTGAATATTTAATTAATGTTTCGTTAAAGTTATAGTCATTGAAGAGTCTGATGGGAGTTCAAACACTTCTTTTATTTTCTAAATTATTTTAGTCTTCGAACTTGGTGGCACAAGTCTCTCCAGGTCTCTCATATAATGAAAGGTCTGTAAAAAATAAATATAATGAAATAAATTCCTTAAATTGATGTAAGGAGTAGGTATCAATAAATACATTAGTTTTATGAATATTATAGTCTTTTATAAGTAGCAACTACATCGGTGCTTTTATATCTAAAGTTAAAGCCAATCGAATAATCCCAAAATATTTGACTAAAATATTAAGGCTTCTTTGATTGTCACATAACTTTCTTAGTGATCATTATAACACTAACAATATCTTTAGTTTTGTTAGAGGTAGGTATTGTTTATAGCATAATTCAGCAAATCGCCCTATTCTTGCTTTTCCATACATTCCACAAAGTAGTTCAATATACGTATGTAGTTTAAATTTGTGTAGTTATAGTGGTTAACATTATTTATAGGTAAACAAGACTAGAGCGCGCACACACACACAAACACACACATGGTAAGTATGTAAACAGTTATGGAAAACTGCTTTGAATGTACTAACTGTGGCTGTAGTAAATAAAATTTTGTAACTAATGTTACTACTTACTGTTTATATACATATGTTTTAATGTATTAAACGCTGTGTAGTGATTTGGACAATTTGTGACCAAAGATGGAAATTATTTTACTCTGTCCTAACTCCATCATAGCACAACTAACTTGTATTTGTAACTAACTTTTTGATGAAATTAAATGTTTACCTACTTACCATAAAACATAACAAGCTTACCACAATTTAAATATGTTCCCCCCCAAGCTGACCAATGATTAACATCAGTCAACCTATTATGTTTAAAAAAACTATCATAATGTTGAAACCATTTGTGATCATATACCATATTGATTGATATATCCAAGCAAATAATGTTTTATTATTCATTTACATACCACATGAAGAGGAAAGATAAATAATGAAGATGTGTAAACGCTATCAAATTTTATATGAACATGATAGGTACATAAAATTATTATCTGCCATATTTAGGTTCTCCACAGATATACTTACTCATAAGTTCATCAAACTTAAGAATAAATCTTTTCAGTATCAGAATTTTTGCTTTCAACTTATTTCTCCAGAACAATAAAATAAAACATTTATTTCGGGTATTTCATGTCATGATCAGGAATTTTTTGGGCCTTTCTACTATTATTTCCCTCAACATAATGGTCATTATCACAAACTTCTTCTTGTATTCTGATAATCTTTGTCACAATACTAATAACTTTTTCTGTCAATTGCAGCATCTCGCCTGGTGGCAGACGCCATCGGCAAGAACAAGTAAAAGCAACGCAAGAAAGAGTGACAAAAGTACAAAGTCATCACCCGCTTCTCACGAGCTTCCGCGGCACGCACCATCTTTACTGTGTTGGATTATCGACTGTGTTTCTATAGCAGTAAGGTTCATTATCTATGTTTACTGTGTGAGCTGAGTTTCTGGTGTCTAAAGGACTTTTGAAGTAGTCTAACGATTATTGAACCTAGACCTAGGATTTACCAATCCTATTTTTTTTATTTACTGTTTGGATTGATCATATTTTTTTTTAAAGTTTTTAGTCCATTCAAGTCCAGACATACTCCATCTTCAGCTAATGTAGCTTGTATAAATGTAGTTTCAAGCATTCTAGTATTCAAATTGCTGACTGTGGAATGTAAATTATAAGATTTTTTGTAATACTTACCCAGGACTCACTCGGGTAGACTAGAACAACTGATAAATTTGGTAAACACTTCCTAGGTTAACAGTTAAGTCTAAATCAAGACTTGTGACATCAGACTGGTAGGTTGTAAGCAGTATATCTATGATAAAAAATGATGTGCATTTTGTCACTCAGACACTAGAGAAAGCTGGTAGGTGGTAGCTCACACAGTTATTTTAGTTACTTTATCTCTGTAACATCTTTTTGTATTGGGACCTGTTGCTATAATTTGTAAGTTAGCTCAAAAATCATAAAACAACGCTAATAAAACATTGTACAACTAAGAATTTTCCGAAACTTTATCAGTACATTATTTTATAAACTTTACTACATATTAACTCGCTTATTTATATCCTAGATTTTGTAACTCATCAAAATTTTATGGAATAAGTTTGTACCAATGAAATTGTAGGTATGCCAAGAAAACCTAGCTAGACCTAAATGACCAAATCATGGTTTTGTATTGTTTTAGACAACTATGTAGTGATAAGATTTTTTCTATATCCAGACAAGATTTACTTTAAAATTAATTAGTTGAATCTATTTCTTTTTCATGGTATTGCCATCCTTTTACGCGTAAGTCTGGCGGTGGTGTTTTCTTTTATTATTTCTGTATTGTAAGATCTCCGAGGAACAATGAATTTCTTCTTTGCTGTTGGTATTTCTTTAGATTGCTCAAGGAATGTTAGTATTGATTTGTTTAAGTTTTTAGGAGTAAAATATTATTATTGTTAGACTATGCAAGTGTTGCCCAATATAATAAATGTCCGAGTGTTGCCATTTCCTTAAAATATTACTGAGGCATTTATTCAGTGCATTATAACAAATATGAAACCCCATTTTGCCTGTACATTTGTAACACGTTTTTTGAAGCCCACATAAAAGCTCATGTAATATACATCTGTGTCTGTGCCTTTACAATTTGCTGCCAGCATTATTGTATTTGTGAAAAGTAATGTTAAAAATTGTATTTTTTTCACTTTCAATAAAAGGAATTCATTGTGTAATAAGTTGTATTATTCATTTTCCTACACATGATTTTAGATTCAATAAAAAAATTACCTTAATTCTACTTCAGAACTAGTAAGAACAAAATATCTGGTAAACCTTAATAATTTATTACAACAATACAACTAAATCTAATCTATTCACAAACAGTATTCTAAGAGGCCTCTGCCTTAGCAGCCTCTGCTTCTTGTCTGGCGAGGTCTTCTCTGGTGGCTGCTCTATTTCTCCAGGCAGTCATGTAGCAGCGAGGGTGGATCGGGAAGAATCCGGTGAGACCTGAAAACCAGCCAAAGTTGGAAATGGAACTAACAAAATAATTTGGTTATTGATGTTAAAAAAAATTGTGCTACTTCAACTAATGTTTTTGGGTTTACACAATACTATACACAAAGTTTTTGATGATTTATCTTTGCCTAAGAGTTCTATGATATACTTACCATTAGTTTATCACCCTAATAGTATAAATTAGTTATATGGATAGACCATTCACTACCAGCCTAAGCAAATTTACAGTCTTTATGTCAATAATTTAATGGGACTGGGAGTTACATAAGTTAAGCCCCAAGACTAGGGATATGTAATAAATGACGATCTTTTTACATCCACAACAATTAAAATAAGTAAGTAAGTGCATCTTACCTAGTAATTCTGCCACAGGTTTAGTTACATGAGCACCCTGTCCCATCCAATACTTTAGCCTTTCCAAATTGAGGGCAACCAGTTTTTCATTGTTGACATTTGGCATAGGGTCATAGGAACCGAGCTGCTCGATCACTGGCAGATGGTTAGGCCTTTTTCTCTGAAAATAGAAACAAATATAACCTCACATTTTCAATCTTATACACCATATTGAGTCAAAATAACTTAAAGAAAAGAAGTAACAATATGAAAAAGCGGATAATAGTTGCTAGGCCTTTTTGAAATCATTTTCTGGGCTATAAACCGTAAAATATATTGATACTTACGTTAGTTACCGAAATATGATAGAAGGGTCTGTTTGTGCATCCTTGGCGCACGAGACGGATGGACTTAGCTGCCTTTATAAAAAACTTGCCTGTGCCGCTAGCTGGAGGCAACGACACAGCCATTTTATATAATTTTTTTGAGACAAATCTAAAGAAAACAAACCCTTTTGGAAAACTTATTTTCGTTCAAAAACAAGATTTGACTTTTCTTGTATCTCACCTCACGCCCAACCCAAGGGAATTCGATGGTAGAATTTTTAAATTTGGTAGAATTTCGTATTATGTTTTTGAACGAAGGAAAACTTACGCTCCTTTATTTGGCGCTAAATATAAAATATTTTGGGGCAAAATATTAATAAAATTCTACGTAAATACAATTTTTGAAGATATCTAATATATTATATATGTACCGATATTTTCCTTTCTTTGTAAATGTATGTGTATCATCCGTCAATTAAACAAAAAAAAAAATTAAATTAACTAACAATTCAAAATTGTATTGGCTAGTTAGCCACGAGCGCAGTTGCAAAAATATATAATGGACGCTACATAAACGATCTCTGGTTGATGCAATACCTATGCCCAATGATTATGATGATTCAGCAATATAGATAGTTATCCATCCAGCGTGGTAATGCGGCCAGTATGCTGGGCACGCTGCCCTCTGGTAGTAGGCTGGAACACTTAGATTATCTTTAGGCTTTTCTAAAGATTTTCTAAGTGCCCCTTTTTGTAGTAGTTAGAAGTAGTATGTTTAGTTTTTCTTCCCTTGTTTTTATATGTTATTATTGTAAATAAATATATATGATTTGTCTAATGAATTTGATAGTTATTGTAGTATAGTTGTAGTATATTGCAGGGTAATAATGGTAACCGTATTCTCGTTTTTTTACAGATTGATATTTTATTAACGTTACTCTGTATCATATCATACAAAAAATCTTATACAGAGTTACCTAAATAGACCTATTACCTCGTAGGTCTAACGAAACATAAATATTCCACTTTTGATCTCGGTACTTATAAAATATATAGGCAACCCGCGGGCATCCCCCGTTAGGAGTAACCAAGTCAGGGCTGGACAGATTTTATTACAATAAATATATTTGTGGTTAGATACGTTCAAAACTAACAATATCCATAACTAATTTATTTACTAATTTTATCCTATCCTAAAAGTACTAGTGTATAAACCCATAAAACCATATTTAACAATAAATTGCATTATACATGGACCACATGCTTACATTGAGACAACAACTACAATCTTTGCAATATGTACGCCCAAAACCCACGCATATTTTTGCAGTGACAATTTTTAATAACGCAGCAAAGTACCAGGGCGTCATATAAGCTAGGAGAGTCCACACAATCTCGTATTGCGGCTGTAACGACCCGGACGGGATGTAATTTTTTTATTGTGCGATACCCGCTTTTCATTCACCGAACTCTATGCGTTAGGGATGGCTTCAGTGCTATACATTTTATCGATATATTTTTTTTAGTTTTTTTAGTTTTTCCGATGTTAAGAAATTCTTGCTTCTTGGTATATTATATTATGCTTGCCACTCTCATGCGAATCTAGGTTTTTAAATTTTTAAGCCCTTCTTGCCCTTCTAATAAATACCTAATGCACAAAAATACTTTGCTTTTTTGTGACTTAAAATCATAGTATCAGTGCTATCAGCTGATATTGTGTATTCATTAATCGACCGGGATCGCAAAATTTATTTGCATTCATTATTAAACATTTTTATCCAGATTATGTTATGTTTTTTAAACAAATAAAATTTTGTATTGTAACGTTGTTGTACTTAGTTACATTATACGCATTAAAATAAATAGAACCCCCGTTCTCGGTTCAATCTAGCTTTGTATTCGTATGATATAAGTAATTTCATATATGTGGTAAGGATTTTCTGGGACATCACTATTTTCTTCCCGATCACTACTACTCTGACCGACATAAGGCGACCTTATTCTCAGACAGAGATAGCACTCAGCTCATCCCGCGCGTGGGAAAGAGACAGCATACAAATGTGGGTCACGGGAGCCGTCTTCAAGCGCTGAAAACGCTAGAAAATAAGAGATGGCGCTGACTATAAATAGAAGAGATTTAAAGTTATAATTAATGGGACTACTTATAATAGAGATAAAGCGTTCGCTTCCTCGTTTTCTTTGTTTTATTTTAGGAAGTTTATTATTGAGAATCATTGGGTTAAAAAATAAAGACTAGTTTGCCCGTTTCCTTTATCAAGATTGTATGATTCATTCACCTACCTATGTTAGTGATGTAGAACTGAAAATACGAATTCAGGCGTTTTAATTGAAATCATTTCTTTACTTACACAATTTACATCCCGTTCGTAATTAAGTTCGTATGAAAATGGCGATCTCTAGTCAAAAATTTTCAAACCGCCAAGGATCTTACTTGTAGCTTGTTAGAAAAATCTTGTCAAACAATTTTATTTATCCTTTTTACTTTCGGATAAGTCCATTTTTAAACTCCTTTATTTATAATTTAACTGAGTATTCCACAATTAAGATGGGGTAACGATACAAGACGCTTTTCGGTAAAATTCTCAGATCCTCGGGGATTTCCAGGCGCTTAATTAACATTATGCCAGCAAAATAATTTAAATGGAGCCTTATTGTTAACACGAAAGCCTCAATTCGTGCCGTTTTCAAGTCATTATTATTTAGTTTCCATTTTCAGGATCAAGTGGTATAAGCTTTTATGCTTATCGAGTTGTTGTAAAACAATTTGTATGTACTTATCCAAAAAATGTTTACATTAAGTCAACACTATTTTCTTGAGTCACCATTTTGCTATTAAATTTATAGCCCTGAATTAAAGACACACCTGTTGTCACTATTATTTAAAAAAAATAGCCTTTTTCATTCTAAGGCAATATACTAATTACTCAATTATTTTTAAAGATAAATTTTACCCATTAATTGGTAATACGTGCATATTACATTTCTTCTACTTACAACCCCCAGTAAGCAATTGATTGTTAATCGCCCAAGACCGTTAACTCTCAGTTATCTGCTGATTACCCATCAAACTCCTACTTAATGGGCGCATTAGATGATAAATTAGTAATCAGTGCCATTAACCATTGATTGCTAGTTAACTGCCCGATACATATTGATCAGTTATATTGATTGGTAATAAAATGTTATCATGAGGTTCGTGAGATTTGATCTCTTCTTATGAAGATGGAATGTAAAATTAGAGGAACCAACATTGAAATATTTGTATACGTGTATCATAGATTTATTCGGTTTATACTTGTACAGATAGATTAGTTTTGATTCTTACATATATGCTTCCTTAATTTAATGCTGAGAGCTATGACTGTCATATAAGTCTGCCAATTTGGTAATGGCGTTTATGTTCATAGGATTTGTGTTTTTTTTTAAATTAGCCATCAATCTCACAAAAAAAACCCCTAATTAGAAAAGTTGATGTTATACTCATTCTTGTCATGAACAAACATTTTTTTGAGTTGGCAGCAGCTACAACTTTGCTACGCGTGCTACGGCGCTACGGCGTAGTAATAAAATAAGCAGCCAAGTTTCAAGTTATTTAATCAAGTTAAGACTTTTCTAGTCATTAAACATTTAAGTGTGAGGATTCAGGACCCGAAATACGAGTATGTCAATAACATTTTTAAGAACTAACATTTTTAATAGGGATCTTTACCACCTTAACAATTCCTTAAGATTTCCAACGAGTACCTAACTAATGTATTTCTGCCCATGAACTGCTCTAATCGCAGTTGCTATGTAAGAGTTCTCTCCGTCTATTTATAGCCTAGTCCGTGTCCGCGCGGGCAGCTCGTGTCCGTGTCTGCGAGGGACGGCGGGTGACGGCCGCGACGGGGGCCGTCGGAAGCAGGCTGGGCTTTCGGCCACAGAAGAGCATCGGAACGAGGCATCGCTCCCGTTTCCTTGAGAATCAATCGCTGGAGCGGCTGAGTGGGCCGCTGTAG
>OZ026822.1:10206788-10228336 GCA_964023185.1 Macaria liturata
ATGTGTGTGGTGACTAGCGAGACATAGTTTGTAAATATGTCCAGCGCTGATTTCTTGTAAGATCGGA
Source organism: Macaria liturata (assembly GCA_964023185.1). Lineage (NCBI taxonomy): Eukaryota > Metazoa > Arthropoda > Insecta > Lepidoptera > Geometridae > Macaria > Macaria liturata. The sequence continues at coordinate 10,206,856 of OZ026822.1, forward strand.
ATCAACAACTAGCGTTACTAGCGATGATGAGTCATGGCCGCCCGCGGCTCCCCCCGCTCTGACGTCACGGGCACGCATGCCTGGAACAAGCCTCGTTCATTGATGTCATACCTCAATGGAGAGGCCATTTTCTTATTGCTTTTATGCACTGTTCTACTAAGATTATGCTCGTATTTTTAGATTGAACTAATAGCGCTATATGAGTGCCGTGCGTGCGCTAGTATGTAGTAAACACACGTAATTGCTGGATTATTATAGATTGTTGCGAGCCATACTTCGTAGAAATATGGCGTGGCAGTATAAGTACATACTAGTAATGTAGCCACAGGACTAAATTAAGACTACATTGGCCTAGGAAATACTTATTTTGTAGATTAGAGCAATTAGACTTGAACATAGCCCTGTAAGCTATATACAATGTAACAGATAGACCTATAACCTATTATTACTAAATGTCTACTACAATACATTGTGTTATTAGCTAATTAAACTATTCATCACAGTTTATTCGGATTTCGAAACATACAGGAACTTAAAAATATATTTAAAAAACGGAATACATAAAATAGCCCACCAATAAGGGGCGCCTATCAAAATCATCTGAAACAACATTAAAATAAAATTCCTGGTCGATTCTAAATTAAAATCCACAAAGTTGATTCCCCATGCCCCCATAACTTGGCAAAGTATGTCACTTCATCGTTCACATAACCAGCTAAGCCAGGGTCGCATTCAGGGTGTGGGCCATCATTCTATACATAGGCTTTTCTTTGTAAACTGGGCAACTTGCTCTAAAAGAGCTGTCTTTAACCGACTTCAAAAAAAGGAGGTTATCAAGTCTTCTGAAAGTTTTTTTGTTTATATATTCAATGTTTATGTTTATGTAACTCAAATCTTATATATTCGTCTATTTACCATTAGACCACAGAGAAACTAAATATATTTTCATTAAGTACTTTAGGAAATATTGAATAATTTAGATAAAAAATTCGTCCCATGGGGCTTTTGACTATTATTGATTGACCAATCATTGCAGTTGCATGAAAATGATCATAATACACTCCAGAACATGCCCTATCTTATTTCTTAATTTTCTATATGATATTGAAAATCCTGATTCGAACCTTTACCAGTAAAAATCAGTTGATAAGAAATAAGTGATATAAGTAATTTATTTCAGGCATACTTAAACATTCATTAATTCCGTAATTACTTACTACTTACTACACTGTTGAGGAAAAATTGGTGAATAAAAGATTCCAGATTATGTATAGTATTTATCTTTTTTTGTTATTTTTCAAATTTAATTTAAAAAATACCAATAAGTAAAAACCATTTTTTAAGTACTTACTTATTTTTCAATACACATTCGGACTCCGAAATTTTTTACTCTCATACGAACTGACTTAAATATTAACTTGTTTAATAATCTATTTGAAATATGCCTCACAAGTTATTATACAATAAACATGCCCCTCTCAGAAATGCCCTAAATCCGTCTCGGGCATTACCCCATTTCATCGTGCAGTAGTATTGTGTGTAACCCAGATTGAGGCGATCAAATCTAAGATAAAGTGAATGCTATTATAATGCCCCAACTCATAGCTTATTGATAGATTGATTGTTTCGGGGAATTGCTGCTTGTAATTTGAAAATGTTCGGACTATCCATTTGATAGGACTTTACAAAGTCATACACTGAATATAACTTTACTTGCGAGGATTTCTATATTGTTCGGTGTTACTTACTATGTATATTGGACTTCAGAATTAATTATGTTTAGGTTTGAAACTGTGTGTCATTTATTTATCGAATACAATAGTAACTGCTTATTTTTCATAAATTATTTATATTTTTTATACAAACTCTAGGTATAAAAATCAAGACTACAGTCTTGGTATAAAAACAATTTTAATGTGAGAAAATTCACACAAATGCAGGCTTGAGTCCCGGATGTCCTAAATCTAGATCTATCTAGGTCTCCAGACGTCCTTATTGGCTAGGAGTCTGTATTACGTCAGCCATCCTTGGCACATACAGAGCTGAGGAAAAAATATTTAACACTATAATTCCTGGTTTTGACAACTTGCCAGGGCGTTATTTGGCACAGGTCGTGAAAGAGGCTCTCGGCGACAACTAGTAAGTACTGACCGCGTTTAATCCGGGATTAAAGAAACGTGGCTGAGGTTTCCTGTTTGAAGTTAATCCAGTGTTGCCGTGGTTAGCCTTGCAGTGAACGACTTAAAATTCGCTTTTTTATTTATTTAAGAGTTGAAGTTTACTTCTCATCTGGGCACTTCCTTGTGTCGGGTGATACGCGTAATAGGCTTCAGTCTTCTTCTTCTTAAGGAGCCATCTCCTACCGGAGGTCGGCTATCATAAGGGTAATTGTCAATTTTGACACAGCTACGGAAATAGGGATCTGATGCTCAGCTTGAACCACGTCTTGAGATTCTTGAGCCACGAGGTTCTTCTTCTGCCAGGTGGTCTCCTGCCTTGGATTTTCACTTGCATTATTGGCTAGCATTATTAGAATGTAGGCTTCAGTATTTGATTAAATCCTGTATGTCAGGCAATTTCAGCGGTACATATAACGCATTTTTCGCAATGATGAGAACATTTGATGACAAAATGTGTTTTGATTCGAAACCTGTGATACATATCTCTGAAGTTGTGATGATGTATGCATTACATACATTATTTTATCGCCTCATCATTTAATAATTTATTGTGATTATTAAAAAACGGTAATAACTCGACATATTATCATGGTTTATTTTCCTCGTCATATCTATCAATGTAATAATGTAGAAAAACTAACAATTAGGTTTTTTTTTCAAAATAAATTTGTTTGTTTTTGAGTAATTCTCAATAAAATAAGCCTGTACTCACATCATCATAATACTCAATCTCGTACACTGTAGGTACATACAAGAGGATTAAATTTTATTGTCCAATAAAAAATTTAACTCTCGTCAGAATCTGCCTTCCTGAAAATGCTTTCGACATTATTAATGATGCAATTAAAAAGTCAGGATTGGAAACGGTTGCAATGTTACATGTGTATGTAATTTGGTAAAACACTTACGTACTACATGCTTATGTTTTTGAAACAACTCAGCTCTACGGTTAATTATCCTTCTTCTGATTTGTAACCAACGAAATAAAGTGCAAAAGTTTATAAGTTAGTTACAATTGACAAAAGCCCATTTGCATGATATTACTAAAACACATTTAGCGACATAGTTATCAATTACAAAATGGATTACAAAATGGCTAAATTTGTTATAAAGCCGTTATGCAAGTGGCTCTCAAAACGTAGACAAAGGTTCTATCGTATGCAAAAAATAAAGTAATTGTCATTTTCCGCTGGGATTTGTGATCAAAAACTAGGTATATAAGACACATCTCAGATTTTACTGAAACTAAAATGACAATCGTGTTATACTTGGTATTCCGATTAATCTATCTCCATGCTCTGTTTTGTTCAAATTAGTCTAGCCGGTTGACTTTTGCCTTTACAATATTGCTGTTGTAAAACATTTTATACACGATACAGTCAGGCAATTGACCATTAGCTTACCTGAAGCGACAGGTATAGAGAACATTATAGAGAAGTACATTTTTAATCAACTCCTGACTGACAAAGGCTACTTTAATCCCATATGCCGCCGCAAGCAAGCGTGGTGCCACTTGTCCAATTTAAGCTGAAGCTTTAACCTTCTGCCATGTAAAGTTGGCTGGCAGCCAGCGGCGGACCTGTTGTGCTGATGATGGCCAAGGCTGGATGATGACTTGGAAACACTTCATGAGGCGTTCACATCGATACATTAACCTTCTATATCTGTAGGAAAGTCAGACTTCATAATAATCTTATCTTATCTCGTTACCTAGTACCCACGACACAAGCGTTTGCTTAGTGTGGGGCTAGATGGCGCTGTGTGCAATGTTCCGGAATATTTATTTTATCTGATACGCGGACCAATTGGATACTAGTTTTTCTTATGTGAAACAGATAGATTGATAAATGCTTTATTGGACACATTTTAAACAATCTAAGTAATATATCAAATTAAAAATCTTACCCAGCTTATCATATATTTTGTAGCTACAAAAAGTATCCGCAAAAATACTTTCAGCTGGTATTGAAGAAAACTCCAACATCTTTAGAAATTGCGTTCCTCCCACTACGATTAAACCGGGGGTTTTAATGAAGAGATTCCTTGGAAATCTATTAATATTGTATGTGAAGGAATTTACGTAACATGTATTTTAACCTATATAATGGTAGAGATATATGTGTTAGATTCATCTAAATCTAAATCTTAATTAAACGACACGAAACGCACGATTAACAATGAAATATGTTTGAGATTAATATATCTTGCTTACATAACTTATTTCAATGATAACAATAACGAAAACGAAATTAAAATTAAAATAATGTAATTCGTGTTTAAAACTCAGTAATATAATACAATTCTATCAGCAACTTACATACAGAACCTACAAATTTCTTAAACGGATATTGAAGTAATTATAGTTTTTGCTGGTAGGCAAAAAAAAACAAAAAGTGCATGCACAAAATTATTAATACACGTAACATTTTTTTTTTATGTGGGATATGTTTGCGTTTGTCTACAGCCTACCCTGATGTTAAGCATTGCTGCAGTCTAGGGTGTAACATGCATTCCCAGAAGATACCTACTAACTCTAGATTTGAAGACCTGAATATGAAAAAATCCTAACACCTTTGAGAACATCTTCATATTCCAAACTTTCAACGTATGCTAAACAAATGAAGTATTAGTTAAGTTAATAATACGAAGGTGGTTCCAATCTATTAATTTATGTTGTAGGTATTGAGAATGCATAACTTTACGGTTCACAAGCAGGGGTCAAGTTACTTGATGCCCTTCAAGTTCAAGCTAAGTTACTTAACTTGATAGTGCGTGTTAGTTTAGTACCTACTTGATTATAGTAAGCAAACATTAACTGCCTTATTATAATCTTGAATCTGTCTGATTCACTCTGCGAAAAAATTATAAAACAAAAGTTTGAATAATCATTTGTTCTAGACTGGTAAATAGGTTATTGATGAAATTTAAAATAACGATTTATTTTCGCCCAAAAAGTTGTAAGCAGGATTCCTTTTGACCCTATTAATAAATTAATACCAACTTTGTCGTATGTAGTCATAGCTTTGACTACAATTCACAAAACAAACATTATTTATTTATTATTTGACCAGAAGGTCACCTGAAACTGTTAATGCCATTGACAAAATTTACGCAAAAATACTAAGAAACCTCTTATTGTTACCAATAATTGGGTATACGATCCTCCAACCTCTCCCGTTATAATTGTGTATTTTCTATCGAAAATAGCTTTTATCGTCCGTGGAAGCGTATTTCAACATTTTTATGCGAACGTAAACTTTATTGGTATCGTAATAAAATCGCAAATCGGTTATTTATTTGCTTTGCTTAGGGCATTGTTTCACATTGTAACCATTTCTAGGATACGGTTCAGAAGTAGCTAGTTCTTAATGGGTGTTATGTCATTTAACTAAATGTACAGTTTTAATACCATTCATTGGTGTTATAAAAATAAACAGCAACTTTGATGTTGCCAAATTTTAATTCCGGATAAAATAGGGTATAATCATTATGTTTTAACCTAGTCTCGTCTGATCTAATCTAGGTAAGCTCAACGTTAGAGCGTGAAAAAGGAACAAATTCACACACTCAGACTTCTATATTCTAAGACTCTGTCACAGAATAGCACCTTATTTAAGAAAGGCATACCTATGCTATTAGTGTTACTTATACAACATCATCATCATCATCCACAGCCCTTGGGATCCCACTGCTGGGTGGGCCATAGGCCTCCCTTTGTTTGTGCCATCTGCGTCGATTTTGTGCAGATCTTGTGTAACTTGTACAATATATAATAATCCCTAAGTCGTACAAACAGTGAACAAGGGCTAGATTCGTACATTAGAACGCAAGGTATTGAATAACATGCATATGATAACATTGTATTCAGACTGCCCTTATCCGATGCAAGGAATTTGCTTCGCTAACAATTTTTCTGCACTGGACAGTCAGGTATTGGACCACCAGGTCTATTGAAATGGCGTTACAGATTGATTAAAGTTGTAATAAATATCGTCAAACTTTATCGTGTTCCTTTAGCTGGGCCTTAATCTAAGTACAACTGCACTTTAAAGCATAAAGCACTTTGTTTTTTTTTTTTACTTTTTTTTTTTTTTAACATGTACCTATATATATACTTTGTTTTGACATGTACCTATATTATTTTAACTTTAAGATGATAATAATAATTAATTCTATTTTATGTTGATTTGAATTGAATGTAATGTAATGTGATTTTCCGATATGGGTCTCAGTAACCCGAAATCAATCAATCAATCAATCAAGAATTCTTTATTGTACACCAATAGCAAAAGAACACAAGTATGAATAAAATATGTAAACCATAGTATTGGGACAGAGGGCGGCCTTATCACTTAAAGTGATCTCTTCCAGGCAACCTGGTTTGGAAAACAACGATAGGAAAACAGTAAAGCTCGCGTACCTACTAAAACTAATACAACTTAATAATACTTAACAAATAGAACAACTAAAAACCTAAAAACATGTAAAATGCCTACATTTACATCTATACAAACAGAGAAAAGAAAACAACACATAATAAACCTACTCAAAAAGAAGGAAAAAAAAACCTGAGTCCACAAATTAGTCATGCATATAATAATTATGAACCAAGTTCTGAAAAATAGGAAGGGATTTGGCCTGCCTAATATGAAGTGGCAGGTCATTCCACAAGCGAATAGCTTGCATAGTGAAAGAAGAGTGGTAGAAAAGGTTGGAATGGTTGAAGTCAGGGATACACAAGCGGAGGACACGGGAAGTACGCAGGGAGTCGGAATGGGAAGCCGTGACATAAGAAAATCTTTCTTTTAGATAAAGCGGAGTGAAAGGATTGAAGAGGATTTTGTACAAAAGGGATAGGATATGAGCATTACGGCGAAAGCGGATAGGTAACCATTTGAGTTTTTTTCGAAATTCGGATATGTGGTCATATTTGCGCAAACCAAATATAAACCGTATGCAGAAATTTTGGAGGCGCTCGAGTTTATCGAGCTGCTCATTGGTTACATCAAGGTAGCAAGCGTCAGCGTAATCTAATATTGGCAGAAGAAGAGATTGAACAAGGGCTAATTTAGTTGTGATAGGCAGAAAGTTACGGAGTCTCCGCAAAGAAGCAGAAGAGGCAAAAACTTTACGGCTCACTTCAGTTAGCTGCGGTGTCCACGTCCATTGGCTATCAAAATGGATTCCGAGATTCTTAACGGAGTCACTCATTTTTATAGGAATGCCATCGAACATAACCACTGGCAAGCATGACCAGTTTATCCTAGAAATTAAACGGGAGCTTCCAACTACGATCGCTTGCGTCTTTGACGCATTTATAGACAATCCGTATGATTTACTCCAGTCGCATATCCGTTGTAAGTCTGCATTAATATAATCTATAGCCTCGTGGAGGCGCTCAAGAGGTGCTTGGGTGTAAATTTGTAAATCGTCTGCATAGAGGTGATAAGAAGAAGAGAGGTTATGTGATATTGAGTTTATAAAAATAGCAAACAGAAGAGGGGATAGCACGCCGCCCTGTGGTACGCCAGCAGCAGTACTGCTCCATGACGAATAATGGTCATCGAGGCGAACCCGCTGCCGGCGAAATAAATGAATTTTAATTTTAATTTTTTTAATTTTTAAAGCAATGGCTTAATTTCAACTCGGACAAAACATTATCGGACAGTTCGGTTCAGTTATCAAAATCGTTTGTTTTAAAAAAGCATAACTATTAAAAAAAACATTGTTAAAATATACAAGTAAGTGAGCAAACTTAAACGATATTACCTAATTTCCAACTACTCTCTAGTGGCTATACAAATACTTACTAAAATCCAAATTCTCACGATTTTAGGAAACTCATCCCAAATGTCCAATCCCCTTAGTATCAAACTCGTTGTAAGCCGGAAATGTTGGCTGTTAAATCTTAAAACAGTGTCGCTTTATTATTAGAAGTCGCATAATGGTGTTACAAGTTTCGAAATATAGGCGGCAACTCTTTAATTTTTTGGGTTCCGTTTCTTGAAGAAAAAAAAATAGTACACGGTTTTCACAAAACCCTTCTAACATTTTTATAATAACACCACCTGATATTCTAAGCTAGTTTTCCGTATTGCTACGAAAATCAATCAACCAATCAATCATCAAAACATAATTGAATGTTTGTCCGTCTGTGTCTCAGTATAATAAATTCAATCGACTATTCTTTCTAAGCCTGGACATGACATACGATGTACATCAGAGCTATCAGCAGGCTTTTTTTAAGTCTGTCTAGGGTCTTTTAGCAAGCTTATGATCTTATGATTCACACCGTTTTAGCGTTTAGGATTTAAAAGAATTATAAAGGTTTTTTATTTGCTCAGGTTATAAAAACCGTTTTGCCGGTGTGGTTATGATCATTGGGCATTATTCAATTTTATATATAATTTAACGTTGTAGCTAAGGCGTCTTAAAAACTGTCGACACTGGAGTGAGCGCACACGCAAACGTTACTTACCTGCTTTATGAATACTTACCTTAATAACTAACACAAACAAACCCCTTCAAGAACAATCCTACATCATTAGCACGCTATAGCGTCCGCCATTTTGTATTTTTTTCACCAAATAACGCGACTGAATGAGTGGTTGCGTAACCATGTCACAGAATACAACACAGTCCAGTACTTTCATAGTAGACTCTGCTTTTCATTGTTCCCTCCATATAGTGCTAGGTCCCGGCTTTTTTCATAGCAGGTAGTGTTATTTTAGGCGTCTAAGGTAATTTGAAAACTCGACGTCAGATTTTTCTAGTCTTATGCGATTCGAACTTATGCCACAGAATACAGAGTACAACTTATGCTAGTTTGACCAACTCCGCAATTGAACCCTTCGAGAGCATCTGCGAAGGCATAATAACTGATAGTTGAATTAAATTTGTTATCCAAGCAAAGTAAGTAGCGATCAGTTAGTAATTGTTGTATATTAGATGATACGAACGATACACAAGTAAAAAAAAAAAATAAGATTTTAAAATAGAGCATAATGACGCGATAGTCTGTTGTAGTATCAATGGCTATTTGAATTTGCATTGAATTAGTCTGTTGTAGGTAAGTCCTCAAAGAAAAGCCCTCTTTCATTCTGCACTTCGATTAAATAAATAAATAAATATTCCGGGACATTGCACACATCGCCATCTAGCCCTACACTACCTACACTAAGCAATTGTTTGTGACGTGGTTACTAGATAACGGATATTTTTATTTTGTAAATACATACTTACTATACATATACAAACGACCAGACTCAACACAAGTAATTATAAATTTTGAAATTCATAAATACTTGTGTCATGAGGAAATCGAACCCGCAACCCTTAGATTTAAAGGCCGAGCCACTACCAACTAACCTAACAGGCCAGTCAATTTCATCAGCCAATACACTATAAGGTACCTTAATAAGTAGTGTACAGAACAAATACATACATTAATAGTTCTTTCTACAAAAAGCGCCACTAGTCATAGAATATGCTCAAGTTACAAGATGATTGTTCAAACTGTTGCAAGAGTTCTGAAAAGGTTACCGGGAGCAGCTGGCTTTTATTGATTATCTACTTAAGAGTACATCTTATGTTGCTGGGAATCGATGTTCTTTACAAATGTGTATCCTAGTTCCTTATGTATACTGATATATGAGATGGCCTATTTTATTTTATTGTTTTCACATGTTGATTTTATTTTATACTAATTACTAATTTACCGTCCTGAATGTACTTTATTGTGAACTTTGGGAAAGACAAGTCTATTAGTTGACTATTTCTTCAAATCTTGTCTAAATGTGATGATCGTGTCAAAATACAGTTGAAGTCAAGATATATTTTCAAAAAAAAAGCTTGATTTTTAAGTCGTACCGCAAAGCTCAATAACAGTATTTCACCGGTTTCTTAACATTACAGAAACTAAAAAACTCAGTCACATATTTCTTAACCATTTGGGTAAACTCTCGGTTTAGTGTACCAGGAGAACATAAATCAGAAACAGTTGAAGACTTGCAAGTTTATTCAGCGCCTCTAGGGACTTGAGGACACGATATCGGGCTTGATACCGGTTCATTTATGTCTACAAAAGCGGTTAGTTCCCTAGTTCTTATGAGAGTGGCCAACTCTGAGTATTTTAATATTTGATTGGTAAGTCTATGAATCAGTTTATGAAGACTGAGTTTCCAATAAAGAACATTCTTTACTCATCTTCTTCTTATCGAATGGGAATGGCCAACTCTGTTGTGCAGAGTTTCAACCCGCAAAGGTTCTAAAGGCCCCTGATATGGCTTATCTACTATCGTATTATAAAAATCAGACGGGACCTACAATTTAACGTAATCCAACCAAAGGAAGTGCCCAACATAAGGTATTCCAGCAGTAATATTAGGAAGGTCGTCTTGTAGTTCGTTATTATATTTTGTATCGGTATTCTGTTTTCGGTTTCTGGTGGCTTGTTGGTTATTAAGAAAGTAGTTTTGATGCATACATATAATATTAGAACTTCAGTCAGTTAATTCATTAAGTACACGTATTTTTATTTAAGTATGTCCAATTGTTTAAAAAAATCTCTTTCTAATATCAAATGATAAGACCAGCCTTGAGATAAACTTCATGCTTTTCCATTGTCTTTTTACATTCTAATTTTATATTCGCTGTTAGTGTCAGCTGACACCGCTTAAATTAGCTTATTTTATCTACAAAATCCTGAACAAAAAACCGGAACAAAAAAACTTATCCGGTTTCCAGCCCGGTATATGTGAGAATGTAAATGTTTCTAAACCGGCATATTTATTTTAGCCAAAATCGTTTGCCTAGCCAAACACGGGGTTAGCAACTTCGTCGTTTCAAACTTTGCAATTTGTTTTAGAAACCTACGAGAAAATGTTCAGAATTATCTCAGTATTTCTGTGGATTAGGTGAATGTTGAATTGAAATAGTTGAAATTCTCGGAATACTAAAATACTTGGGTAATTTTGCGAGTGGATTCTCTGATAATTTTATGAATTAAGTGCCTAACTTATTATTACAACATCTAAATATATAAAACTCAAAGGTGACTGACTGACTGACTGACTCACATAGTGATCTCAGAATGCACAATCCAAACCACTGGATGGATCAGGCATCCAGATAGATGTTATGACGTAGGCATCGGCTTAGAAAGGATTTTTGGAAATGCCAATTTAAAGGGGTAAATTAGGGGATGCAAGTGTTATTTATATATGCGAGTGAAGTCGCGAGCACCTAGTGTTTTTATATTTTATGATATAAGCACTTACATGTATGTATGTTGCAACTTTACAATATCAATAAAGATTCTTTATCTGTGTGTATTTTTACAATAAGTAACCTACGTCAATCTAGCATCACTATTCTACCTCCACATTAAAAATCATGATAATACGTTGCTCTATTGCGGCATAACAAGGTAATAAATTGACTAACAGAAACACTATCACCTATAACCAACATAACAAGCGACATCACGTGGCGCTACCCCATCTGATACCCATAATCTAATCAACGTAAATCTCATTTCTTCAGATCTCGCTACTTGAACATCAACAAAGAAGAAACGCACACACTTTATAGTAACTTAAACTCTAACTATGAAAATAATAAAATAAAGCCCTAAGTACACCAAGAGTTACAGTTTCACATTACACGCTTTACAAAGGTTCACTAGTCTTGCCTTCATTTGGAAAATATGCCACATTTTGTAGAAAAAATATTTATATGCGGTAGAGGATCGTGTGACCATAAATGTTGTTCCTTTATGACGTAAATACATACTGATTTGCTACGTAACTCTTTAAGAAAAATATCTGTTAAATCGGTGGTCATTTTCAAATATTTCTTCTTCTTTCAGTATCTCTCCTCATAAACTTTGCCATCAGATTAGCGAAATGGTCCCTATCTTGCGCCAAGCGAAAAGTTCTCCTTTGCTAGCAATATTAGTCCATTTGCGTTCATTTATTTAAAAATCAAGGTACCCAATACCAACTGCAGTTACGACCAGACTTATACAAAAAAGAAAAGCATTAGGACGCTTCCGTCTTTCGGTCAGATGTTCCAATTAACTTCTTCATATCGAATGAGAGTGGCCAACTCTGGTGTCGAGAGATTATCAAGCCGCTCCAAGGGCCGGCATGACTTGAACAGAACGACTGCTGTACTAGACAAACAGCCGGGACCTACAATTTAACGTGTCAGCCGACACACGAAAGCGCCCAATATAAATGCCACTTTTTGGCCACCCATCCGAGGACTGACCGCGTCGAACTTTGCTTAACATTGGTAAACGTAAGCGAATGCCTCCGCTAGCTGAGCTACGAGCAATAAACTAAAGATCCGGTTTGTACCTTATTGTCCGGCAGTAAAAGACAGTCATGTCAGAGGCCCCTAAAGTGGTTACAAAACTCCTAAAACCCGAAGTCGTCACTTATACAATCCTACTCACCTTGATGTCGTAATGTTGAAAGGTGTCGTTTTGTGTCACGTTTACTGTGTTATTAATTATTCTGCGAAACGTTAGGTACGTAAGATGAAACGTAGCGTAAACGTCAGATGTTTACCGTTTTCCGGTTCAATGGAGGTTGCGCCTGTTTTCCTCTGGCACGAGATCTGTTTGTGCGAAGATGGAAATTTTCTTCGTAAAAATGGTGGTGGTTTTTCCTTAAAGTTCCTTAACTTACTTAGTTCCTTTTGTTGCGGGTTTAGAAATTAATGATATTAGAATAGTTTTTTTTTCATTTAACAACTCATTTCAACTCATTTCGGTGCATGCAAATCGATTCATATCTTTCAAGCATGCCTGAATTAAAAAGAAACTGAGATCAAGATAAAGTCACCATTTTTTTTAAAGAACATTATGGTGTCGAGATGCCATTTCGACTAGTAAATGAAAACAAAACTGCTGTCACAACGCTAAGCAATACAAAAACTTGAATATCTTCTCATAAATGTCCCACATCCAAATAATACAAGCACATACACAAGTGTCTGTTTATTACGAGACTAGATGGCGCTGTGTGACATATCTTGAAATATTTATTAATAATGTCCTGCACATTACATCACGATGGCTGCCCTATTCGTCATATTTCCCGGCGCGCGGCCCTTAAGCAGCCTATTCACGTGTCGGCTTTTAACGTCGCCTTATTAAAATAGCAGTCGCGATCCTGAGGGTGCAAGGGAGAGGGGCCGTTAGGGCGCTTTTTAATGTTAAACGTTTGTAAAAAGATATATTTACTTTAACTTCGTTAGAATGAAAAGGTCTGAATGGAAGTTTATCTTTTCTATTCTGCTTCTATGAAAATGCTGAAAAGTTGCTATTATTATTGTATAGGGATTATAAATTGACTGAGTTTTAAGAAAAAAACTTAACATCAATTTAAAATAAACCTTTAGTTCATGTGGTCACTGCTAGAGAGCAATAAATATAGTAAATTCGTTTGCTTGTTTCTTTTTAGTAGCGAACTATTAAGGATCCCAAGTACTGGAATATACACCGACTGTAGTAAATCCCCAATTTATGTTAAATAAAAAAACATACAAAATAACTTTAGTATTGTATTGTCTCGAGAATATAATGTTATAATAATAAAATAATATTACTAAATAGAATAACTTTTCATCGATCTTCTTCTTAACGAGAGTGGCCATCTCTGGTGTCAAGAGTTTATCAACCTAAGGGCCTTTTAGATGGCTTAACGACTGCCGTACTTACTATGAAAAACAGCAGGGTTTTTTTATCAATTAATTAATTTATCGGTTTACCTATAAAAGACATTTAGTAATAATTTAGAGATGGAGTTATTGTCTGCTTGAGATGATATGATGCTCAAGCTAACCATAGTTAAATACGAGAGAGTAAAGTAATATACATAGTTTAAACGATTTTTTATTATAGGTTAAACGGCTTTTCTAAAGATTTTCTAAGTGCCCCTTTTTATGTTGTAGTTAGAAGAAGTATGTTTAGTTTTTCTTCCCTTGTTTTTATATTTTATTATTGTGAGTAAAGTACCTCGACGTTAAAACGATTTAAAATTGTACTCGCAATAGGTACTATTGTATTTGCAATATGTGGCTGATGTTTAATGACAAAATGTCGCTTATTAAAACTACTATATAGAAGTAGAGTGTATAATCTTTTTTTTTTTCAAACTTTCAGAAGACTTGATATACTCTTTTTTTTGAAGTCGGTTAAAAAGTAGAGTAAATCATATCATTATGTGTACGATTGTTCTGTTTTCACACCGCAGCAAAGCGACGGATTATTGTATACTATCTGTGCCTGCGACTTCGTCCGCGTGGAATAGTTATTTTGGGCATCATATTCATTTTTGCAAACAACCTCTTAAGCTTTATAAATTATAGCTGTTACCCACGACTTCAACCGTTTTCGCAGCGCACGCAACGGAATCCCTCAAAGATGAATAATTTTCCCCGTTTATCCAGATTTTCCATTGTTTCTTCGCTCCTATTAGTTACAGCGTGATGTTATATAGCCTAAAGCCTTTCTCTATAAATGGTCTATTCAACACAAAAATATTTTTTCAATTCGCACCAGTAGTTCCTGAGATTAGCGCGGTCAAACAAACAAACAAACTCTTCAGCTTTATAATATCAGTATAGATTTTGGTAAAGTGATAAATTATAGAATAAAGGAAGGACCTGGGCGCCCACTACTCTGTATCTGCCCAAGAAAACTCCCCTGAAAAATAATTCTACGGGGGAGTTACGACCTTCAGTCATGAGAAGATACGACTCAAAGAGAGAGAAGGAGAGAAATAAATTATAGGGTAAGAGTGACATAAGTTACATTTCCGATAATATGCAAACGAAGCTCCGGAAAATCCAATGGTACTCAACCAAATGAAACTAATCCAAACCACATTTTAAAATGCTGAAATGTCAAACGCCTAGACCGAGTCCGTCAGCTAAAAGCCTGTTTTAAATATAGCCCGAACGAGGCGGGTTCACCAGATCGATACTACACAGGTTACGCGACGTTACGAGAGCACCCCCCACCGCCCCCCGGGGGTAGAACACCCCCCGGGGGGCAACACCCCGCAGAATTATCAGCTGTCATTTGGGGTGATTAAAAATTTATGCGTGACGATCGGGTTTTAGAGGTTAGATAAGCAACGGTTTGGATTATGTTTTGTTTTAATCTGTTTCTGTATCAATTTGTTTTTTGGTTAGGTTTTTTATTGATAACAAATATTACCTGTGCAATCATATATGATACGTGATTTTTATACATTTTAATACGTTTTTCTATGTATTATTACCAAAACTATTCGCTTTGAAATTAATATAATTATTTCAATCTAATCCCTCCACGGTATACAAATTTAGGAAATACGTATTATACAGGATAACCTGGAAAAAAAACCTAGCAGAAGAAGGTAGCATTTAGTTATTTTTTTATAATTCACGAAAAAAAAAACATTTTCGTAAGGATGAATTTTTATATGGAACAGTTGTTTTTGTTCACGAACTTCATCAATTAAATAAAACAAAAAAAACATCGACACTATTTTTTTAAATATTAAGTAAATGAGATTTATTTGAGGTGGATTGTATAACAGGAGCAGATGGCACATACAAAAGGAGACCTATACCTAGTAGTGGGATTCCAATGACTGTGGATGATAATGATGATAAAGATAAACTTTGTAGTTGGTATATCTAAATTCCATTAATTGTCTTTAAAAGACTGGAACAAACCTAGTAAAATAGTAATAATAATGCAGTCGGTAGTGCTCCAAAACATTATTAAAGTAATCTTTTGGCATATTTTTTTTCATGAGTCTACTTAATACCTAAAAATAAAGCCTTACGGGAACTTTGGTTCAGTGAAAATAGTAACTCTAAGCGTGCAATAGAGTAATGACACGTCACTCGACGTAATCTGACGAGACATGACTCTGATGAGAGTTAAATTGTTCACTCATTTGTAATAACAACGTAAAAATCAGATTAGTATTATAGAAGCGAAATATTGTGTGTGTGTGTGTGTTTGTGTATTTTACAACTGAACTGGTTCGGATGTGTTTAGGTATGAAGAAGGATTAGAACCTGGATTCACAAAAGGGCTACTTTCTATCTTAGATTCGCTAGTAACATGGCACTGCCGCTAGTTTATGTAACAGGAAACAATTACGAGTAGGTAATGCTTTTATCTCATACCTATTTCATTAACTTTAAAATACTTAATTCACATATGAATGCAGGTCCAAATTAATTTATGCTTCACTATATACAGGATATTTATGGATAAAGTCCTTACTATGACTTCGACAAAGACGCCATTTTATTATTTTATTCTTAAATTTGGCTCACCGATTCCGTCCATAATATTGCCATATCAGCACAATAACCACTACGAGTTCCAATATCACTAACGAACCCGAGATATTTGTGACTTAATTGGACCGAATCTTCCTAACTCTGCTATACGCAACGCAATCTAACTTATAATACCTTAAACCCACCAAATATAACAAAACAGGAACAAAATCAAAGCAACAACATATAAAAGGCTAGCGAAGTACAAAACTGTTTCCTGTCGGAAGTGGAAACATGAATGTTTCAAGCGATTGTGGGCCTTGGGAGTATCGATTCTGGTCGAATTAAGGGAGAAAATGGGGCGCAAGGAATGCTGTAGGGTCGCCCAGGGTGGGGTGCAGGGATAGGCGGAGCGACTAGCGGAGCGAATAGCGGGGAGTAGACAGGGATATCTATATAATTAATAGTTTATAGGATATACTTTTTTCGTAAGTATGAAAGAAAACAATGATTTGCCAAAATAAAGATTATGATCAAACATTTCTATTGCAACTGTACCTAATCATTCCTTTTATTTATTTATTTATATTCGGGCCACCACTTACAATTATGTTTTGTATCCAATAATGTATCCTGCTAATATATAAAACTATGCCAAATATTGTACTTAAACACATTTATAACAACAAATTCATCATATTGATTACTGCCGCAACTACACACTACATCATCTACTACATCGTAGACTATAACGTTGCTTACCATCAGGCAAGTTGTAGTCAAGCGTAAGCCTATATCATGTAAAAAAAAAAACTGAAATTTCAAAGATCAAAACTCAAATCTTAAGACACGTGTAAGAACTATATGTTTTGCTCAGATTTTTCTTCACTGTAAGTTACAAATCGCTACTTCTCTTGTAATAAATCCGCCACTAAATCTGTGCTGACTCACTATTTTCCTTCTACTCTATTAAATAGGTTTATTTATAGTAGCTGATATAGATTTTTCGTTCTATTGAGTGTTTTAACAAGGTGGTACATATTTCAGCCCAGTTTGTTTTGTCGGGAAAAATAGTTTTTGTTCTATTTTAAAACTCAGCCTTGGTTATAATTAAATTTAGGCTTAAGATACATATTTCACAGATTAAATTCGATAAATATATTTAACAAGGCTTATTGGTGTCAAAAATTTCTTACAGTGTCAAATGAAATTTCACAGCAAAATTGTTATTTGTGATAAGCAAATGAGGGGTTTTTTCAAAAAATAAAGCCTTTAATTATTTTATTAATCAAAACCAACAAATTTCATTCACTTCCCGGACAAATACTGGGTCAACACTGATTCGAACACCTTTGTGTAGATTTTCATCCGAAACACATTTAGCGATAAAACCAATAAAATGTAAATAACTAAGTTTGTATGAGAGTGGCCAACCCTAGTGTCAGAGTTTTCAAATCACCTTGGGCAAGTGACAGGACTTAGCGATTACAATAAAACCAATTCAGGTTACGCATTTAGAAAAAATAAATAAATGTATATGTATTCAACATATACATTTTCCAACTAAATCAGCCAATTTATACAACGAATAAGGTACCTTAATAAAGTTTTTTGTATAAGTTGTAATGTCGATGAAGATTCATGGTATCTCGACTAATGATAGATGGTCGATAGCATGAGGTGGGAACTTTTTTTTACGACCTTCTTGGACTTTTTTATTCTATGGCCCATGTTTGGGTGGTATGGGTTGTTTTTAAAAGCAAAACATATACATGTTTGCACTAGGCATTGTAAAAAATTATAAAGGACCCTCAAGTTTTTAAAATTATATATTAAATCAAATTGTTCGTATGCATCTAGTATAATATATTATATGTATTAATCCTTCGACGTGTTTAAAAAGTTTTCAAAAGATATTCCAATTAACTTCTCCCCCCAACCAATTAACTTCTAGATTTGTAATTATCCCCACCGCTGTAAAATCGTGCAAGCCCGCATTGTTCATGTAAATTTATTCCCAAGAGATTAAATAAAAAGTAACTTAAACCTTTCATACACACCTGCTACGGGTTAAGCGTAAACCCATAACACAAATAGAGCTCCTTTAACAAAAAAGGGTCACGCATAAAACCAAAACCAACATCAACCTAATAGAAACAAGCAAAGTTCGGTATTTTCCACGGTCAGTGTTTTATGAAACACAGTGTACACTAATGCGAAATAAATGGAATTCTAACGGTGGACAGCACGAACTAATATCGTCGCAACTTTTGTACCAACTTTTACAAGCAACATGTTCCGGGTTATATTGAAAGGCATGTCAAGTTCAATAAACTTGTAAAAACTGAAAAATTTGTTACGAAAAGCTGAACTAAAAATAAAATTTATTTAAAAAAAAACAATAACCGATTTCGAGTGTCACTAAAAAGTTAATAAATAATTTATTTTTTGCACTTTTGTTTTTTGTAGTCGGTTAAAAAATATCAGTACCGGTCTTTGTGGAGTATAAATATATAATTGAAAATATCTTATCACCCTGGTAATGAAAAGCCTCCTTTTTAGAAGAATTGTATTTAGTTTAACCAAGTCAAAGGATCCATAAAATGTTTTGTCATCCAATCTACGGAAGCTTACATCAAGCAGAGTATTTATTATTTCAATCAAGTAAAAAAGTTACTGATATGTCACAGCATCTGTGATGTCAACGTCAATGTCACTTTTGTAATGTTTAAATAAGTAAACTGTTATTAAACCTTTAATTATTGTAGCATATCAACACATCACGCGACATTGGCAAAATAGCGACCATACCGCAGATGCCACAACCAAGATTAGAATAGAATTGTAGCATAGCCGAAAGTAGCCTTATAACACAGTATCTACGTACAAACGTACATGTACTACATGTATTGTCGAATGCAGCTAAGTTACACGAGCAAACTGGGTCACTCGGGACCAGCATAAAGATTAGTAAAAAGTTGTAGAACTAGAATAAAACTCTAAATATGTTAAGTAATTGCTGTCTCTTTTTCCCATGGTTAGGTTCTTCTTATGGTGTCTCTCCAACTAGTGAAAGCTGGCAGTCAGCGTTATTTTGTTCATTTTGAAGCGAAACAATTTGGATAGAAATTTAAATATTGTATTTAAATTGAAAGAAAGAAAGAAATATATTTATTGAGATACACAAACTTAAACTTACTAAACTTACATGTTAAGAATATGATGCCCCAATACAGCCGCAACTCAGCCAAATGCTGATGGCACACCAGCGCTGATATTCTGTTGCGGCTGGTGGTGACGTCACGCACAAAACTAATTGCAAGCAATATCAAACCGAAAATCGTAATTGTTGTTGTTTGCTATTCAATTCATGTTCCCAATTTAGGGATCTGGTTCATATCTATATTCCTAGTCATGTCCTTAATATAATTGATTACAGACCTTAATTACTTTTTACTCTACATTCCGTCCCATAATGTTTAGGTACTGGAAATTCCATCACATATCCTGGCCGCATAAAATATAAAACTTATTTTATCAATCCTTTATTTGCAGAAACAAGCCATGCTAGTCCGTCAGCTGGAGGAGGAGTTGCGCCTGCGCATGCGAGCACCAGCGCCAGAGCTGCAGTCACAGCTGGAACAACTCTTCGCGGAGAACGAGCATCTGCAGCGGGAGATCGCCATACTCAGGGATACTATTAAGGTAAAGGAGATACTTTTATGGCACTAGAATAAATATCGAATCTGTCTTCTACCTGATTCATAGAAATACTCAAGAATTTTTGACTTATCTTTAAAAGCTTAGACGATAAATAGACAGAATATACTCGTACTTTATTCAGAGTATTTGAAAAAAAACTTTTAGATGACTTGATAACCTCATTTTTTTGAAGTCGGTTATAAACGGTATTAACCATGTATTTCTTCTTTTCACAGGAACTAGAACTGAGGATCGAAACCCAAAAGCAAACGTTACAAGCGAGAGATGAGAGCATCAAAAAGTTACTGGAAATGCTACAAAACAAGGGCATGGGTACGTAACATCTTCCAAACAATGTTATTGCAAAGTTACGACTCGACAAATAAACTATGAACCACTTTCAGGTAAAGAGGAAGAACGGCAAATGTTCCAACAAATGCAGGCAATGGCTCAGAAACAGGTGATTATTGTACTGAGTAGCGAGCATGCCCCACACTACATGTACGCGCGGCGACCCTCCCAGCTCCCAGCCCGCTGGCAGTGTCGCCGCGAGCCCTCTCGTTGCTTCGCTTGCACGCCACCACCGCTTCTACTAGCATCTTGAACCACATGGGCGTTTTAATTTGTGATACCTTTATCATCGTCACTGTTTCTGTTAGACTTGCTCTTGATAGCTCCATTTCATTCATTTCTTGTCTCCAGCCGAATGTTTCTGTCGCGAAGCCTTTTATGTTCAAAGTCCGACTCGCTCGACTCCGCTTCATGGTCTCGTCCGACGCTTCCTCTCACTCCCAAGTCTCTGACCTCTCTCTCTCTTTCACACACACGTCAGCTTCTGTCCTCCGCACATGAATCTCGTTTCTTACCCTCTTCCCGCTCTCACACAACGATATGACTAAACTTAAACTCAATTTTTTCAAAATTCGACTCCCAACGTAAAACGATTCGGCCTAAAGACGACGAAGTAAGCGAGGGAAGCGACGCCACAACCACAACACGACATTGCATGTTTAGCAGCTCATGTCCCCGTCACACGAACCCTAGACGAGCGCGCTCGAGTCGAGTCAGTATCTCATGGCCGATGTTGTTTTAGAAGGCAAAGTATTGTTGTGTACCTTGTGGGCCGCGGGGGCCCCCTGGGCGGCGGCGGCGCCTGACGGACCTGATGCCGGCAGGAGCTCAAGGCGACGGCGGACACGCTGCGGGCGCTGCAGGCGCAGCTGGAGCGCGCGCTGGCGGCCGCGGGGCTGCCGGGCGGCTCGGCCGGCGCCACGCTCACGGCCGTGCTGGAGACCAAGGAGGCG